>JBAMJV010001161.1:0-371146 GCA_037951105.1 Echinarachnius parma | reverse complement strand
ACACAAAAATAAAAATGAGTTTGAATATATTTGTTTGTAAGACACATTCAATCTATACTGAGCAGCTAATGGGTAAACTGCTAGTTTTAGACTGTTCTCCCGGCCATATGACAATGTATATTGAGGAAGTGATGTTTCTTGCAAGCATCCGACCATAAAAATGAAATGAAGACGAGCTCATGGGAGTGCGCAAAACACCAGCATCTCTCGGAACAAGGTGGCAATATATATATTTATTATCATAACACCCGTTTTATACACCACCGAGCTAAAGAGAGATGAGATTTTGCACCACTTCCATCAAATCGTCTCCATTTCATTCATAATTTCAGATACACCCTACTTGCAAGATTACGAAATACCCGAAACATAGTGAAACAACGGTCTCCCTCGAGAAAATGAGACAACCACCCATATTGCAGAGGTAGTGTGGTCATGTGATTATATGCCAGATACACATTACGTTCGAGAGCACATTGAACTTCTTTATTTTTTTTCTAATGAGTAACTTGTAATTTTTTCTTCATACCATGTCACAAAATTCCAGATATTAGAATATATACGTATACAATAAACATGCTAGATCGGTTCTATAAATGAAATGTGAATTGTGAAATTCACAGTGGTTTGCACTCACAAGAAGTCACAAGTGGAAAAAGCCCGACTGCGCATGAATGAAATCTAAAAATTGTAAAATGGTGCAATATGTCAAAGTTCTAAAATCTACTAAAATGTACATTGAATTTGTAAGGAAAGAAACATTCAAAATATTCCATTTGAAAATTCATTTCCATCTTATAATCATCAAGTAAAGTCACATTGTAAAATGCAACATCAGCATTCAAAATACCGTACAACTACGTAGCGTCACACCGGCACAGCCGTGTATGAGCCAAAAAACTGCCAAGAAATATCGGTTGATACAAAATTGATTTAAGAAAAAGAAAAAAAATCTCCTTTCAAAGAACATGAATTGAAAACATTAAATATAGCCAATACTTTAGTCTTTGAACTATATCCCAAACCTCCAGTAAAACCGTTTGAGGTGCAAGGTTACAATACAACTGAAAATGAAATGCTCAGTGCTCGTGAAATGAGATTACAATCACCAACAAATTCTTTGAACGAATTGAAATTTCATGCAAATCTGCTTCTAAACATCAACTATAAGAAGTCTGGTAACTGTTTCAATGACAAATGTATTAGAGATACAAGTTTTGAAACAAATGACCGCAAAATGAAAAGTTCGATTTTTCTTTTGTAACCATTAATCATGAACAAAGTTGGAAAAAATTAATCATGAAATACAATCAAATGCATCATCGCCAGGGGAAATTGTGTCCCATACTTTGCCAATGCTGACATGATCAAGCCATCAAAACATTCAAATGCATTTCATAAATGATTGAAACCAACGCAAAAAGCAGAAATTCTTATCAAACTCTTCAAAAAATGTTTTACAAACTGCTTCAGAGTTTATCATTAACTACAGGTACACGTTACTACAAATTGTTGGAACTTGGTCAGTATGTGAGAAAGAGACGGATGCTTCCTTGAAAGCAGTCTCTTTTATTCTGGGCAAAAACCTCTTAGATGACACTGAGATCTGCCACTGACAAGCCCTAATTACTTACCAATCTACCGTTATTACTTACAAGTTATTACATTTGTTATTTAATCAATGATGAATGAAGATACACAAATACAGGAGAAAGAGATAAAAGAGAAAAGCAAAATCACATATAATAGAATGATATCCACTTGTAACTTCTTGTGCAATAATATAGTGGAGGCCATCGTATACATCGGTCAATCGTGGCAGTCACAAAACCTTATTTCTTGCTGGTTGCTTGGATCTAAACCACCAAGCAAAAGCCAAATTCAGCTCTTACTGAATCATACTATGAAAGTATATTAACTTCCAAGGCACCAGCTAAATTTAATACCCATGAAATTTAATCCCAGATTTGCGAATATCACAAAAGTACTCGAAGGAAAATTTATTTTCATTCCAAAAGACCAAACATAGTAAAAATTTCTTTCCCATTTCTTATTCTTTATTCTAATTTTGTAGTGCCTCTTATCAAACGAGGTTATAAACTGTGCACACGCTAGAACCGATGTACAGATGGCGCTCCAATAAAACATACGATGACGCATTCGGGTCGGCAGAGTAGTAGATGTTCGTTACTCCGCTCCGACAATGCGCCTTTTATATCTTTTCCCAGACAGTGGCTGACTGTTGGGGTGACAGGCACTCTAGCCTTGCAATAACCTTTTTTTGTTATTTTTTTGTATTTTTGTTATTTTCTTTTGTTTCCATGGTAAAATTTTCACCTCAAGATGTCACAAGGAGATGGAAACTGACTAACTTAAACTTGACTGTGGTGGCATAGGACCACTTACACCGTGGGCCACGAGACGCGGTGGCTCATAATTTCTTCTTCTGCTCTGCCTTGGTGTTATGATTGATCTTGGCTTTTAGTTTATAAACCTCATCAGCAAAAAAGCTTATCTTGTATGTGTTAACCCCAAAATTAGTATGGGACAATTAGAAACTAGCAAATACAGAACATTTGGCACCGAATAAGGACAAAAATAGAATGCCATTTCATATCTCTATCATGAACATTCATTATTAATACTGAAAGAACAAAAGGGTCATTCAAAAACCATGCCTACTGTTCTATGCACATTTCATGAGTGTTCTTCATAATTTGTTTGAAATAAATGTTATATCACACCTTGCTAAAATGTCGCTGAATTCAGGATTTAAACGTGAAACATGCTTTTTGTCAGTTAGCACATTTTCAACATGTGTTTATTTTTCATAAGGGAGAACGCAAGTGGGCCCAAATCACTTGTTTCAAGAAAGGGGAGAGAATAAGACATGTCATATCCATCAATGTTATACTTTTTCTCTTTTTTTTATATCAAAAGTAAAAAATAAAGTAAAAAATATAAACTTTTTCTTTTCCTCTTTTTTTCTCCTAAACTGGCCACAAAATATACAATAACCTCAGACTCACAAAAAAATATCCGAGTATATCCCGGACAGGAACTTCCATTCCTGTAAGGGAGAAAAAATATCCCAACCCCTACCCAGAACTTTCCCACCCCAAGATGAATATGTGCACTATATTCTTTTTATTAGAAATTTCTAAGCATTGGATTTGCAAAAGAAAATGGGGGTTGTTTGCATTCATACTATGCAAACTAAGCGGCAGGAAAACATTTTTCCTTCCGTTTCGTTTAAAAAAAAAAAAAAAAAAAAAAAGGATGCCGGAATGTTTTGTTTGCGCACATACCGAACTATCTACCTGTTCTCTCGCTCCCATATCAAGGGGGGGCTAACTACATGCCTTGGTAAGTCACATTTGCAAATGATGTTCATTCGTTTGTTTGTTTGTTTTTCTCCGTCACACAAGTCAAGGTTTATGTCTCTCTCTTTTTATTGTATTACCTACAATCTTCGGGACTATTTCCAATCTCGTGCAAATGAGAGCTCATCTGAATCCTTTCGTTCCCTTCCAAGAACAAGAACAGTGCACAATTTTCTTTAATGCATCCATTCGAAAAAATAATGCGGAGGTACCATAGTGGAACTAACAATACCCCCAAAGTACATTTTATACAATAAGGCAACTTTCTCACCTACTCAAAGGACATAATCCATGCAAATTTACATCCGACCGTTCTATGAACCGTTAGGAAATCACTTCAGGTACCTAGAATCGTTGTTTCGGTTATCATCCTCGAGATTTGCACGAGATTTATGATATTAATACTTTGTTTCGGGGGTTTGCCTACAGCCCACGAGGATGTTTTTGGAAGAGAGAATGAGGTAGCTCCAGAATCGGTTTTCCCCAAAAAGTAACGATGCAAGAAATAGTCCCGAGATTCCACCCTTCTAAAAGTTTCACTAGGAGGTGAAAAGAGCAATGCACTTTTCCACAATTCCTGCATTGTCCATTAGAGTTTTCGTTCCGACAAGCTGCATTCGCCAATTTTTTTTTCAAACTTCCAACCAATCTTGTTCTATCACAGCGGAGCTTAGCATTCAGATAAAATTTTTAAAAACAAATGGACAATGGAGGTATCGTAGAAAAGGATCATTTTCTGGAAGTCTTTCCTTCCGAAATGAACAGCAGTGCCACTTTTCTTTCTTTTTTCTTTTTAGTCTCATGCAAAGGGTGGTAAACATGAGATTTCAGATCACAAATGGGAAAGGATAATTCACTGAATTGAGCCAAAATGCAAAAAAATATATATATGTAGTCCCCAAACTGTTCTGTTGCCCATTTCTTACTCTGGCTTCCAGTTTCTAATACTTCATAACAAAACAGCTTTAAATTCTCTTCTTATTCAGCTGTCTTTAAGTTTCGTTATTTTTTCTCTTTTTTTCCTTCATTTTTTTCTCATTTGGCAAAATTCATGTGGATAAACTTCAATTTAAATTTGCACACAAGTGTGCACATACATCACCAATACTCCGTTCTACTGGCTTCAATACACTCTTACACGCTAGCATCCACTCTCATAATTCCTCATTCATTCAAAAACGCATTCACACGCACAAAAAAAGCACACAATGTCCGCGCACACACACACACACACTCTCTCTCTCGCATATCACAAAATAGAACTCTCTCACATACAGGCATCCTCACACACTTGCCAAGAAATCTCTTAAATTTTCTCTTTACTTTTACAATTTTTTTTATATTGACTTATAAACAGCCTGTTTATACATTTCATTCAAAAGTGAATGAAATAAATTCATTTTCAATTAACAGAAAAATTCGGAATTTAACTTTGAATTTCTTTCTTATTCTTTTTTCTCATTTGAATTTCACACTTAGAAAAGGAACTAAAAAACTTTCTTGGCAGTGTCAAAGTCCTAAATATTCCTCATAAAAATCGCAAGTTCATTACAACGAAAGGTAAAACAAAAATTATGGGTCATTTTGTCAAACAAATGTAATGCCAGGCGAACCCGACATTGAAACGTTTAGAAACAGACTTTTTCTTTTATCAACTCTAAGAGGGTTACGAGGTTTCGCAGCAAATTGAGATGAGTTACTGGTCCTAGTCTACTACTGCTGCTGCTGCTGCTGCTGCTGCTGCTGCTGCTGCTGTTGGTGGTTTGGTCCTCCGCGGTAGTATCGTCGTGGTCCTCCTTCACGGCCTCCTTCACGGCCTCCTTCACGGCCCATTTCACGGCCCATTGGACGGCCCTGGAAGTTCTGGCGTTGGAGGTATTCTTGTTGGGCCTGGCGGATGCGCCTCTGGGCAGCCTGCAAGTGTTAAAAAAAAGAAAAAGATGAGGAACAAATACAATAACTTCAAGATGAAATCAACCTTTCTTCCCTGTGGTCTAGTTGCCCATTGGAACAAGCAAAATTGAGCATGATGACATTTTGGTGGCCCAAAGCTAATTATTAGTGGCCCCGGGACAGCGCACCTGTGCTAATTTCCCGGCATCAACAAAAGCTTGTTAGAGAAAAAAATTAAAAATTACGAATCAAGAAAGAATCAGGTTTCCTAATGGGAATAGTGTCGCTCTAGCTTGCCAACCTTGTAGAAAATCTGCTTTCCTAGTTGGTGTTGGCCATCGGATTTCAAATAAATATTGTTGACACATATATGCACGAACCATTGAAAACAAAGAGAATCAAGAATCAAGTAACCTGGTTGGCATAGCAGTGTCCCTCTACCTTGACAGCATCCTAACTTTTTAACTTGTAAAAAATCTGCTTTCCTAGTTGGACGTGGTGTTGGAGGTCTTTGGATGTTGTATCAATATTTGTGACACATATATTCACAAATCAGTGAAATCGGAGAATCAACAATCAACTTACTCGGTTGGCATAGAAGTGTCCTTCTAGCCTCTTACAGTATTGTTTGTAAGTATGAAAGTGTGATCAAAAGTTTAAAATGGATATCTGTTTATTCTTGTAGAATATTTCTTTACCTAGTTGGTGTTGTCGTTGGAATTTTGCATAAATATTTGGACACATATACAGTCAAACCTGTCTTAGTGGCCACCCGTCTATGGCAGCCAACCTGCCTATAGTGGCCACCAATAGTGTTCCCCTGCAGAGAAAAACAGTGTTGTGGAACCTGTCTACTGTGGCCACTTGTATTATTTCCCTTGGGTCGTCGTTATACACAGGTTTGACTGTATGCTCAAATCATTGAAAACTTGGAAAATCACAAATCAACTTACCTGGTTGGCATAGAAGTGTCCTTCTAGCTTGACAACGACCTCGTCGTTCTTGCTGTTGCCGTTCTGGTTGGTGTTGGCAGATGGAGGGCTTGTGTCGGCCTCGTCTCCTGCACCATCGCCGCGGCGACGTGGCACTTCGACGCGTGCACCCGTTACCCTCTGCAGCTCACGTACCTACAAATAGGAGAACAGGAAAATTAGATGAATATTGTTTTTACATCTATAGATATAATATTGACAACCTAAGCAGAAATAACCAGTCCCAAGTTTACTTGTACTCGATGCATAATAAAATGGTTACTTTGTCTTAGCTTCTTATTCATGTATTGTGTGTGTGTGTGTGTGTGTGGGGGGGGGGGGGGGGGTGTTCCGAAATATACCTATAATCTCTACATTATAAATGGTATGGAGCCAAATGTTAGAAGACATTCTTCATTCATATTTTTATTTTCCGAAGATTTCGACAGTGGTAAGGATTATGAATGAAAGAAAACTTTTGCCTTATCCACTGTCCCCTCTTGCCGATGATGCGTCCGACCAGCTCGAATTGGATTGCAATCTCTGACCGGAAGTGTACCTCCCCGCTTCCCAGGGATACCTCCTTTGTCGTATTCTTTACCTCTTTTAAATTTTTTTCTTCAAACTATGGCCCGATGATAAACATATGGAACTGTTTTGCCTTACCCGCTGTCCCCTCTTGCCGATGATGCGTCCGACCAGCTCAGCTGGGATAGCGATCTCTGACCTGAGGTGTACCTCTCCACTTCCGAGGATGCCCTCCGAGCGGATCTTGTCGTAGATGTAGAACTGTGCGCGCCATTGAGCCTCGGGGGTGCCGATGATCTTGACGCATCGCTCGTTGCTCTCCTCCTTGCCGCCAGCGGGCGAAACCTGTACAAGGTTAAAGGTCAATCATTACAAATTAGATGGGAGAATAATATTTTGTATATAATATTTTATATTGCCGAAGGCTCAAAGGGCTAGGAGCATTATTACCTTGGCTCTATAGTCTAGCTGTCATGATGGGCCCAAGCCCCAAAACTTCAGTATTGTCCATGAATTTGTAAACCACAAGGGGTCAAAACTCAACTGATTTAAATGGTTGTGGCATATTTCAAACATATATCAGTGTTGTGCTTCAAATAAGACTTTAAGTTGAAATTTCATCAACAGCAATAATAAACTGATCCAACCGATCAACAGACCGAAAGCTCAATGAAGTCTGGGCTAGCAGGTCAGTCCTGTTATTGTCATATCTCGTAATTTAGGTCCAAACTACAGTATAGTTCTACGGGAGGGTCAAAATCAAATGAAAAGGGTCATAATTCTTGAAGTTTCAGGTTCAAAACTCTAGTTCTACGAGGGGTGATAATAAATGAAAAGGGTCACTCAACTGAATCACTGACTCGTATCGTGGCATTTGATGCCCGGGCAGTGTTCCTGATGTTCTTGCCTCCGACTCCGATAAGAGCTCCGACGGCTTCCCTTGGTACATACAGGTAGGTTGTCTCACTAGGCTCCTGCTGCTGGAACAAACAAATACATAAACAAATATAAGTTAGTTCATGACATAAATAATTCTTGGGAAGAATTACAAAGACAGTTTGCAAAAGAGGTGGGGGACTCCGATAAGAGCTCCGACGGCTTCCCTTGGTACATACAGGTAGGTTGTCTCACTAGGCTCCTGCTGCTGGCACAAACAAATACATAAACAAATTATAAATTAGTTCATGACATAAATCATTCTTGGGAAGAATTACAAAGACAGTTTTGCAAATAGGTGGGGGAGATTTGATAAGCATTTATTGCTATGATTAAATGGGTAGTACAGTTTTGGTAAGGCTGAGCTTTAGTAACCAAACCTGCACAATAATATTACAAACTAATAGTTATGCTCGAAAGCTACAGAAAATTACAAATGACTAAGTAAAAAGCCTGTTATCATTTTTAAAAAAGAGCCATTCAAACACAAGAGGGCGCTCTCTAAAAAAGCATTGGTTTTAACCATTTTTCATACAAATTATGCATGTGATGTTTTGTTGAAATAATGATGAGATCATCAACAACTATTTAAAAACCCTTTTTGAAAAAAATGTGAAAAAGTGTAAAGCATTTTTTATTTATTTATTTTAAATTAAGCGAATAAATCTGGGCCCCAGATTTATTACGATCAGATATATTTATTGATATTTCAGCCGTTTCTGAACCGATTTTGATCAAATAAATTTTATTCTGCCACTAAAATTGTATTAGCTTTCAAATTTTTCACTCGGTAGTTTTTCATTATCTCACAGAAAAAAAAATTGTGCCTTGCCCTCTATACCAAAACTGAACTACTCCTTTAAAATAACATCGATGCATCACCCCATTCAAGACTTTGGTGCAACATGCATTCTCCATAGACCCCAATTCCAAGTATTCTCAAGACGAGTAGCGAGTGGGGTTAAATGGTATTTTTCTGGGAAACTTAACCCGTTCCCTTTTCTGGTGGCCCAAAAAATTTATATCATGAGTAAACTTTTTACTATTCAAAATTTGCATTCTCTTTCCTGAAACCTGTGATCTATGAAGCATGACATGGAAGAAAAACCAGATTTTTTCTAATTTTGTAGATGTCGGGTTGAAAATCTGCTTGCCCGATCAGGCCACTAAAATATGACTTTTATACATTTTTACTGGACAGAGGTGCAATTTCACTGGCCCTGGGCAGTATGGACTTTGGGGGAGAGCAGGCGGTGTGTTGAGTTATTTCGTACCTTGTGTTAAAATGACTATTTATTTTGTTTAGCTTCATGTAACAGTAATGTACTCCTCATTTCCAGCCCAGACGAAGGATCTGCTAGATCCCATAGCTCGGCTACTTACTTTGACTCATTTTTATTACGCTTGCCTTCATAGCGGATAAGCAGTTTTAAGCAGACTTTGACATTAATTATTTATTGTTAAAATTGTTTTTAACTTACCATTCCACCACCTTGTGGTCCACCATGGGGCATGTTCATTGGAGATTGGTTCTGGTAATTATAAGGCTGTGAAAAGAGATTTGAAAACCAATTAAGAACAAAATCTACAAATCTACAAAATAATTTAACCATTTTAAACAATAATAAACACATAAACTATATTCTTATAGTATTAAAGCCTCTACACTAACCTTTTTCTGTACTGACTCATTTGGGCAAGTAAAGTCATAGATTTTCACATTTTACTCACCACAACTGATTAAGACAATTGACATGCTCGAGCACTTCTAGATGAGATTTAAATGTAAGAATATCAATTTTTTACTTGCCCCAGGCATTTGGGCATGTGCTCGTTCGTGTCAAGCCCTGCATATGATGTTTGAAAAAACGACTCCGCTTCCTCTCTGAACATGATTATGATTACTATCTCTTCACCGATGATAACAAACTGAAATGTTGCTTCTGGGCCAGGTCATTACGGTTCATGGGGCCGCCATGGAAGTAGTGGGGAAGGTGATGCCAGACATGAGGTTCATTCCTTTTTTGTGCTAATTATAACAGTTCACATCAAGTCATTGCAAAATAATACAATTGAGATTTGCGAGAACTAAATTGCACAAAATGTGCACAGCCATACAACAGGCCAACTCTTTTGTAGGGTCAGTGGGCTAAATTGTCCAATAAAATATAACTTACAATCTAAATAAATGAAGGATTTTGTCACTATTGACACACAACTACAAACAAATCAAAACAACACGCAACATGATCGCAACAACTAAATCGTACATCACTGACTTGCACAGCTGTACTCTGGGCCAGGTCCTCCATAGAGTCCCTGGGGGCCGTCATGGGGGCCGGCCTTGTAGTGGGGAGGGGGGTGCATGCCAGACATGGGGGGCATGTAATCGAGGCCTGGGAACAGGTCATGCTAGCATTTAACAATTTATGCACAACTACAAACAAATCCAAACACACATGATCTCCATGAGTAAATCGTAAATCACTTACACCGCCACCGCCACCGCTTCCGTACTCCTGGCCGGGTCCTCCGTAGGGTCCCTGGGGGCCGCCGCCACCGCCGTGGGGGCCACCAGCACCGCCGAAGTGGGGAGGGGGGTGCATTCCAGACATGAGGGGCATGTGGTTGAGGCCAGGGAAGAGGTCATGCTGCTGGGGCTGCAGGTTCTGCACGTAGCTCTCGTACGCCTTGCGCAGCTTCTTGGAGATGAGCGCCTCGGCGATGATGCACTGCTCCGGCGTGCCGTAGATGGTGACGGTGCGCTCGGGGTTGAAGACGGTCAGGTCCTGGATGAGGGAGACGGTGACCTTGGCCTTGGACTCCTCCATGATGGAGTTGATGGAGGAACCGTTCTTGCCGATTAGACGTCCAACGAGGGCATTGTGTGCTAGAACCTTCAGGGGCATATCACTAATGGAGGAGAAAAAGCAGCACAGGAGAAAAGGTAAAAATATTATGTTGTATTTCTTACAGGGTAGTTAATATGACTTCTCTGGTTCAACTATTACTCCATGATGGGAGTTGATGGAGGAACCGTACTTGCCGATTCTAAGACGTCCAACGAGGGCATTGTGTGCTAGAACCGTCTGGGGCATATATATAGAGATCATCTTTATTTATTTAAATAAATCTGAATGTTACAAAGAAGGGTAAAGAGCAAAAGAGAAAAAGCAACAGTGTTAATGTTGTACTTATAAATTACTTTTCATTTGTTTTCCTTCAAAATGAATTATTACTACATGATGGAGTTCACTGAAGAATTAATTCATGTTATTGTGAATTGAATTTGCTTGAACTCACGTGTGGGCATCCTCGCTCCTTTCCTTGACCATGACTTCCATGATCTTCTTGATCGTCTCTGTGACCTGGGCTGGCTCTCCGCAGATCGTCACAGCCTATGGAAAAGAAGAAAACAAATTCTGGTTAGGCAGGGCTTGAAATTAGCACTGGCAGGGCTTGCCCTTAACCAAGCCTCCACACTAACTTTTTTCTCTACTCGCCCACTTCTGATATTTTACTTGCTCGACGCCAATTTTGACTTGCCCGATGCCAATTTTGACTTGCCCCTGTCAAGCGGGCAAGTGCTAGTGTCGAGCCCTGCCTTAACAGTGGCCCGGATGCCAATGGCCACCAGAAATTTCATTTGGCCACTAGGAATCTTGCATTGGCCACTAACAACTTAAGATCTACAACACATAAAGTATATGTGACCGGCTATAGCAAAACCCTGCACTTGTCGGTAAAAAATCACAATGTAGATTATCATAACATTAGAAAGGCCTCATCACAAGCTTTCATTTGATGTTTTGTTCTAACAAATCGGTCAATAATTGGTGAAGAAATTATCGTTTCAATTTTACAATCATAAGTGTTCTACACACATTATGTGAACTTAAAATGCCCATTTCTTCAAAACATAAATTACCGACAAGTGCAGGGTTTTGCTATAGCCGGTCACATATGATGAGAGTCTATCTGATGTTTTAATATGGCTACCTGAAGGCTGGGGCAATTCAAATGAGAACCAGGCCAACAAAATTGACACATTTTCTTCTGTTTATCTTTGTTTTGGGGCACCCAATTCGGGTTTTGGGAAAGCAAAAATTTGACAAATGGCTATTCTACTTGCCCAACAGAGCCACCAGCAAAAAAAAGGGAAGAAAATGTTTACCTCTAGTATTTGGTTATGATTTTATGCAAATGCTAAAACCATAGCCATTACCCTCCAATTGAGTGAAATTCCTCTTATTATTAAGGAATGCATTTTTGCTCATCAAAAAATAAACTGAAATGGCACCAATAATTCCTTTATGGTATACTATGCAAACAAATGAATTTGGATTGAGTAAAATGTCAGCTGGTGAGTTGAACTATCAAAAGATAAATCAATCAATGTAAATAAAGGGAGGGGGATAAATACTAAGAAACAGGATATGGCTGCTAGAAAAATCAATACAAATTTTCTATTTACAAATATTGGCATCACCATCAGAAAGGCGAGCTACTAACAATTCAATGATAGTCCCAGTTTAACCCATCAAAATGAGCGTATAGTCTGTAATGGCTACTTAATTATTTTTATAGCTTGGTATTGAAGGGTTTTATTTTTATGCTTTGGTTAAATATTCCTGTTGAAAATCTCGGCTGTTAATTTTATTCCATCAATTGAAAATAAGCCCTTCTTTCATTGACAGGAATATACTTTATGTTTCCCTCTTTTTGTTTATTACTTGACATGTTGGTGATGTAAAAAGTGTTGCTTCATTTCTTTGTTAAAGGGATCTAGTAACTTTGTTGACATGTGCAAAAAGTGATGAATGGTTGATGCAATGTATATTGTTGTTATGTCATATGTCCAAAGGGTATTGTGTGAAAATTTCAAGTCAAATGGACATTGTATGGCCAAGTAATGAGCGAAAATGCAAAGTGATATTCAATAACTCACTGCACTCACTTTGTACACAGAAGAAAAACTCGCCCGGAGTTTTTCTTATCTGAATACTTGAATCATACATATCTTTGTAACGAAAGGGAAATTTGAAAAACCGAAACCTGTCTCGTGATTTTATTGTTAATACGAATACAACAAGGTATAAGGGAACCGCTAGAATTAGAATTTTATTTTGAGGATTTGGACAATGTTACCAAGTCCCTTTAATGGATACATTTTGAGCATCTTCATGTCTCCATTCACTTCCAATCATTGTCTTCCCTTAAAATTTGTTTCGCACTGAAGTTGCAGAACTCTATGCAAATTCACAAGGGGTATTTTATGATTTATGATTTTTTTTATTATTATTTTTTTTTTTTTTGGGGGGGGGGGGGGGGGGGGGAGGTCTTTTTGTTAGCATTTCCGAGGCTAAATTGCGGAGTCCCCAATGTATTATTAGGTTCTTTCGTTCTTTGCTCACTTCTTTTACTTTTTGCAAATTGAACGCAAAACTTATGTTTCCTTCCCTTCTTTTTCCCCCTCTTCATGCATTATGAAGCCTGAGTCACAGATCTCAAGTCTAGACGGATTGATCTTCCTGCCCCGACTGTTACAACAGTAGCCATGCTGGGGGAATTAAAGGAATCCAGCAATATTGTCCAAATCCACAAAACTTACTTAGAAATCTAGTGGTTTTCTCATACCTTGTTCTATTTGTATTACCAATAGATTTTTACGATTAAAGTGTTCAGATTTATGATTATCCACTGGAAAGTTATAACTGCGTACAAAGTCAGTGCGATGAGTTCGCGAATATCACTTTGCATTTTTGCTTATTACTCAGCCATATAACATCCATTTAACTTCAAATTTTCACAAAACACCCAGTGGACACATCAGATAACAATATACATTGTATCAACCACTTATCACTTTTTGCACATGTCAACAAAGTTACTAGTCCCTTTTTAAAGGGACAGTATGAACCAGAGGTGCAAGTAAGCTAGAAGTCGATTGCCTGAAAACAGAGCATTCATTCATAGCCGATTTATGTGGGAAATGGCACAAATGAGCCTGAATTTCTGGGTGACCAGGGCCTGAATTCAGGATTTTGCGTGTACACTTGTCATCCATGATGAACGCAATAATAAATTCACCCGTTCATGACTGATTGATTTTGGTACAACATGCTTTCTCCATAGACCGATGCGAGAGTATTTTCGGGACCAGATTTAAATGATGGTTTACATTCAAGTTTGGTTTTCTAGACTTGTTATGGTAGCAATACAGAGGGATGACAGTTAAATTAAAAAATATGTGTGATTTATTTTCTTGTCTTGACCCATTCAGGACTGGTCCCCAAAATACTTGGCCTTGGGTCTATGGAGGATGCATGTTAGACCACAATCAATCGGTCATGAATGGGTTATTATAACTAGTAAGATAAGACGGGTCCTACTAATTAGCATGAACAAGCTATTTACTGCGAACAAATTTCCTGTTCGCATGCACTTGTTCGCAGTAAATAGTAATTACTGCGAACGAGCGCAAACAGTATATATAAATCCTGTTCGCAGTAAATCTCGTTCGTGCTTGTTCAAAGGTAAATTTGTTCCCGCTTATTCCATCAATGTGTATTTTTATATCGATGGCTTATTCGCGCTATAGTTCGCGCTAATTAGTAGGACCGGATAAGACTATTCCTTGCAATACTTCAATCTCAATACGTCTAATGATTTAATCTGCGTACTAAGACTTTTACACAGCTAAAATAGTCAAGAGGGCTAACTACTAAGTATTTCATAGGTTGCTTACATAAGACCTTGCCCAACATCCAATTCAGGCTAGTAATTTCCTGACAACAAGAAGAGTAATTGTACAAATCGGGCTAGCCAAATAGTCAGAATAGTTTTTAAGTGATTTTAAGTTTAATCTACTATTTGGGCAAGTGAATGTATCCTCGGGCAAGGGGTTGCAATTTCCAAGGGCTTGCCCTACCGGCTAGTACTTGAAGAAAGACTTGTTATGCAGCACCCTATTCATACAACAACAACAACAACAACAACAAATATATCAGTAAACAAAATAACGAAGAGCACACTAATTGCACCCTATTCATGCAACAACAACAAAAATAGAAATAATAATAAAAGAGCCTATTAATACTTATGGAAAGTTAGAAGGGGTTTGTCCAATATTAACCTGTACCTTCTCCGATGATCCCATGTTGTCCTTACGGTGGATGTCGACTCTGGATGAGAAAACAATCAAATTAAAGCAGCACAAGCAATTAGTTTATTCATTATTAAAGTGATCCATTTAACTCTGTTAACCTAAAATCACTTGGAGCTTTCATGCTTCTCTTGTACCTTGTTGTTTTGCTTACAGTAACAGAATGAAATGGGTTTTAATGTCCCTCTAATTCGTAGTCAAAATCAATGGGAAATATGTGCTTAGTAAAGACAGCTAACACCTGTACAAGTCAAAATTAATGGGAAAATAGGTGATGAATTCTGACATTAATTTTGCACTCTTGTATATGTTAGGTGTCTTTACTAAGCTTATTGGAATTATTATCTGGAAGCATGAGGACTTGAGGACATGAGGCCATTTTACACGAACAAAGAATATGTATTGACACTTAAAAAGCTGGTAAAAAGCCCGCTGTGACAGCATTGCATCAAAAGGCTTATCAATTGTTTACACAACCTTTTTTTTCCGGTGACAAAGTGGGGTCTGCAAATTTACCTTTCTTTCCAGAGTAAAGAAAATCCAGATATCAGGAGGTCGAAGTGCAGCTGATTATTAAACTTTAAATCAAAAATGACAGTAACTGAAAACAAAGAACTCAAACAAATCACAAAGCAATTTGGCATCGTGATAATTGGAAAGAAAAAAACCTGACAGGCTTGGTACTATTTTCATAACCTTCTTTAGTGTTTTTTAACGAAACTTGATGGAGAAGACCTGAAAAAATCAACAATTTTCTTTTGTGCTGTGCAAGAGATTTCATGGGATGAGGGGGACCAAGCTCAATTGCTACTAATCCCACATTTTTCTTTAGTGAAATGGGGCATTTTTTCTTATTAATTATGTTTTTTGTTTGGTAAGTGCAACTCTTATTAAAAGTTAGATTACCAAACTAGCAAGATCTACATGTAAATATAACGCATCCACCGATTTTCTCTATCATAGAGGCAACCTGATCAACATATCTGTATGAAGGATAAATAAGATGTAAACAAATATTTTTTTTAAGGGTTTCAGAGCAATCTAGCCTTAGAAATACCATATAAGAACCAAAGAAAATAACAATCATAGCCCAAGTTAATGCAATGCCTCTATTTTTCATGATTTCATGCAGTGGTAATTACCAAAATAGCATTTTGTTTTCTTCCCTGATCAATATAGGATAAGGCAATGGGATTAAGAGGATAAGGCAATGGGATTAAGAGAGACGGCATCCTAAGATCTAAATAGAGTACAAATAATAATTGAGCGCCACAAGTGTCTTACTTCTGACAGATGCGTCTGCATTACAAATATAGAATTATTAATATTTAATAAGACATAGGATCAAAAGCTTTTTTGAATAAAGTGGATTTTTCTGCAGTAAATTTCATCTCGATAAAAAGTCCAATAAACTCTCCCAGCAGCATTACCATGGTAATTAAACTTTCAGACGTCCATTGGCAGAATTTGACGTCAATAACTAGTACTAGGAATACATTGCAATCGCGAGGATGGACTTTCCTTTTTTTAATTTTTTTAACAAATCATGAATTTTTTTTTTTTTTTTTTTTGTGGCAGGAAGCTTTCCCATGTTAAAATTAACATAAGCTGCAGAGTGCAGACCTTCATACAGATTTGTTGATCAAGTTGCCTCTATGATAGAAAAACATCGGTGGATGAGTTATATTTACATGTAGATGTTGCTAGTTTGGTAATCTAAAACGTTATGATCGGAATCTTGTTTATCTAGGGTTGGAAAATTTGATTTTTGATTTTTCCAAATATAACGCATGTACATGTAAATAACAAATGATTCTTTGCAAATTTCTGCCCAGGTGTATTTTTTTCATTTATATTGGGGGGAGATCCAGTTATAATACTTATCATTACCCAATGCTAGAAATTAACTCTTTTGCCTTGTGGCCCTAGTCAGGCAAGAACAAACAAGAATTTTCCAATTCTAGTCAGTAGTGGTTTGAAATCCGAATCTGGTGGCCCCAAACAAAGAAAAACAGTACAAATCTATTTATAATTGGTTGCCCATTTGTGCCAGTGGTATCTAGCATCAATGAATATTGGTAGCCCAAAGCCTTTTTCAAGTTGCCCCGGGCCAGTAGGCCAGTGCTTATTTCGAGCACTACATTACCCATCTGGCATTTCATCAATCGGCCAATGCGATTTGCAGTAACCGGACGACACGTGTTGGGGGAAAATTTCAGATTTATTTTCCTGTTGCACCGTCTGATGACTATACCACACTTTTCAGTCCCACTATTCATTTCCATTACGGATAAATTAAAGTATTGCTATCTATGTTCAAGGTCCCGCCAGCTAACCAGACGCACTGGGCAAGACACATGTGTGTACATTCTAATTCTTAACATTCCGAACATTGCTCTATTGTTTCAGCATTGATGGGGAAGGAAAGTCAGACTCCAGTATGAAAATGGTATGGGGATTTTGTTTGTTTGTTTGTTTTTTTTTCACCCTGTTTGTTGCTGTTGTATTCATTATTTAAAGTTATAAACTGCTTCATATACAGGGTGGCCCAGAAATAACGGAACGGGGTGCTTGCTATAATGAAGACACATGATGCCCGTCATAGCAACTAGTAACGTTCAATGCGTGCGCCATTGTTAGTACCCTTTCTTCTCTATACACAGCTGAACGCACACTCACAATGATGGCGCACGGTTGATCGTTACTCGATGCAGTATGGCGGGCATCACGAGTCTTTAGTATGGCAAGTACCCCGTTCCGTTATTTGTGGGCCACCCTGTATTATCACTTATTCTTTTTCCGAACTCATGAAGACATGTTTTCCCTTTCTAGATCCGTTTTTTGTTCTTGTGTTTGACATCATTTTTCCTCTCTTCAGTTTAATTAACTTAAGCCCCACATTTTCTTTTCCATCGACCTTGAGGGACGAGACTCACTTGCAGCCCGTTTCCTTGGTGATGGCACGGATGTTGTTGCCGCTCTTTCCAATGATGGCACCTACAAGTTCACTTGGTACAAGCATTCTGAAAAACACAAAAAAGAAACATACACATTTTAATCACAGCTTTATTGAAATCAAATCAAAGTAAAAAATCATGACAATACACAAACCTAGGTTACTTGTTCTTTTTACGCAAATAAATGTAATACACATGATACAAACATACTGTAAATTACTTAGATAATCTAAGTTAAACCAGTGTATAGTGACAACCTAAGGGACACAATAATGTTGCCACTGTGGACAGGTGACCTCTATCTAAGGCTATCTAAGGTTACATAACACTGTTATTCTGTGCAGGGGATCATTTAAGGGCCACTATAGGCAAATTGGCTGATACAGACAAGCGGCCAATAAGACAGGGTTGACTGTACTGATAAGTGCATAATTCGTGTCACTTCCTGTTGGTATCACTAATAATGGAAATAATGAATTTTCTGAGGAAAAATATTTTGATGGCATCAAATTTTTTCCCTCAAAGGCAAGTTGGAGGAGCCTGGAACATTACATTCTGTTGAAAGCTGCGAGTCTGCAAACCGAGTCATGGTATCGAACTTGTGTGAACAATTTTGTTGATTTCGGGAGTATTTACTACCCGGGACTCGCGATTTTTCGGGCGAGTCCCGGGTACCCGAAATTTACCCATTTGTTGATTACACGATCGGCATGTCACGCCAGCTGGGAAAACATGTTCATTCAAGTGACAAAAATTGAGCGCATTTATGTCACTTGAATGAACATGATAACTCTTGCGTTCAATGAGGGGACTTGCTTTTTTTTTCGGGAAATTGAGTATCGATTTTTGCGCCCGGGACTCAACATTTTTTGCCGGGACCCGGGTACCCGGGACTCATCAACAGCACTACTAAGAACTAGCATCCCTAGTTCTAAACAATCATTTTAACTGACAGAGAAGGTAGATATATATAAGCCCAACACTAACACAGGGATAACACAATTTTATAAGGAGTGTGTAGGATCACACAAAGTAATGCAGCTTTTGATTTTACCCGACAGGGAATTTTGAGGTGTCTGGTACATTCTGCTGATGGTTGTAATATGCCTCATGGTTTGTTCAAATGTGGGACACCTACTTTACTGTTTGGTGATCAAGTTACTTGTTTAATTCATGTTGACTAGACGATTTGTACAGGGTAAAATACTCGTACACTTATCTTTGAAGTCAATTTCTATGACCTTTACAGCAAGAATTCCATGACTTTTCACCATGGTACACTCATAAGGTTCTTTGGCTTCTTTCAGTAGTTTTTGCAACAAAATCAGTTTTTACAAATAATCATTTTGATTTCAGTGCTTAAACATTCAGATGAGAACAATGTTCCAATTTACCTGACAGGGAAGTTTGAGGTGTCTGGTACATTCTGTTGATGGTTGTACATGCCTCCTGGACCACCCTGGTTCCTGACAAAGCGACCGTTGCGTGGGGCGCCATTCTTGAACTTAACCTGTGAGGTTCAGAGAAAGACATATCATCGTAAAGAAATTGTTTTTGATTGATTAAAAAAACTAGATGGATCTTCGATTGCGCGCAATCGAAAATTATGCCTCCGCTATCACGCGATTTTAATATCAAGCCCTTATTAACATGCACTGATTTAATTTTTTTAAATATTTTGAGTCCTGTGACCTTGACCATATGACCCCAATCTTTGATGGCTCCCTAAAAAACATTCAGGTACCAAGTTTGATTGAAATCTGACATTTAGTTCTTGAGATTTTGGCATTACAAGCTTTTTTGCATGTATAATGAGTCCCGTGACCTTGACCTCAACCTCATGACCCCAACATTTTACGGCTACGTTGACTCTTTAAGATACATTCAGGTACCGAGTTTGATTGAAATCTGACATTCAGTTCTTGAAATTTTGCCATTACAAGCCATTTTCGCATACATATTGAGTCCTGTGACCTTGACCTTTGACCTCATGAACCCCAAAATCTAATCAGATCATTGCCACCCCAATATCTACACTATTACCAAGTTTGAATTTGATCCGTCAACCTGTTCTTGAGATATCGCGAGAACGAGGCATTTTTGCATATATATTGAGTCCTGTGACCTTGACCTTTGACCTCATGACCCCTAAAATCTAATCAGATCATTGTCACCCCAACATGTACACTCATACTAAGTTTGAAATTGATCCGTCAACCGGTTCTTGAGATATCGCGAGAACGAAAACGGGACGTACGTACGGACGTACGTACGGACGGACGGACGGACGGACAACCCGAAAACATAATGCCTCCGGCCACTTCGTTGGCGGAGGCATAAAAAGCATCACAGTCACTATCCAGTTATTATGTCTAGATAATCACGATAGTTTAGAGAAAGCCATATTATTGTACACTTAAATTAATGAACACACAATAAATTGCTAGTAGATTAGCAATAACTGTATCAATTACATCATCTACTTGAACATAAATATTCCATAATTTTGTCCCATCAGGATTTCTTCAGTTGATTTAGAAAATATGAAATTAATCTGTGTTTCTAATACTAAATTAATCAAAACTCCAATGCTGTGTTTCATGCAGTTATGAACCAACACTGGATGCACTCAACCTGCAGTCTCACCCATTTGTCATTATTTGTGACTCACCACAAAGTTCTTTCATTATCTATTTAGAAATTATGTATTCAAACTGTTTCTTATAAATTAATAAAACGCCAATGCTGTGTTGTATGAAGTTATGAACCAACATTACGGGTGCACTCAACTTTACGTCTCAACCATTTGTTTTTATTTGTGTCACACCTGGGCCCCGTTGCAGAAAGAGATACTAATGAGTAAGTTACAAGTAACTGTAAGTCAGAAAACTTGCATATATATTTAATCACATGATCTGACTCACAATTAATTGCAACTTTACAATCAATTGCAACGGGACTAGGATTTTTGTATTATCTATTTAGAAAGTATGTACATTCAAACTGTTTCTAATATTAATCAATCAATATGAGCCATTCTCTTACTTAAGCCTACCTCCTCCATTCACTTGTGTTCATTTTTTTCACGAACAGGGGATCTAATCCCACTGCCATAGTCTTTGTACACAGAGTGCGCTCACAGCAGCGAAAAAATTAATATTTTTATTTCGGGGGCTCCATTTTCGGGGGCTACTTTTCCAACTTTCGGGGGCTACAAATTTCCGGGCTATTTTTGGAATTTCAGGGGCTACTAATAAGCTATAATGCTGTAGGTGATCATTTTATAAGCATTTAATCACAATCCAAACAGAAAAATCCCGAAAAAAAAAAAATGTAACAATTTTTTTTTTTAATGTAAAAAAAATTTCGGGGGCGAATTTGGGCATTTCGGGGGCGAATTCGCCCGCCGCCCCCGTGTATTTTTTTCGCTGGCTCACAGATAGAGAGAGAGAGGGGGACATTAACCATGATTTGGCCTAAAATATCAATGCTGTGTTGTATGAAGTTATGAACACCACAATGGATGCACTCAACCTGCCGTCTCAACCATTTGTCATTATTTGTGTCATACCAGGATTTCCTCTTTGGCTTAAAACCTCGACACAGCTAGTAAGACTAGTCCCCGACAAGCATGGATCACTGTTCATGACTCACGCACCGACCGACCTAATCGGTGCAAGTAAAATTAATGGGGACAGTCTACCTGCACTGAGATTGCACTTGTTTTTAACAGTGGGCAGGCTGGCTCTCTTGGTGTGTGTCTTAAATGTGATTTGGATTTGTAAATAAATCATATATGCGTGGCGCCATCTTGCAAACACCCTGCATAATGCACACTGGCTCAGTGTTATGCAGTGCGAACTAGCCTAGTTCAAAATGGCAGACCATGCTGTAGTAGCTCCCTGCATGACAGCCTTATAACCCTTGAATGTTTCTATGGGATCAATGAAAATGTAGAACCTCTTTGAATTTACTGAATAATTGAGTGTCTAATATACGCTGGTAGTTTTCCCTCCTGTATTATGTTGGGCCTTAAGTCATCCTCTGATTACAAAATAAGATAAAACCCTATACTTCCTCAACTATTGTGTTCCTTTTCACACATTTACAAATGCTCGCATACATAATAAGAACTGTTAAAAAGGAAACCCAATGTTCAAAGAAAATGAAACAGGATATTAATGTGAAGGGGGAATGTGTGGGCATAAATGGACTGTTATAAATTTCATGAATATTGATACATTATGTGTATACCTAGTCTAAATCAAATGTCTTTCTATAACCTAGTAATTAGAGCATGATATGCTCAACAGTATGAATGCAATGTTGAAATGTGCAATCAAGACACTGTTGTTGAATCTGCTGCTAAGTCAGTGGTTACATAACCCGCTTTTGTTAGTGCACGCTCAAATGCGCTCGGATGATGTATCATATAGAACAGTTGAAAAACATGGCAGCCTCCAGTCGTCCTTCAAAACAGATTATATTGGTTTAAAAAACATGGATCATTTCCATTATCAGTGATATCCATGAGGAAATATATACTGTAGGACTAGAAGTGACAGGAATTATGCACTTAGCAGTTACAGTATGCCTAAATTCCAGCGTTGTATTCGCATTTAATGTGTTAACATGTGCTCTCTGTAAAGCTTTTGGAAGGCACACCATTTGTCTGAATGCAATGAAAAGTCACAGTGACTGACTCTCACTATGCATTATCTTTAACAGGGCTTCAAATAAGCACTCACCTGCTAGTCAGGAAAGTTCAAATTTGTACAATAGCCCTCACCCAAACATAATTAAATAATCTGATAATTTAAATTCAAATAATTACTCCTAAGACTGCAGTGGCTGGGAACAAATTTAACATTTCATAATGTTTGCCCAAGTAAAGGTCCTTAAATTTGTAATGTTTATTGTAAAAATCTGTGAATTTACAAACAAAAAATGTCTTACCCTGAGTTTGGACTCCTGGTATTCAAATCCATTCAGTTGCCTAATTGCTTGCTCAGCCTGCTCTGGAAGCTCGTATGTCACATTCGCTGCATAGTTTCCATTCTTAGATTGTGGTACTGCAAGATTAAACAAATATTTTAAAACAATTATGAATAAGAATGTAAAACAAATGAAATCAAAATGCATTTGCATGTTAATTGCATGCTCTGCCTGCTCTGAAAGCTCATTCACTGCATTAGTTTCCATTCTTAGATTGTGGTACTGCAAGATTAAACAAATAACAAATACAAAAACAATTATGAATAAGAATGTAAAACAAATGAAATCAAAATGCATTTGCATGTTAATTGCACGCTCTGCCTGCTCTGAAAGCTCATTCACTGCATTAGTTTCCATTCTTAGATTGTGGTACTGTAATATTAAACAAATAACAAATAAAAAAACAATTATGAATAAGAATGTAAAACAAATGAAATCAAAATGCATTTGCATGTTAATTGCCTGCTCTGGAAGTTCATATGTAACATTCACTGCATTCATAGATGTGGTACTGTAATATTAAATCTAAGGCTGTAGTGAAACGGTTACACGACGGTTAACCGACCGGCATCGGCAAAAACGTTTTCATTTTCACGGTTTCGGTTAGCCATTCTATAGATTCGGTCAGAAAATGGAAAATGGCACGTTGAACCCTGCCAATCTATTGCTAAAGTAAAGGTATTTTACATGTATCACAAATAAAAACAAATGGTAGAGGATTAATGAATAGATTAGACCTGGTAGAGCCAAATTTAGAAGAATCATTTGTGATGAGATATCCGAAGGCTTTTTATCTTGACAGCGTTTTTTTTTTCTTTTTCGGTTACCCGTTCGGTTAACCGGTTTGTGCCGTCGGTTAACCGGTTTTCCAAGTAACCGACTTACTACAGCCTTAATTTAAACAAATAAAATCAAGTTACAATAAGAATCAAGTGAAATTAATGTGCAAGTGGTTATTCAATTTAAATGTATGCTGATTGCCTGCTCTACCAGCATGTCATAATCGCCGCACGTTTCCATTTTATATTGTGGTACTGTAAGATTAAACAAATAAAAACAATTAAGATTAAGATTCAAGTGAAATAAAAATGTATAGCCATACATGTAGGTGGCTTTTCATTTGCATTTTATGGACAGGTGGTTTTTAATTTGCATGCTAATTGCTTATAAATCTATTCTGGAAGCTTGTACCAGTCAAAATACACGGGGGCTCGGGGCGAATTCGCCCCCGAAATGCCAAAAAGAGCCCCTGAAAATTTGGATGGAGTTCAATGCAAATCAATTTTTGGAAAGTTATTTTCATGCAGGTAAGCTTGAAATGTAGCCCCTGAAAATATATTAAAATGTTTTCCCTGGCTTGTACTGTATGTCATATTCACTGCATAGTTTTCACTTTTGGACTGTGGAACTATGGGGTAACAAAACATAGATAATAAATCAATATGAATTACAATGTCCAAGCAGCATAAAAGTGTATCGTTCTTCTGAATCAGTTTGCGTTTCGTGAAAAGACAAATTATTTTAGACTTTAGATCTCAATTCAATGTTGGACTGTGGCTCTACCCATCTTTATTTGTATGGCAGATCTCACTCATGAATACTTAATCAAGTGGGAAACCGTAAAGGCCTTGGTGGTGGCTAATTACATCCCGTATAACAACTGCATGCATAATAGAGTACACTCACTGCACCTGGTAGTTGCTTTACCAAGCCTCCGCACTAATTTTTTTTCTACAAGTAAAATCAGAATTTCTCAAATTTTACTTGCCCGACAAAACAAAAGAAAAAGGTTCACGCTAGGTAGCTCAATCTGCTTGCCAAATTTCTTCCTCGTTTCTAAATGTAGTTGAAGAGAAAGGCGATTAGGCAACCAAACTAAACCATTTATTAAAATTTGCTTGCCCGACATCAATTTGTACTTGTCACAGGCGATCGGTTAAGTGTTAGTGTAATATATAATTCTGACCCTAAATGAACTTGGTTGCAAGTTAGACCATTCCACTAAATTTATGATGTTGACATGAACTTGTCCAGGCAAAGTACACACTTAAGTATTAGGAAAGATTAAGATTCCAATTATCACAGAGGTGTGAAACACCCTCCAACTCAGGCCCTTTGTCATGGTCTGATCCTGTTGTCTAATAATACCTGCATAAATCTACATCTCTTCCTGTTAAGCCAAAATCCTGATTTATGTACAAGACTTCGAAGAAACCCTCTTATTGTATGCTCTTGTATTCTATAGATTAAACTTGACTCTGTAACCCCTACTCCCCTATATAAGTTAAACATTGTTCTAATATAGAGACTTCTCCCCTGTACCTCCTCGAGGTGACATCTCCAGCTTTTATGCTGCTCTGGCCATACTCTATGTATTGGATCCAGCAGAGTAGCCAGTGATATATCTGATATATTTGATATCTTTACTACTTGATCAGCCAGTTATATATTTGATATACTTTACTACTTGATCAGCCAGTTATTCTACTTTGTTATATTTCTCCATCGTCTTCATACTTTGTATATGTGAGCGACTGATTATTAAATCATATCGAACTGTAATTATACTGGACTACTACGAGTCTTCATTATCTCTTCTTCTACTAAAGTTAACACTCCAACCAAAGCCACGCTTACCACATACATCTTAGAGTGTTACATTAGTCAATGTTCAGCCCTGGCTTTACTATTGCAGCCACCCATGGCCTTGACTAACGGCTAGGTCAAATAAATGTGAAATATTTCTTTATGATCAACACTTTTAATACTTCACTTTAAACATGCATAAATGGTGTTTACATAGCAAGTGCAACGTCAGTCAATACTTCCTCATGCGTGTTTACATTGAAAACGTGCCATCATTGCCAATTTTTTTATTTTTTACTCATATGGATTTCAAATCATGGTTCTTGAAACACTGCCATGAATTTGGCTATTTCACAATGTATGAGTAGAATGGAACTTCCCCCACAGCCGTATTGCAAAAAAAAAAAAGACTATTTCAGACTAGTATTTGTTTAGTAAGTAAAGTTGCAAAACCCTCAAGACTTCAAAAATGAAACTAAGATATTAAAACAACACATGGCCAAAGCCACATGAATATAAACCAATACCACAGCAACTCTATATATTAACCCATTCAGGACTAGTCCTGAAAATCCCCGGGTGTTGGGTCTATGGAGAATGCAAAATAGCAAAATCAATCAGTCCTGGGCCCCGTTGCAGAAAGAGATACAATCGATTATAAGTTACGATTGCTCGTAAGTCAGAAAATGTACGCGATTTGCGCATCTAGAACACGTGATCTGACTTACGATTAATTGCAACTTACAATCGATTGTATCTCTTTCGGCAACGGGGCCCTGAACGGGTTAATAAAATATGAAATATAATTCATGAAGTAGCAGTGCTCTTCAAAATCCACTTGCCTGTGGAAAATCATTAGAGTGCTTTCATAACTTTAAGGGGACTTAGTAACATTTGTCCAAATCCTCAAAATCCAATTGAAATTCATGCGGTTCCCTCATACCTTGTTAAATTTGTATTAACAATAAAAGCATGGGACCGGTTTCGGATTTTCAAATTTCCCTTTCGTTAAAAAGATATTTACGATTGAAGTGTTCAGATGTTAAATTATCCACTGGACCGCGAAAACCGTGTACAAAGTGAGTGCAATGAGTTTGGGAATACCACTTTGCATTTTTGCTCATTACTCGGCCATATAACGTCCATTTAACTTTAAATTTTCACACAACATCCAGTGAACATATCAGATAACATATACATGTACATTGTATCAACCACTCATTACTTTTTGCACATGTCAACAAAGTTACTAGATCCCTTTAAGGCCCTGTTCGTTCTGTAAGTTCTGGCATTTATTGCATTGTTAATGAATTACACAACCCTTTGCGAGATGTTTGCTAGATCTATTTAATATCTAATAATATTAATACAACAAAGTAGCCTGCATTATTTGTTGTGTGTTGGTCCCCTTTAAATCATTAAATGTCAATCTAACGACACCACGATAATGGAGTTTCCATAGCGTGGCACTTCCCTCGCTTCCTGTGAGTTTGGTCATTTTAACATTCCTTGTGAACAAATTATCCAGACATACCTCCAGTTCTTCCCCCTATGGCCTACACCCTCTTAAAGGGATCTAGTATCTTGGTGACATGTTCAAAAAGTGAGGAGTGGTTGATACAATGTGAATTTCAGTGTTCCGAGATGTACACAGACTGCTGTGTGAAAATTCCATGGTAAATGAATGTCAAATGACCGCGTAATGAGCGAAATTGTTAAGTGACATTCCCTCACCCATTGCACTGACATTGTACACGGTTATGACTATCCAGTGAATAGTTAAAAATCCCAACGCTTCAATCGTAAATATCTTTTCACCGAAAGGAAATTTTAAAAACCAAACCCGTCTCCATGCTTCTATTGGTAATAGTAATACTGATATAGCACTTTATGAGGGAATCGCTAGATTTCTTATTTAATTTTGTGGATTTGGACCATGTTACTGGATCCCTTTAATGTATGCCCTCAATTCCTATTTATGCCCTCCATATGCCTTCATAAATACAGTATACAGGACATAAATGTAATTTGTGTACCTTCCCTCCAGAATCATGCAATTTATATGTTCTTTGTGCATTACATCCTCCCCAAAATAGCTTTGAACAGAATCAAAACACTACAATGATGCAACATAAGAGAATAACGTTCAAATGTCCTTTGTGTGTTACGCTACCGACCCCCTCCCAATTTTTCTTGACATTTTTTTTTTTTTTTACTATTTACTTAATAATGCACACATGTTATCCATGCATTCACTGTTCGTGTTTCCATCCGATTAACCCATACATATTCCCATGGGCAAACAACTGTGTACAAACTCACTGGCCTTGACATGAATTGGAAGTGAAAGGTCTCTTTGCGAGAGAGTTGTGCCAGAGTGCAGCAGAGGGGCCGATGAACTTGACTTGGCCCTGCATTGTACTCTGCCTGACCGCAGGATAATATGTGCTTTTCTGATTGGAACTGGAAGGGGGAGGGGGAAACAAGGACTAGGGGGGCAAGAGCACGACACCAGCCCACTGCATCCAGCACAAATACCACCAGGATAATGCTTTTCTGATTGGAAGGGGGAGGGGGAAAAATTACTATGGGGCCAAGGGCACGACACCGGCCCACTGCATATAGCACAAATACCACAAGGATGTACTTTTCTGATTGGAAGGGAAAGGGGGGGAAAGGACTATGGGGCCAAGGGCACGACACCAGCCCACTGCACCCAACGCAAAATCGCAAATACCGTAACCACCAAAGTTGTTGGGTACACTGGAGGCATGACACAAACCACAGTACCAGCAGAATAACAAACACATCTCTCAAAGTTGGGAAATCTGGAGCTAAGTTAGCTAGAACCACCATTTTCCCTCTACATTGAAATCAATTCCAGCACAGTATAAAACTAAGTGATAAGGTACACTGGCCAGTGCTAACACATTTATTTCTATACATTGGAAACATTACAGGAATATTGAGCAATAAATCACTTTACCAACTAACTAAGCCATGCAATCCCGTCCCATCTCCAATTATCAATTGCCAAGCCCTTGCCCCCCAAAAGCACACCATATTATCACAACAGAGAGTCAAAGGCCATTCAAACTGAATGCAAGCACAATACCCATTGTGATGCGCAAAATGCCAGGAAGTTTCTCTTGATGGCCAATCCCTCAGGATATGTGATTTTCTAATTGGGGTTGGGGTATGGGGGGGGGGGGCTTATGTCATGGATTATACCAAGCACATTTATAATAACAGACCAGTCACCATTCTGCAGGCATTGCACAGAATCCATGATGTATCTTTTGGTGGCCTGGTTAAATTGGGGGGGGGGGGGGGGGGGGGGGGGTATTGTTGGCTGGATTAAGACCCCGTTTACAGTGAGAAAAAGGCAGGGCCGGGCCAGGCCGGGCCAGGCCGCGGCCGAGTTGGCCCCGCAATTTTGTGCGTTTACAGTGCGAGGCCAGGCCGCGGCCTACATTGTAACCTTCCAATATTTTGTCGTAGTGGCGCTCTGCATGTAAACAAACGATTATTTTGGGGGGCGCGCCGTGGGTCACAGTGTAGATCCGGTCGCGCGCGCGCGGGATATTTCCAATGAATCTTTTCCACAATTCCCTATGTTTATGCATGTTAAATGCACGGCGAACTTTCGAATATCACAGCTGACACTTGGCTTGACACACCGAAGAAAATACCATGAAAGCGTGGGTTCGATTGTTATGGTACGGCGCCATTATCCTATGACGTAATGATCCTTTCACTTCCGGGGTAACAGTTGGCCCCGCAATTGGCCGCGCAATTGGCCCCGGTGCGTTTACAGTGAGAAAAGGCCGGGCCAGGCCGAGGCCGAGACTACCTCTAGAGCTGGTCCAAATGCGCGGCCAGTTTGGCCTCGCAATTGGCCGCGCAATAGGCCCCGGTGCATTTACAGTGCGGGGCCAGGCCGCGGCCTGGCCTGGCCTTTTGCTCACTGTAAACGGGGTCTAAGATAATTTGGTGGCATGGAGGAAGAAGGAGAAGCTTGTGGCCAGCGGATAAAGGGTTTTTTCTCTTATGACCAAGAGATAATGTGTAGGTTACAGATTCAGCATCAAGTCTTTGTATGCTACAAATTCATGGTGTACTCAAGACAAATTGGGAATCAAGTCTATAAAATAAAGTTACTAGGAACTTATTTTTTCATTTTCCAAATGTGTTCTCAATGCTAAGCTTTACTTGCATAGAATTGCACTGCACAGTTCACTAAAAAAAAAATTGCAAAGCACACAAATATATTGGGGTCTCTTTTTGTTTCCACTTCTAAATCAAAGGAGAACCATGTTGAAGTAAACATGGTTTCCTTTACACAATAGCTTACTGATGTTATTAACAACAATTACGCAAATTTCTTTGTTTCCATGTAGTTAGTTTTCATAATAAATGGGATTCGGGATACCATACAAAATTAACCACCCAGGCCTAATAACAACATAACGAACAGATTTACATACATTATTTGGGGCTATTTATGTACAACCATATTGAATGCTTTGAATCACAAAGCCCATTGTCTCTTTTTTTTTTCACAGGTCACTAGAGCTGACCCACGAGAGCTGACCGGTGTTACACTACGTTCCCTAATCTCTACTATGTGAGAACAATGTAATTTCATATATGTGTAAATCTTATTTAGAAGAAAGAGGGCAAGTCAATTTCATATTGGAGCATGCAAATGTAAACATTTATTTTACTTGCCCGAACAGGCCAGTACAGGAAAAAGTTAAGTGTGGACGTTTGGATATTACCACAACACTTTGCTTGGAATTGCCCTATACCATATACACATGGGTACTAGTAATACCAACCAATACCTCCTCATAATACCAGCAATTGGTAATGGTAAAGTACTACAACTTAGCAGTGGGCACTCCTTTTACACGTGGCAAAGTGAAGAGCACATTTCATGTACACATCTCACATCCAGCATCTCACATACACAGTAGGAGGTGGGTGGAAGGATCACATTTACTGTATACATGTACATGTGCAGAAGATGGAAGCATTCATTCCCTTCCTTCATAAAGCCACAGTTCAATGGGAGTTCACACTTCAAAATCAGTCTTGCTTCCATGATCTACGAGTTATTGTTCCTAATTCTTATTGTCGTAAACACACTTAGGGAAGGAATGGAAGCATCTGGGCAATTTAATTTAAATTTTAATCTGAAAAATTATTTTGTTGCCTGATTGGACAAGTAAACTAGACATTTTATGAAATTTTACTTGCCCAACACCAATTTTTACTTGCCCCAGGCAAGCGGGAAAGTGCTAGTGTTGAGCTCTGCCTATAATAAACCCCCACCCCCCTCCCAAAAAGAACAGTAAAAGAAAGCCAAATGCAGGGGGGGAAATACATGGGGGCTCGGGGCAAATTTGCCCCCGATATGCCAAAAAGAGCCCCTGAAAATGATGAAAGAGCCCCGGTAAATGCTAAACAAAATTAAAAGGGCTATTTTCATACAGGCTAGCTTTAAAAGTAGCCCCCCCCCCCCCTCCCAACCCCAAACAAATATATTTCATTATTTATCCCCCCCCCCCCCCCCCCCCCCCGAAAATACATGTTGTGTTAGTTTAACAGTCAGACAATCTTACATGTAGCACCCACAAATAATTACATGTTATTTCCCCTGATGATCCTCAAGCTTACTGAAAAGTCAATTGAGTCTTTGGTGCATTTTTAGTAAAGATTCTTTGCCATAAAGATTGTTGGTTGCATGCGTAAGTCACATTCACGGTTTCAGAGTATATATGTATTCAGTCTGTAAGCTAGGCTAGCACAAATCGGCATAGCATATGCTTCAATTTCCCTAGCATATTACCAGCTGCATGCTGGCCAAATTCACCCTTGATTCCCTACCATTCTTATATTAAAAGTACACAAATTGAGTGCAAATTAAATTGTGCAAATTATATTGTGCAATTCCCCTTGGCAATCAAAAGGTAATCCAGGGCCCAACACTAGCACTTGCCCCTATTGCCCGGGGCAAGTAAAATTTGATGCCGGGCAAGTAAAATGTCATAAATGGTTGAGTTTGGTTGTCCGATCGGGCAACTACCATTTCTGTTCAGCTTTAAGAGAGAAATGTCTTTCCTTAAATGAGTAAATTTCATTAGAAATAGAACATGAGAGACATTTGCCAAGCAGGTTGAGCTACCTAGCAGAATTAATTTGTCTTTTTTTTCACATTGTTTTTATGAGCAAGTAAATTTTCTGGTCGGGCAAGTAAAATTTGAACATCCCTGATTTTGCTTGCCAAAACGGGCAAGTAGAAAGGAAAGATAGATTGGAGGCTTGGGTAATCCCTTGGCTATGATTTGTCTTTGGTTGTAATTTTGTTTCCTACATACATCAGTGTTATCAGAAAATCTAAGCATTGCCTCCTGTATTAAAAAGCAAAACAAAAAAATTCATTTATAACTAAAGCGGTAATCTGAAATCATCTAACCTCTGGCTATTAAAAAGGCAAGCAGCTATTGACAAAGATCTCACCTGCTGGACAATAAAACATAAAAAGACATAATTGGAGTGCCCACTTGTGCTATCTATAGACACGTGCGTGCATAGATAGATTAGCAAGTCCGCTTTTGTGGGAGAAAATCATATAAAAGAAGCACTCGTATCGCTGTGGCAACGGTGACATCATCACTAATGCCAAGTTGTTTGCGTGAAGCCACGGTAGTAGCAACTAGCATGGAGAGGAGATAAATATGAACAACTATTCTGCATGCCATATCTAGAAGAAATCTTGCATAATAATAGCCTTGACCTTCTGCGTTGGTGATGACAAATTACACATTTTTTAAATGCAATTGATTGGTCTGAAAAATAAAGCTAGTATGTGATTTCCATATCAGCTGTTGCAAAGTGGATTATTTTGTGTGTGCGCAGTGTTTGCATGTAAGGCCATGTAAGTATACTCTAACATGTACAGTAATGTTTGCCGAGAATAAACACAGACAATTTTTATTGTGTGTGGGACTAGAGGATTTCGCTTCATACTATTTTGATTTAATAATCCGCTTCAAGATCATGTCATCATTATGCAGGTCAATTTGATGGGGGATTTAAATATGAGGTGTTTAAAACAATATTATAAACAAATGGACATAAAAAATTAAATGGGCAAATGACAAAAGTGTTGTTTACTTAAAGGGACTTAGTAACATTGTCCAAATCCTCAAAATAAAATTTTTATTCTAGCGGTTCCATCATACCTTGTTGTATTCGTATTAACAATAAAATCATGGGACCGGTTTCGGTTTTTCAAATTTCCCTTTCGTTACAAAGATATGTACGATTGAAGTATTCAGATAAGAAAAACTCCCCCGGAGTTTTTCTTATCGTGTACAAAGTGAGTGCAGTGAGTCAGTGAATATCACTTTGCATTTTCGCTCATTACTTGGCCATGCAATGTCCATTTGACTTGAAATTTTCACACAATACCCTGTGGACATATGAGATAACAACAATATACATTGCATCAACCCTTCATCATTTTTGCACATGTCAACAAAGTTACTAGATCCCTTTAAATATGCTTTGAATACCAAATTATTCAATTAAAACATGAAGTATGACAATGATGATAGAAATGTTGCATGGAGATGTTTCAATACTTGCATGCTCCAAATGCAGATTTCTTCAGGGGTCGACAACAGCACTTGTCTGATAACCCAGGGCAAGAACCAATTGACGTTGGGCAAGTAAAACTTCATAGATGGTCCAATTCAGTTGCCCAATTGGGCTATCATTTCTGTTTGATTCCAAGAGAAATGCGATTCCTTACATATAAATCTCATCTAGATACAAGCAGGAAATTTGCAGGCAATATGTTCCAGCAAGTAAACTATGAAAAATTATGACTTTATTTGCACAAATGGTAAAAAAGAAAAAGAAAAAAAGTTAGTGTAGAGGATGAAGTTGAACTAATCAATTGAAAGATGAAAATAAAAGGATGACAAAGATAGAAATGTTACATGATGATGATGAGACCTGATCTCTAGTGGTTGTTCATGTCTCGTTGCTTCCCCCTCAAGGCCTGGGGGGTGTTTCACAAAGATCCGAAGTTGAACTTAAAGGTAGTTCAGATTCGTCAAATGAGATGCGCGGCGCCATCTTGCATACGCGTTGCGCACGGTGCGTAATGCACGTTAGCTCAGTGTCATGCGGTGCGCGCAAACTAACCCAGTTCAAAATGGCGACCCGCTATGTAGCATCCCCACGCTTGATGCCCTTTAACTACTTCCAAAAATTATGGTAAGCCATTTGTAGCCTCAGAATAAAAAATATATTCAAAAGCGAAAATGCAAGTATTTTGGACTTTTCAGAAATTTTACACCAAGAATATGAAATCTCCTTGATAATAGAAACCAATAATTTTAACCAATATTTCATGCCTTTAAAAATAATGATGAAGATGATGATGATGATGATGATGATGTTTACTTACATGCTTCGAATGCTGTGACGGTTCCAAAGGTTGTGGCCAGCTTTTCAATTTCCTTGTGCTCTACTTTGGTTGGGACATTGGCAATGATAATCTTCAACCTGTTGCTGATTAAGAAGTGAATGCAAAAAACAAATACTCGGTATTTTATCATGCTCAAACAAATAGTTCAATTTGTTTAAAGACTTAAAAAAAGAATAAAAAAAAAAAGAATGTCGGAGGGTTATTCTCATTTAGAAATGAGGAACGACGTTAAATTGTTAGCCTGTTGCTGGTAAAGAAGTAAACGCCAAAGACATGCACCGTCAATATATTAATCCCTATTTTATTTAAACATTTATATCAGAAAAAATGTTTTAAAAAGGTGTAAATATGCCTACAAAATAAGTAATACCTGGTATTTTACCAGGCCAACATCAACATCATAATATATTTTATAATTTCAATTACAGAATGGCAAGACATAAAGAACACATTCATGCCAAAACACATCAAGAGCTAAAGACACAGCAGCTAAACTTCTAAAGACACAGCAGCTAAAGATTGGGGAAGAGAAGCACACTACTCAGGACATGAAAAATGCATACTTTTCAAGTTCTGATTATCTGAAGTCTGTAGCTAATAATACACATTTGACATCTAGTATAAAAACCCCAATACTTAGATAAACCCCAAAAGTTTATTTTAAACGCACAACATTAGCATGATACAATCAAAAGCAGACTGACAATTGCCAAGTTGCAAATAAAAACAAATCAGGCTAGCTTTTTTTTTAATTGCTCCTTGGGCCTATAGGACTGGATAAATGTAGAAAATAGGGAAAAACAATACTTATTAATCAAAATTGTTGAATAGTTCTTGGACAAAGAATTCTGATGAATCTTATATATACTAATCTACCACAGATTTTACATGCTGTATGAATGCATGATAGGAAGTGGCATAACTTTTAGTTTTTGCGGTATTCTACATAATCTGAGCAAATCGCCATTCAAAATTTATAGTTAACCCAGTCTCAGAGAAAAACTAAAATACATTGTAAATCCTCAAGACTGTCAAAGGATGATTCCGTTTTGTTTCTTTTACATTGTCACTTGTGTTAGCAATTTCTTCTTTTCCATCTCTTATCTATCTCTGTATTCATCCTATCCCCCTGCTAACATGATTCCTTCTTATGCGCATAGAGACCCTAACCTAGATGTGATATGCACTATAAAATATACCGGTAAGAACTGTTTATTATTATTATTTTTCTGAGCAGATGGTGGATTATCTCCAAATGTTTACACAATATAAGTTTCCACAGAGGATCCAGTTGCATCCAACATTCTGACCTCCACCAAGACCTCTAGTTCTCACTCAAGCAGCAAAGCCCAGGTCCTCCATTCCCTAAGCCCAGGCCCAGGGTTCTAGGAAATACACGGGGGTAGAGGGCAATTTTGCTCCCTAACTTTCAAAATTGCACCCTGAAATCATCAAGTAGCCCCTAAAATTACCATATTTTATAATATATTATAATATTTTGAGATATCCATCAGATTGAAAAAGTAGCCCTCATAAATTACAAATTAATTCTTTTCCTGCGCCCAGCCCTCATATATTCCCATCCCCACTCGCCCCTGACTACAATTTCTATCGCGTAAATAGTGTAACTTCTCAAGTTGCCTTAAACCTTTCTTGTCAAGGATAGCCTTATCGAGCAAGTACAATCAAGACATTGCACATTTTGGTGGCCAAATTACTAAACTATGTGTGTTGCCCAAAACAAGCAAAAACATTGGAGTTTTTTGGTTGTCTAGTCGGGCAAGTAAAATTGTTGCACAAGTGAAATTCTGGTTGTCTTAAACTGTGACCAAGGTGACCAAGCTAGTCGGCAAGTGCTACATAGTTTAGAACCCTTGAAGATACTGTAAATGTTGATTCAAATAGTCACAGTAAAGACAGGATATGAAGTTTTCATATAATCAGGCTTAACAGCAATGTGCTAACTCAAATTTATACAACATAAATTAGAAAACAATGTTAAATTTCAAAACCGTTAACTATTATAAGCTATTATAAGCTATTGAACCAAACCAAAACACTCTTATTGAAATGCATTTGAATTCGCATTTTTGTGTACGAGTCTCAATTTACGGGTGATATCATTATATCCATAATCCATGTAATTGAATAAAGTTAGTTAAGCCATTGAATGCAATACATTATGATTCATATATCATATCATTCTATTCGGATAATTAATTCTTACTAATTTCCAAGAATTGCTGCTAGTTTATGTAGTTTTTGTATAAATCTTTAACTTGCTTAGTAAGTGTTATAAATATTAAGTTATAAGTATTCTAAATTTTATAAATTTTACTTTTAAATATTAAATTTGCATTAGAAAATCGAATTAATACACGATGCCTTAATATTATATTATGGGCTTTTGTTATTACTCATTTCACGTATCAATATATAAAACAACATTATTACTCACTGTCGTTGGTTAGTAATTACGGCTAATTCGTTATTCTATTAATTTGTGATTGAGCTATATTATGTAATTTTCGTAAATTTTTAACTAGCCCAGTAAATGTTACAGCAGTCATAATGGTTTTAATGTTATCTTAAAATATAAAATTTGCATTAGGAAATATAAATTGATACAGGATGCCTATTGATTTTTGTAATCACTTAATTATTGATTAATTGATATACAAAATAATAATATAATTTACGTTAGTATTCATGCCTAATTTGTGATACTATTCAGGTATATTATGATTTATTTCTCTAATTATTGTATATAATATATTAAGGTTTCTTTATATACCTCGAGAGTTCATTAATGTTATTTCCATGTTTGTAAATATTGTTGCAAATGACACTGCAATTCAGCTTGTAGCTGTGAATGTGACATTTTGTTGAATAAAATACCATTATTATTACCTCTAAACCTCTTACTACAACCATGATTAATAATTGCATTAATGTCATATCCACCATTAGTATTTTTCTGCAAACTGTTCAGGTTTCTGCATTGACAGATACCTACAATAAAATATCTTTGATGAATTTTATAACAATGATGGTTTGTTCCTTTTTCTTAAATTATTTTAAACAGAGATTCCGTTTCCATTGGGAAACTTTAGAAGATCAATGCAAACCAGTGAAAATATACACAGAGGCCTGTCGAGTTAGCCCCAGATATGCCAAAAAGGGGGCTCAGAATATCATAAACAGACCCCAAAAATACTCAAGATTTCAAAGCAAAACTAAATTGCATAGTATCATTTTGGTACAACATACAGGCAAGCTTGTAAAATAGCCCTCCAAATGTTTTAAATTGTAAACCTGCCTCACAAATCAACGTTAACAATTTTTTCCCTAATGCAAACTTCTGTCACAGCAAAAAGACAAACAAGCAATTTCGAAAACAAGGCTACGATTACAGATTAGCATTAGGAAACCAGGCAATAATAACCCACACACAATTGTTAGTCAGACCTTCAAAACTTCAGAAAATACATGTTACATAAGTGTTAATTTCAAACATTTTGGCAGTAGGCAGCTAAAAAGCTTTGAGCTACTGCAGTACAGGAAATTTTTCAAGCTACTTCTAGGGATATGTAAAGAGGTATGTTTACACGTAATTGTCTAGCACCGAATCAGTGTTTTGCGGTGCGTCTCAGGCTAGTGTTTATCAAGTGAAAAGATAAGCCTAAAACGTGTTTCAAAATGCTAATTCTGGGCTAGACAATCCTATGTAAACGCACCCAAGGATAAGCTTTTAAAAAAACAGCAAAAAACATTGAACGGCAATCAACTGAATTTCACTGAAACGTACCCTGGCTTAGCAGATCCATTCTCCCAACTGTTGAAAAAACACAGGACATGAGTGAATTACTTGCATAGTTAATTACATTTATAATGTATATTTTTATCACCCTTTCTTCACACAAAATAACGATTATAAAAATGTTGGGCATGAATGTATACGTAATACACACCCATGGAGAAGCAGGACAACTGCAGAAACATTGAACCGTGATCAACTTAATTGATCAAATTAATTTTACACTGTTCTTCCCAACTGTTGAAAAAAATAAGAGACACAAGTGTATTACATGCACATTTAATGACAAATGATAAATGATTATTGTGATGACCCTTTAATTTCACACCAAAATGGTCATAAAATGATGGGCATCGTGGATTTACTTTTGCCTTCCCATACCCTCTTTTCAAGAGGGGTTAATAGAGTACAGAAGCCATGACGTCATAAAAACACTTTTTTAGGATTTTCAAATTTGGACTTCATTTTCAGAAAGAGCATAACAAATAATGTCCAAATACCGAAAATCAAAGGAATAGGTTACGTAGTGGCTGAGAAATGCCCATCCGTATGAATTTTACTTCAATGAGCAATCAGTGTTATAGTGCACTGGTTCCTAAATTCACGAACCAGTGCACTATAACACTGATTGCCATCGACAAAAAAAATCATTCGGATGGGCATATCTCGGCCAATACGTAACATATTCCTTTGACTTTCGGTATTTAGACATTATTTGTTATGCTCTTTCTGAAAATGAAGTCCAAATTTGAAAATTCAAAAAAAAAATGTTTATGACATCATTTATGACATCACACTTCACCACTCTATAAAAGGCAACATAGCTCCTGCATTATTTGCTAAACCAGCATATGGTGGGCATTTGTAAACCTTGCAACGTAAGTGAATGTAACATGTATCATGAACCTGGCTGAATGGCCTTCTATGTGCTTCTCTGTGTTTTGTAAAGCAAGTTGAATTTAATCAATCTAGAGGCTAGAATGTACCGTTTGCAAGCAAGCCATTACATGCTGGTTGAAACAGTACAAGAATGTATGATTGGATCTAACATGGATTTTATATGATAATAACCACAACTATTATTAGGTGGGACTATTGTTATCCCTGCCAGCTTGAGCAAATAACCATAATTAATGACACGTTTTTATGACTTGGCACCTTCTGGGTTAGTACATGCTGTATTGTATGTGGTAACTTGGGACAATGCCTATACCCAGCAAAGAGGACACTATCAGAGCTACATAACAAAGAGCTTAGTTGCAAAAGGGGCTAAATCCACTTTCCATAAAAATTGAATTAGCGATATCAGTACATTCATAAGCTACGTAACTATGTAGAATCCAAATTTTAGGACAATTTACTCACTCAAAATCAAAATATAGAAAGTTCAATTTTCATATTCCCATAGGCATGTGTACAAAGTTTGACAAAGAAACCTGCTTTACTCCAAAGTTGAAAAAGTGGATCTAACCCCTTTTGGAAATAAGCTCTCCATATGTAACAATTGAAAATCAAACCAAGCCAAGCTTTTAAATTTAAACCCAGCAGATCATTCATTTTAAAGGCTTGACCAAAGCAAAATTAATGGTCTAAATATAATTGAACAAGCAGCATAGTGTGTGAGAGTATACATTATATCTGAATTGCCTTACCAATGATAGGGTTATAAAGTCATGTGGTAGACCTTGGTTACTACGAATTACTAGTACACTTTATATATTATTTAGACATCAATTTGGAGCTTCATTTATTTCACTACACAATCAAAACCACCACAGAACAGCATACATGTAGGCTAGGTCTATTGTTATCCATGCCACATGTGGAAGTGAATGGTGCTAGACCACTTCCTGTTCGCCATGCTGTCTAATATGCTTTTCTTTCACACATCAGTAGTCTGGTATTCAGGCTGCAAAGCAGTGAAAAAAATACTTGGCCCCTGAATTCTGAAATGCTGAGAAGATTCCCCGACCCCCGTAAATTGACATTGCGTTCAATGCATAACAACTTCAAAGAGTGTTATATTCATACAGGCGCCTCCGAAAAGTAAACTTAAATCTCCCTGCTGCCAATTGCCAAGACTTTGTTTGTTCACTGTAAATCTATTGATATTGTAGGTTCGTGCCATGATTCTACACTCATGATACAAATACCATATACATGTACTATAGCAGAGCATTTTCTATTTCTATGAGGAATTGTGCAAAATGCCAATTTAGAGTTCCACTTTTTGTTTTTATCATGGACTATTTGCTGATATGATGTAAAGACCATCTAGCAGAGCATTCCACTATCAAATTTCTCTTTTCAGTCGAGGAATCGCACAAAATGCCAAAAATCGATACTCGATATCCCGAAAAAAAAAGCAAAAGTCCCCTTTTTGAACGCCAGAGTTATCTGCCCACTCTCATTTCCTTTTCCCCTCTTTGAACGCCCGAGTTATCTGCCCACTCCCACTCTGTATGCTAGTTATCATTCAGTTCATTATAAACTCACGTGACATGCCGATAGCGAAATCAACAAATGGGTAAATTTCGGGTACCCGTGACTCGCCCGAAAAATTATCGCGAGTCCCGGGAGGGAAATACTCCCGAAATCGACACCACTACCTAGCAGAGCTTCCCACTACAAAATTTTAGCGATGAATCAATACAGAACACCAAAATAGAGTTCCATTTTGTATAACTATAAACTATGAACCTACTTATTAAAGGGGTTGTTCAGTTTTGGTAGAGAGGGCGCTGCACAACACAATTTTATTGTGAGGTAATGATAAACTGAGTGTCAAATTTGAAAGAACATGCAATTTTAATGGCAGAATAAACTTTATTTGGTCAAAATGGGTTCAGAAATGGCTGAAATATCAATAAATATATCCGATCGTAATAAATCTGGGCCCCAGATTTATTCGATGATTTTTTTTTAAATAAAAAAAATGCTTAAACACTTTTTTAAACATTTTAAAAAGCAGTTTTTAAATAGTTGTTGATCTCTCTATTTAAAGGGATCTAGTAACTTTGTTGACATATGTGCAAAAAGTGATGAATGCTTGATGCAATGTATATTGTTGTTATCTCATATGTCCACTGGGTGTTGTGTGAAAATTTCAAGTTAATTGGACGTTATATGGACGAGTTATGAGCAGAAATGCAAAGTGATATTCACTCACTCATTGCCCTCACTTTGTACATGGTTTTGGTGATCCATTGGATTATTTAACATCTGAACACTTCAATCGTAAATATCTTTTGAACGAAAGGGAAATTTGAAAAAAATGAAACCTGTCCCATGCTTTCATTGTTAATACAAATACAACAAGGTAATGAGTGAGGGAGCCCGCTAGAATTTCAATTGGATTTTGAGGATTTGGACAATGTTACTAAGTCCCTTTAATCAAGCCAAACTTTGCCTAAGCAGGTACAGAACTGTAGATGGTTATTTCATAATCGTTTCTTTTCCTCGGCCCTCCCACATTTTTCACCAATCCATATTTTGGATTTTGGGTCTATGGAAAAGGTGTTGTACCCAAGTAAATGACATAGTTTCTAGTTCTAGGGGGTTGACATTTTTCCATGGCAAGGTCTAGATCAAGTTTCTCCTTCCAGTTCAGTTCCACTTCCCAAATCTTCGGTTACATTCCCAACAATGAACACAAGAACCTCTCAGATATTCACTGCCTTTTCAATGAAGAGGGAAGGCCAGGGTCGCAAATTTTCTAAGATGGATATCCCATTTGCTAAACGTACACATTTTATTGTCCCAGACAAATCACAACTGAGAGATTTTACCCCAGACATCTACCATGAATGAGTAGCAGGCAGGGAGGCACTCTACAAACATGGGTGTAATGTGCATTCTAAAGTAAAAGAGATAAGAAAAATCAAAGACCACAAAAGAAAATCTTAGTAGTGTCTTGATTCTTACTGGTAGACCATGGAGCTTACAACATGTGGACTAGACACATGTGTCTGTGTGGAGTGTGTGTGTGTGTCTGTGTTTTGTGTGTGTGTGCCATGCCCCCTGGCTAACACTGCATGGAATGCTGACACAGTATATCCACATAGTTGGGTTCATTTGGAGGTTATGAGTGGGCAATAGCTCTGTGCCAGTGTGCCCTTTCCACCCTCACTCACTCTCTATGGCGCAGACTGCACTGGTCTGCATGCATACACATGTAAGCTGGCCGCTGGTGTATGTGTGTGTTCAGAGTATAAGGATAAAAGAGTGCTAAATGCATTTAGAATGTGTGTGTAAAAGAGTAGCACTATGGAATGCTTGTGTATGAGCCTATACAGTAAAGGGGCAAATTGTCTATGAAGGATGTATTATACAGTAGTATGGAATATTGAGTACAACTTTTGTGTGCCCACGTGAAAAATAGGAAGTCAGCATGGCACACAGTGGGCATGGCTGAAGCATGGGGTTTACAGTATACTTGGGTTAATGTAAAGCATGGCTTATCTACAATGTACGTGTACAAAAAAGTCAACATATGTTTGGCAGATTCTAAACATGGCAGTCAGAAACCCACATTCAATTTGACCTCAAAATGTATGGGAATCTAAGCTGGTTCAAGATATTCAAATTTAATGAATGGATGTTTACACCAAAAGGAAGAAAACTGTCTTGCAAATATGCGTAATTCAGCTGATCAGCTTTCTAAGCACTTGCGCTTTGAAAAATTAAGCTAATGTCTGGTTGTTTACGCCCACGTTTCTGGTCGGGTTCCCTATAATATGTCTGAAACTGAATATCAAGTGTAGGATTCAATTTCATTTTCTAAATCCTCTCTAATTTCTTTTATATCAAATATTTTGCTTTCCAATACATTATAAAACACTGTATTATGTGACAGCTGTGAATTTGGATTGTCTAATTGACTTTAACACTGTATTATTAAATTCACACAAATAACATTTACAAGTGCAAAGTTTGTCTAATGGAAATTAATTCACCAAGACTAACTTTTTATGAATATTGCTCTATTATTGAATGCTAAAGACACAATATTCTTTACACTGTGAACTTTGGTCACAAAAATGAAAAAAGGGTCATTTGACTGAATATAATGCTATTGCACTCAGCCACTCACCAATAGAATAGGTAAGAAACAGTTCTCAAATAGGTATGAAACAATGAGGCAACATTTGGTAGTTGTCAAAAAAAATGTAACTTATATCCTGGATCGTTTGAATCAATATATGGCTACAGAGCTGTTCATCACAGGAAAGGAAAGGAAAGTGAATCATTGCTTTTACAAGCATACACTTTTTGCCAAGCACTCTATTCCAAGACTGAGCAACTGTGGACCTCACTAATCGTTGTTTTGAAATGTCTATTAAAGAGTTGGCATACAGTGAACGACTAACTAGTAGTAGTACTACCAAGTAGTTTCCATCCAGTTTCAAATGGTATCTTTATCATGACCCCTGGGCCTTTTTTCTCTCCCAGAACTTGTTTCACTCCAGAAGGAAACTGCTCATTTCCAGCCGTCTAGCCAGCTGCTCCCTCCAGCCCCAACCGGGCCCAGGGCTCTTTGCAAGGGTTGTTGGCAAGGGAGCGAGACCAAGGGATCTATCGACCCGCCCCTCTTTACCCTACTACATACGTGTACTCTTTCACATTATGATTTTGGACATTTCTGTTCTCGGAACCCTCCATTGGTCTCCAACCCCACAGACCCATGGCTCTTTGCAAGGGTTGTTGGCAAGCGAGCGAGACCAAGAGATATATCGACCCGCCTCTCTTTACCCTACTACATACGTGTACTCTTTCACATTATGATTTTGGACATTTCTGTTATCGGAACCCTCCATTGCCATTGGTCTCCAACCCTACAGACCCAGGGCTCTTTGCAAGGGTTGTTGGCAAGCGAGCGGGCCAAGAGATATATCGACCCGCCCCTCTTTACCCTACTACATATGTGTACTCTTTCACATCACAAGTTTGGACATTTCTGTTCTCGGAACCCTCCATTGCCATTGGTCTCCAACCCTACAGACCCAGGGCTCTTTCATTTGCAAGTGTTGTTGGCAAGCGAGCGAGACCAAGAGATATATCGACCCGCCCCTCTTTACCCTACTACATACGTGTACTCTTTCACATCACAAGTTTGGACATTTCTGTTCTCGGAACCCTCCATTGGTCTCCAACCCTACAGACCCAGGACTCTTTCATTTGCAAGTGTTGTTGGCAAGCGAGCAAGACCAAGGGATCTGATGACCCGCCCCTCTTTACCCTACTACATACGTGTACTCTTTCACATCACAAGTTTGGATATTTCTGTTCTCGGAACCCTCCATTGGTCTCCAACCCTACAGACCCAGGGCTCTTTCATTTGCAAGTGTTGTTGGCAAGCGAGCAAGACCAAGGGATCTGATGACCCGCCCCTATTACTAGTACCCTACTAGACATCCAGAGTTTGGCCGTTTTTGTTGAACACTGAATGTAACTAACATTGGGTTTAGGAGTCCCTCCAACCATAGCGCCTTGACTTGAGTTAGTTTTTTAGAGAAGTGCGCTAAAGTATATTTAATTATTATATTATTATCATAATTAGACCTACACCAGGGACTTTGTAAGGGTTCTTTGCAAGCGAGAGAGACCAGCAGATCTGAGGACCCGTCTCTATTACCCTACCAGGCTACCACACTAGTAGCCTTTCACATCCAGACATGCACTGTATTGTATCTTAAAGATTTACTTCTTCTTTTGTAATTGAGAGAAGATACAGGACTTGCCACACTTTCGAAAAAAAATACATTTTATGTAGATCTAAATGTTAAAAGGGTTTGGACAGAGTGTTCTGCGCCTGTATGCAATGTTTGATCTCTGCGATGTCAATCCATATGAACAGGCAGCTTCAAAGGCAAGAAAGTGCCTGGATGATAAAACTTTTCCATTTAAACCCTTCCGTGACAATAAGCAAATTCCACTGTCCAAATCAATATGCAATGCATAAGTATAAAAAGTATGTATACAAAATTGCTCCGGGGTGTGCTGTATGAGCCCAATGACTTTTAGGGGTTTCGTAAATTGAATAATCAGAAACAAAATTGCTACATACAGTCTGGAAGGAAAAAAGAGTGGTGGTGGCGGCAGAATAAAACTTGTAAGTAAAAATCTAATCCAGTCAATTTAGGGCAAAACAGAGCACCAGTTGGTTCATAATTCTACACGGTCCCTAGCACAACTTTAATTAGGTAGGGCTGTATCACGAGTTCATAACATATCTCTAGCCTCAGCTGTTGGTCTAGTATGTATCTGTGATTATTATCTGTTACCAGTTTTACTTAGATTATTTGCTGGCTGACAGAGTGACAGGTATAAGAGAATGTAAGGGAGACACATTCCAGTTTCCACCTTTATCTATCCAATCCATCCAATAATATCTTCCCACTTTGCCCCACAAAACTCTACAGGTATATTCTTTCAAGTCGGCTCCAGATGATCAGTGAAAAAAATAGACAGGAGCTTGGGGTGATTTCTTGGGTGATTTAGCCCCCGAAATGCCGAAAAGAGCCCCAGAAAATTGTAAAAGAACTCCTGTAAATTTGCATTTCAAGAGTTCAATGAAAAATAAATTTCAGAGTTCTATTTGCATACTGAAATGGTTGAAAAGTAGCCGTCATACTTGTTTTCCCGTGCTCCAGATCCCAAGTCCTCTAACCACATACATGTAACTTGTTTTATCATCAGCTTTTTTTTTACAGCAGCTAAGGAAGACCAAGCAAAAAATTGACCAATAACTAGGGCCGAGTCAAATCGGATATTTTGAAAAACAGATATGACTACGGTCGGATATCGAATATATCCGAAATTTAAAATAAATAAATAAAAAATGTTAAAAATCTGATTATTATTTACTTTATTTATTTATTTTTTTTTCCAGATACCCGTATCCGAAAATTTGTATCCGGTATCCGACCTTCACGGTCGGATATCGAATAGATATCCGTTTGGACTCAGCACTACGGCAATAACCTAGTCCATAAATACAGGAGCAAATATCAGGCCAGTCAGACATGGGGGGAGGGTGTATGTCAATATTAATATAATTACAAGGGGTCAGCCTGTGGCAACAATTAACATGGTGTTTTCTATAACATGGTGTTTTCTACAACATGGTACATTAAGGATAGCAAGAATGTCCAAATTGGGGGGGGGGGGGGGGGGGGGGGGGGGAGGACTATATAACCCTCCATCTCCCCAGTCCCTCCTTCTACCCAGCCCCTCCCCCTCCCGACCCATCTTTGCTCACTGTCCCTGCCCAGGCCTTACATGCTCACATGTACACCCACATATTTGGGGGAGGGGTTTATTATCATGGTGCCATGCTAGCAAACCTGACCATCAGCTGACCTTTGTATTCTCAGACCAAACAGTTCTACTGACCCAGAGTTATCATATTTTTTTTCTAAGTTTTGCTTTCATCTCAACTTGTGGAATGTATTGGGTCAAACGGAGAAGTTTCCATTTCATTGAAACTTATGGAATGTATTGGGTCAAACTGGGAATAGGCAGGGCTTGACCTGTTTTTCGGGGCAAGTAAAAAATTAAAAAAATTGATATTGGGCAAGTAAAATTTTATAAATGGCCTCATTTGGAATTGCTCAACTACAAGAGAAAATGATTTGTTTTTATGTGTAAATCTCATACTTTATGTAATTGTTGTAGAAGTACACAGGCAAGTAATTTTTTCTGTTGGGGCAAGTAACATTTTAAGATTTATGATTTTACTTGTCCGAACGGGCCAGTACAGAAGAGGCTTGGAGGCTTGGAATAGGGTTGTCATTGTGAACTTGTGACAAATACCTGGCTTCAGAAGGTCAGGGAGAGAGATAACGTGTATGATGGGGAGGGGACAGATGGTGAAGATTTCAGATCCACACAAAAGTTGCGCTCAATTCCAACAGCACAATCGTAATCACAACCAATCGTTAACTTTAACCAACCTTTTCAATCACCATCTGGACCAAACAACAGTGCAATTGACCTATTTGACCCTAGTGTCATTTTTTCTTTTTCAACTTTGAATCTCATCTTGAAAATCGAATGAATGTTGATCAAATGGGGAGAATGGTTGTAATTCCATGATTTTTGGGAGGAAAACTGGCAATACAATTACATATAAACAATGGAGAACTAGCCTTGACCTGAAAGAAAAATAAACATTCACACACAAGTTACTGCTTCCTAAAACTACAATGTAGTTAAACTACACCACCATTTGTGTTGGTCTGCCACTTGTCCAAACACATTCATGCAAAATTTACACATGAGCCTATTGTGGTGCACTCATTTTTTAAGGTTGGGGTTTTACTTTTTAAGCCTCATCCAGACCAAAAATAATGCACGACAATTAAAGAGTTCTATAAATAAATGTTTACACTTTATCCGAAAAATGAAAATTACATTGTTTAAAACCAAAGATCAATAAGTTTATTTTGGCCCATATTTGTTCTGTTTTGCATGCTGGAAAGTTCTCCAAATAATCAGATTTCAAAATTTGTTCTTGATTTGATTGCGTTTGATCATTCAAGCGACAACAAACAAGATGGGGTAAAAATACACACAGAGTAATACAAATTCACCCAATACAGACAGGGCAACAAATTTAAAATACAAGAAAGGACCAAAAATTAATTAAATCTAACCCAGCATTGGTGAAGACTAATCTCAAGATTTAAAGAAATAATCTGTATTATGACAAGATTTATACTGGTACCTCTTTGCTTTTCGTGGGACGGATGGTTCCACTTTGATGTGTCCCCCTTGTAGATGGTAACCTGTTTACAAAAAAAAAGAGAAAAGGAAATAATTAAGCTGCTGTCAACCACTCCTGTACAGAGTTAACCATAGTTTTTGTATGTCACAGGCAATGCATGGGTGGCGATTATATTGTTGACACACCAACACATGCATTGTGTATGTACTCTTTTAACTCTTCACGACGAGGACATTTTGTGCACCAGGGAAAAAATTAATATTCATTTTTCGGGGGCTACTTTTCAAGCTTGCCTGCATGAAAATATCGTCCTAAAATTTGTTTTGCATTGAACTTTATGCAAATTTATGGGGGCTCTTTTGGGCATTTTGGGGGCAAATTCGGCCAGAGCCCCCATGTATTTTGTTCACTGTCATACACAGTAGAAATGCTGTCAACTACTTAATGCAGAATGTGTTTTACGAAGCGCTAATTCTACATGACTATCCCTGTGTTCACACACAAAAATGTTCAGCCCTTAATCATCTCTATAGAATCATCTCTAGCGATAGACGTATCGTTAGAGATGATTAAATCAAACCTGGTCATTGTTCAGACACACAGAGCATATCGGACACCAGCTGGTTCACAGCTGGCGGCGAACCCCCCCAAACATCGTATGACTGCGCAGTTTGCTACTGCGCAGTGTGTTCTCCTTTTTTTTCTGTCTGCCGTCACCTGTGCGCGCGAACGTTCGCTTTAAGCCACGCCCAGTTAGTTAGGGTCCCGATTTAATCTTCACTAAAACGAGCTTCGGTTGTTCACACACAAATTCGCCCTGATTCTATAGTCAGCTCTCGTACGAAACGGTGATAAAACCAGCGTTTCGCTAGTCATCTCTAACGATACGTCGTTTCGTTAGTAAGGGTTCAGACACACAAATTTTTAATGGGAAGCTGATTCTATAGTCAGCTGCTGATTCTTTAGTCATGATTAAGGGCTGAAAAAAGTGTGCGTGAACAAGGGGTATTGTGCACAACTAAGTTTCAAATCTTTAATTTGGACTGTTGCAACAAATGAGCAAAGATAAACGCGCATATTTTATGTAAAGTTAATACTACTGTACATACATGTACACGAGTATATCTATTTTCCATATCAATTTTAGGATTGGTTTTGACAAATGAGATTCAGACTGCAATTCACAGAATCAGAATCAGGTTTAGGATTATAATTTAATTTATGTTTGAGGCAATTGACTTGATCAGACTTGTAGAATCTTCTTTAGATCCTACTTACAGGGACATTTTCCCCATCATCTATTTACCTTTGATTAATTTCTCTACACATTAAAACATAATTTCATGCAAATATGTCCAATGTTTGCCCTCTGAACAAAGGAGGGACATCATTCAGTCAATCGCTGTATGGGCTATTCCCATTCATCGCGTATAGCATGAAGACTGCCATTACATTGTTTGAAACCCAGATTTGAATTGTTCGCGCCGAAATGCTACGTCAAACCCGAACAAACAAGCTCCGCCTCTTTTTGTTAGCTCTCGCAACTCGCTGGGTTTGTGCACAAACACAATGCAAAACGTGAGCCAACAAAAAGAGTAGTTCGGGTTTTACGTCACATTTTAGAGCGATCCGAGTTTCATAAACATCAATGGCAGCCTCCTTGGTGTTCGCGATGAATGGGATTATCCAGTACAGCGAGCGACTTTGAATGATGCTCATCCCTTGCTCAAAAGGCCAATGTTGGTCGTATGAAATTGTGTTTTAATGTTCAGAGAATATAATCAAAGGTGATTATATGTTGGGGAAAATGTCCCTTTAAAAGCTAGGAAAATAAATAATTAGTAGATGATCTTCATCTAAGTAGTATCACTTTCTGCTAATTTTCAAGAATTTCTTCAATGACTTTAAAACCAAACCAACATACCGTAGTTGCTGGAGAACCCGGACGGGGGGAGAACCCGGCCAAAAATGGACAGGGCTACCTTTCAAATTAGATTTGCCGAGAATGCACTGAACATGCGACTCGAAACTTATATCAAACGATTTATCTGCATATTGCTCATAAAATACATGTATATTGCTGTTCTGTTTTATTCACGATAATTTGAGATTACAATTTTTATAATCTTTATTCTCGCTTTTGTAAATCTACGCTCAGTAGTTCATTTCGGTAGAAACTTACACCAATTGGACCGTAATATCGCGTTGCCTTCGCTGATAAAAAATTATCGCTCAACGGCAAAGCGGGTTTCCGCACGGCGCGATTTCATGCACGAAGGTTCAATTTATCGCAGTGCAGGAGAACCCGGACACCGCGCACGGTGCGTGTACAAAGTCAATGACGCACTGTGTTGTGTGTGACTGTCCGGGTTCTCCAGCACCCACGGTACATTGATTTTTAAATTTTTTTTTAATGGTAACCAATTAAGGCAATTTTAGTTTTAGGAACAGAGCAGAAGATATAATTACATATGTACAAGAGAATTTGTGTGACAATTATTTTGTTATTTTTATTTTGTTAATGATTATTACATTTGCATTTCCATGGACAATGACCAAGATCTAGCAGCGGAAATATGCTGGGACTGAGGACGATTTTGCCCCCTAATTTTCAGATTACTCTACATATTAAAACAGAAACAGAATGCGGATGAAATTGCAAGTTTTTGTGAGTATGGCAAAACATTTGGCTTAACTTTAGAATCCAACTAAAATGAGAAAATTGGTCACCATCCATACATGGATTGGTAGACCACAATTTTATAGTAAAGGGGGAGATATGTGATAAGTGTAAATTAGTGAAGCCTACTTCGACCAGAATACTGCTGTGTGTAACGTAAATGTACCAGGACCATTTACATTGTAGATGTGGCCCATGGCGTATTTATTTTTAAACATCGAGAAAAGTCGTCTAATATTCATATATTGCTCTAATTTTGACAAAAATATTGTGACCAGGCCTGATTGTGACAGACCCTCGACGCCTCGTCAAGTGAATTTGACTTTGGAGTGATTGATACAAACCAATTTTGTTGAGTTTACAGTGATTTAAAACATGTCATGGGAGTACAAAACTGCATAATTAGCCATTAGCGCCCACTACTCACTAGAAGTAGAACTACATAAAACAGACATCAAGTCACAATCGTACCGACAAAGATCAATAAAAAATGGGTGGCCTAGCCAACTAGATCATCGGGCCAGGCGGCCAGCGCCTGCCCTTTATCTTGCTCGATGGTTCCGCCATAGGGCCATATCGCGGCTCGTTCATTTACCGTACCCATTCCCATGGCCATGCATGCATATGGTGCATTAACAGTATAACGCTACAGAGCGCCAGCGCTTGCGCTCTACGACCACCTACAGAACCCCCCAAACTTGCACTTTTGTGTGCACTATATTTTAAAGAAATATATTACGATACTTGCCATATTCCCATTCACAAATATGTGATGTAACTTGCCACTAGATGAAAATGATGATTTGTAGCTCATTTCCGTGTCATAGCGGGAGTTTTGAATGAAAGATGATCGCGCTTTGGTCTCCATTCAAGTCGCCCGATTCCAATTAAACGACAGATCTGACGCGTTTAATACTTTAATAGTGCCCAAGGCTTAGTGTTTTTTTCCGTACACTAAACATGCTAAAGTAAACGCGTCAGATCTGCCGTTTAATTGGAATCGGGCGACTTGAATGGAGACCAAAGCGCGATCATCTTTCGTTCAAAACCTGTTTGAAGTCGCGCTACATCGACACAAAAAAAAGTTGGGCTGGTGCCGAAATCACGGATTTTACATGGAAAATGAGCTACAAATTATCATTTTCATCTAGTGGCAAGTTACATCACATATTTGTGAATGAGAAAATGGCAAGTATCGTATCCATATATAATATATTTCTTTAAAATATAGTGCACACACAAGTGCAAGTTTGGGGGGTTCTGTAGGTGGTTGTAGAGCGCCAGCCGCTGGCGCTCTGTAGTCAGAGTTAAAATGGTGCATTTGCGTGATCGCACAGAATTTTACACACACGTGTGAACGTGTACCATAGTCATAGACCACTCGCATTCACAACTCAAAGTAACAAAATGCCAACGAAAAGGGCCGTCAATCATTACCTTTTTAAATGTTTGATAAATACAATTGAATCGACAATCGTTCACCAATATACTAATTTACAGTTTTCTTTATGATTTAATTTCAATCAACCATTCAATCTAAATAATAAACACAATTTTTGTTGACGTACCGTTCAGTTCATCGATTGCCTTTTGAACTAACGCTTCATCTTCGACGTCCACGAAAGCGAATCCATTTTTCTTCAGGAGGATTTCTTGGACGGGGACTTCGTGCTCCTCGAAGAGTTTTCGGAGCTCTTCTTCAGTTACGTCGCGGCTCAGTTTTCCTACGTACAGCTTGTTCATTTTGCTGATTGGTTTGGGTTTGGATTATTAACGGGAAAAGTGTGAATTTGATGTGGCTCCGGTGTGTGGAGAGAGAGTGGTATGGATCCTGTATGTGGTGTGGTGGGCTGATCCCTCGTGTGTACGTGTGTGCTCGTTTCTCGATCGGCTTGCTTTTCTAATTTAAACGTGTACATTTGTATGCAAAAAGTACAATGCAAATGCATGCACATGTAAACGTATGGGCAGTCGCCGGGTAGTACGGTACACGGTACGGCCAGTACACTACGGTACGCTTACGCATCGACCGTACATGTAGTACCGATCTTGGTACCGATTCCGGGGTCTGTTGCATAAAAAGATACGGACGATCGGGTAGAGCGGAAGTTGCTTTTTGACGAATAAGCAGCAAGTCTTTGTATGATTATGTTTGAATCGACGGAAATTTAGTTGTGTGCAAAAGTTAACCGTAAAAGAAATAGAATGCTTTACATATTTCCGTAGGCCACGTGGTAACGACCCGAAACGTAGCAGTACGCCCACGCAGATATACTGGCAGTTGATTGGACAAATATCTGTGAAACACCGCCCTGTTTTTAGAACACAATCGTCATTGGTTGCCAATATCTCATTACCATAATTATGACTGGGATTTGGAAAATATCGTAATAAATTATGCCCACAATTTAAAGGGACTTAATTTAGTAACATTGTCCAAATCCTCAAAATCCAATTGAAATTCTAGCGGTTCCCTCATACCTTGTTGTATTCTTATTAACAAAAAAAAAGCATGGGACAGGTTTCGGTTTTTCAAATTTCCCTAGATATTTATGATTGAATTGTTCAGATGTCAAATTATCCAATGGATCGTCAGAACCGTGTTCAAAGTGAGTGCAATGAGTTAGTGAATGTCACTTTGCATTTTTGCTCATTACGCGGCCATATAAAGTCCATTTAACTTGAAATTTTCACACAACACCCAGTGTACATATCAGATAACAACAATATAAATTGTATCAACCACTCATCGCTTTTTGCACAGGTCAACAAAGTTACTAGATCCCTTTAAGCATTTTAATTTTTTTTTCTAAAAAGTCTAAATATCCCCCGGTGATTGCCGGTGAAGAATCTTTTGAATAAAAATATACTTATGGATATTTCAGCCGTTTCTGAACCGATTTTGATCAAATAAAGTTTATTCTGTCATTAAAAGTGTATGTTCTTTCAAATTTGACAGTCAGTTTTTCATTATCTCACAAAAAAATATCGGGGGCACTTCGGGAAATACCAATACTCAACGGTACCTTAAGGGCCAAAAATATGGGTGTTGACTGCATTTTAGGGTACGATTGTTTAGTGGCAAACATATTCCTTGGATCAAAAGAAAACAATTCATCCAAAGAGACACTCTGTATCTATGCAAATTAGGCCTAATTTCCATAATTTGTGCAAATTTATTCATGAAAATTTGATATTCTATGAAAATGGTGTTTTTAAATTCCTTGGATCAAAAGAAGAAAATTCATCCAAAGAGACACTCGGTATCTATGCAAATTAGGCCTATATTCCATAATTTATGCAGATTTATTAATGAGAATGGGATATTCTATGGACATTGTGTATTTATTGAAATATTTGAAGGAGAAACATTTGAAAATAGATGACCTAGGTTATATCAAGCCCAGTGGATCAATCTTGCAGATTATTTTAACGTTTGGTGACCGTCTAACCCATCAAATTCAAGATGGCCACCGGCAGCAATGTTAAAATTCGCACATTATGTGTTATTGTTGAACTCCATATCTGTATGATATGTCTAGTAAACTCATTACTGGGATGTCAAAATCAATTGTTGACTCATCCTTGGAACAAACTAAGAAGATATTTCAAAAGAGACACACACTTCCTATATAAATTAGCCTCATTTGCATAATTTATGTATAATGACACAGGAATGTAATTTATTATGATAGTATCGTCTTCATTGAAATACTTGAATTTTAACATTCCTGCCGCGGCGGCCACATTAGATTTGTGAGACAAGATGACTGCCAATGCTGAAAATAACCTGCTAAATAGTAAAAGTATTTGTTTACTTTGACTTACCCTAGTTCAACAATCTGCACAAGTTAAAACATCAATTTTATATATAAAGACTACAATTTCATAATATATAACATTTGTTATTTGTCTAATTTACATCGATAAAGTATGCTTCTTTTGATGATTATTCTTAGTTTGTTCCAATGATGGGTCCAACATTGATTCAGACATCCAAACAATTGTTAAAATAGACACATCATGCACACATGTGATGTTTGTGTCATGATTAGTTAAAAAGTAAGACAAAATATACAACATTTAACATTCCTGCCAACGGCCATCTTGGATTTGAGGGACTAGATGGCCACGAAAGGTTATTCTGCTAGATTGATCCGCTGGCCTTATTTATACCCTAGACCATCTATTTCCAAAGTTATTCTCTCAAGTATCTCAATAAAAACACCATTTTCATAGAATATCCCATTCCCATGAATACATTTGCATACATTATGGAAATTAGGCCTAATTTGAATAAATACAGTGTGTCTCTTTGTATGAATTTTCTTCTTTTGATCCAAGGAATATAAAAATACAATTTTCATAGAATATCCAATTTTCATGAATAAATTTGCATAAATTATGGAAATTAGGCCTAATTTGCATAGATTCAGAGTGTCTCTTTAGATGAATTTGTTTCTTTCGATCCAAGGAATATGTGTGCCAAGTAAAACAATCGTACCCCAAAATGCAGTCACGGACCTCTATACCATATGCAATGAGTTTGCTCGAATGCCCCCCCCCCCCCCCCCCCCCCCCCCCCCCCACCGTCTCCAATTGATTGCATAGAGGGCAGCATGCATGAAACCGATGGAACAAGCATAACACATTTAATCAAACTGCGGCAGTGCGGCATAATACACAAATTTCTAGTTTTGATTTGTGTTGAGAGTAAAATGGAATGACGTTGTAAGGTCTAATATGGAATCTTGAAGTTAGAATGCAGTATGAAAAAATGGTGAGAGTTGAAAAGTTAAAAGTTTGGGAGAAATAGAATAGAGGACTACATTGGGAAATGGGGAATATTTGAAAATATGATTTAAGAAATGTTAAAAAGTCGCCAACTAAACGCCACAAAATAAGTAGGCCTATGTTTTGTTTAAATTGGGTTTAGAGCCATGCAACGTTTATAATATCTTTATTCAGATGGAATTGTGAAGAGTATGATGCAATAATAATTGTTTTGCTTGTCAACATTGTGTTTGTTTGTTTGTTTGTTTTATTTCTGCATTTGTGTGTATGTTATTGTTTGCTAACGATGCTGCAGTATATGAAGTATGTGTCGTGTGTGTGTGTGTGTGTGTGCGTGTGTGCGTGTGTGTGTGTGTGTGTGTGTGTGTGTGTGTGTGTGTGTGTGTGTGTGTGTGTGTGTGTGTGTGTGTGTGTGTGTGTGTGTGTGTGGGTCAACCAAAAAAATACACGGGGGCAAAGGGCGATTCGCCCCCGATACCTTTGGAATCGCCCCCGTGAGCCACGGCACGGGGGCGAACAAAAAAAAAAAAAAAAAAAAAAAAAAACTTTTTTTTTTTTTTTTTTTTTTTTTTTTTTTTTTTTTTACATCTTTTTGCATGATCGGAAAGCGCCAGAAACGTACCAAACGTGGAATAATCGGATAGATCACATCATGATAATCATTTATTAGACCCTTGAGCAGTGAAAACGATGTAAAAAAAAAAGAGCCCCCGTCAGCCCCAAAATAGCCCTCGTGAATAATTTCACGAGGGCGTTTTTCTCCCTCAAAATTTTCAAAATCGCCCTCGTGAAAAAAAAAGTATTTTTTTGGTTGGTGTGGGTGTGTGTGTTCACATTCATTTTTGTATTGTTCAAACGTTCAAAAATTAATTATTTACAATTAAAGGAAATAGGAATCGGGGATAGGAACTTAATAATTTGGGGTTTACCAGGACAATCTTGTAGAGTAATTTTTAAGGCATGTAATTCCATTATTTTTTTTGTTTAAATATAATTTTTCTTTTATGAAAACAAGGGGCTCTTCCATCGTTACAAAGAGTAGTTCAAATTATGTTGGGTTATAAGGAAGATGAAAAACGGTTAGCGATGAAAAGAGGCAAACTGAGTTTACACTTACAAAAGTGGGAACAGTTAAATATTATGTTGATTTGATTGCTTTTAACGGAAATGCGAGCAGATGCACCGGAAATAAGTGTGACGTGAGGGTGTGTGTGTGTGTGTGTGATTGGGTTGGATGAATGGGAGTAGGGTGAGGAATGTAATAGCAAGGTTACATCATTTTATTAGAAAATAACCTCCATTTAAATTTTGTTTTTATAGGTATATGTTTATCTTCTTTTGAGTGTAATGTAATTATTACAGTTTATTGTTCATTGAGGAAGGAATTTTGCTCTTTTATTACAGAGTAACCTCCGATGTGTTTTATTATTTTACGTTAAGAATACACTATTTAAGTTACTGTAATAGAAAATACAAATGTCATCGTTTTATTTGTTTATGAATATTTAATGATGTAAACATTTGTACACTGTTCATTTGATATTTGTAATATGTAAATGTTAAAGATATGTAAATGTTAAAGATATTTTGTTGTTCATCTGTATTTTTATTTGGAGGAATAAAAACATTATGACAAAAGTGTGTGTGTGTGTGTGTGTGGGTGTGTGTGTGTGTGTGTGTGTGTGTGTGTGTGTGTGTGTGTGTGTGTGTGTGTGTGCGTGTGTGTGCGTGTGTGTGCGTGTGTGTGTGTGCGTGTGTGTGTGTGTTTATTAGAAAATAACCTCCATTTTTATATAGGTATATTTATCCTTTTTTTGTGTAATATAATTAATTATTACAGTTTATTGTGATTGTTAACATGTAAGTAAGGTAAACATGTTCATTTGATTATATATTTTAGTTTAATGTAATTCTTGACAATTGTTCATGTATATGTTATGTTTGGAGGAATACATGTATGTTTATCTTTCTTGGTTTTAATTCCATTTGAAAGTTCCTTGAATAAAACATGTAAAATGAGAATCTGATTCCCTTTCAAATGCTCTCATAGTTGAAAAATTGGATTTCAAGATATGTTATGCGTTAGTGCCATAGTAAACCTGTTTGGGAAAAACAAATTCGCGGCCGGGGGGCGAAATTTTGACTTTTTAGAAAAATACACAAAATGCCTATAGACTACTGTACTTTGAAACAAATCTAAATAGGTTCTTAAAGGGACATTCCCTCTTTTGCAAGCCAAATTTTAAAAGTTGCGAGGTTATTGTCTTATCTGAAAGAAAATGTCATTTGATAGCATGCCTGAAAAATTAGGGCTTGAAATCTCTTTTTCGTGGAGTTATAGACCTAAAACTAATAAACCGTCGTCCAATTTTAATTGTGCATTATATGTATATTCACCCAGTGAGGAAGTTCGTACACGGATTCCAGGAAGTACCACAACGCTATGCGTGACCCCTCCGTGACCCGCGCTAGCTACGTGACTCGCGCACAAATAAGAATAGCATGACCGCACACTAGGCAAAATAACCAAACCTCGCTTTAACTGACTACATGTAATTACATATTGTTAATTTTTGAGGTTTTTTTACGTGACATACCTTACCAATGTCGGCTTCACAATACCTTTACAATAATATTATGCTAAATCAGTTAAACTCTTTTATCGACCGATATAGTCTGATGGAGGGACTCATTCGTGTTTCATTCGTAGAATCCAAATTATAGGGCTTGGTACTTGGTAGTTTATTCCTCCAAAACACTCCATAGGAGTTTTAACTGGAGGTGGGTCCGAGAGAGTGGTTAGCCCCTAAGGACAGAAGGGTCCTTAGCAAGCGCATTCTGGAATGTATGAAGTGAGGGCTGGTTTACTGTAGATTGAAGTAGCTTATTCCATTCAGTGGTTGTACGGACGAAAAATGAATTTGCGAACGCCTCAGAGTTTGTGTGTTGCTGTTGATACTGTAGAGAATGGCCCCTTCGGTTTCGATCTGATTTGTTTGTGTGTGTGTTTCATTCATCCCCATCCTTCAACTGGAAACTGTTCAGACGTTTTGTAAAAGAGGGACTGTCCCTTTAAATAGTTGTTGAAGATATCTCTATTGAATCATTATTTAAACAGAACATTAAATGCACAATTTTGTATGAAAAATGGCTAAAACCAATGAGTTTTTAGAGAACGCCCTCTTGAGCTGTAACGGCTCTATATATATTTTTTAATGATAACACTGTTTTTACTTCTGTCGTTTGTAATAGTGTACTGACTACATACCTTTCGAGCATGGTGGAGTTATAACTATTAGTTTGTACCGTAATGATGCAGGTTTTGTTAATAAAGTTAAGTTTGACCAATACTCAACTATCCCTTTAACATGTAAGTAAGGTAAACATGCATTTAGAATAATTGTATTGTTCATTACTTCATTTGATTAATATATATTAGTTTATTGTAATTGTTGACAATTTTTCATGTCTACGTTATGTTTGGAGGATTAAAACATTGAACAAAAAATTTAAACTTTTATTATTATATGCAACTAATCATAGCACCTTTCAAGGCTTTCATCGATGTAATTGAGTTTAGAAAGCTGGACCGAATTCTAAACAAAAGGTGTTAATTTGACCGAATTCAAAATAAATTTAATCCATACATGGACTAAATTTAATACCAATGGACTGCATGTCTGTCTTTGATGATGTATGCATGAGGGATTGCAGTAGTATTTTGGGGATGTATGTTGTTCTTTATAATGTTTTTCCCATTTTTTCTTCTTCAGATGAACGCCCTCTGCGGGCTAATGTGAACAAGAATGATGAGACATTTTTGACGAGGTAGCGGAATAAATCGTACAACTTTTATGCTTTGAAATACAACTTTCCCTTGCGAAAAGAACGTCAGGAACAGCGAAGCAAGATGGTAAGTATAGTTGATCAAATAGTTGTCTATTCAATATATCGTTAAGATCTCTTATGTAGTGAGAAATAGACGAAAAATCTGTGCAACTTATTACACGTTTTTACAAAGCAATCGATGTTGAAGCCAGTTGTTAGCGGCAAACGCGAGGTGTGCGTCCCCGAAGGTTTAGGGTACAATGGTGACCAGCAACCGCTGAGGCTGAGCTGAATGCAATGCTGCGACCTGGGCTAGCTGTGGCTGTGTCAACGTTGCCAGATCTGGCATAATTATGCTTTCTGGCATAATTTTGACCCTTTTAGCATCTGGCATTATGCCTGGCATACTTTGACTTTTTTAAGCATAATAATAAGTGCCGTGATTTTAGCGATTGCGTCCTCAAAATGAAGCGAAAACGTTACGAATATAAGTCAATCAAAAACTCGTAACTCTGAAATTTAATAATTCAAACAGATGAAAAATAAGTCGAAATAAGTGCCGTGATTTCAACGATTGCGTCCTCAAAATGAAGCGAAAACCTTACGAATATAAGTCAATCAAAAACTCGTCGTAATTCTGAAATTTAATAATTAAAACAGACAATAAATAAGTCGAAATAAGTGCCGTGATTTCAACGATTGCGTCCTCAAAATGAAGCGAAAACGTTACGAATATAAGTCAATCAAAAACTCGTCGTAATTCTGAAATTTAATAATTCAAACAGAAGATAAATAAGTCGAAATAAGTGCCGTGGTTTCAACGATTGCGTCCTCATAATGAAGCGAAAACGTTACGAATATAAGTCAATCAAAAACTCGTCGTAATTCTGAAATTTAATAATTCAAACAGACGATAAATAGGTCGAAATAAGTGCCGTGATTTCAACGATTGCGTCCTCAAAATGAAGCGAAAACGTTACGAATATAAGTCAATCAAAAACTCGTCGTAATTCTGATATTTAATAATTCAAACGGACGATAAATAAGTCGAAATAAGTGCCGTGATTTCAACGATTGCGTCCTCAAAATGAAGCGAAAACGTGGCATGCATGATGCATTTTAAATTTTTAATTCAATGATTCAAACGGACGATAACTCAGTCGAAGGAAGTGCTGTGATTTTACTGATTGCGTCCTAAAAAATTGAGCGAAAACGTTACGAATATAAGTCAATCAAAAACTCGTCGTAATTCTGAAATTTAATAATTCAAACGGACGATAAATAAGTCGAAATAAGTGCCGTGGTTTCAACGATTGCGTCCTCAAAATGAAGCGAAAACGTTACGAATATAAGTCAATCAAAAACTCGTCGTAATTCTGAAATTTAATAATTCAAACAGAAGATAAATAAGTCGAAATAAGTGCCGTGATTTCAACGATTGCGTCCTCAAAATGAAGCGAAAACGTTACGAATATAAGTCAATCAAAAACTCGTCGTAATTCTGAAATTTAATAATTCAAACAGACGATAAATAGGTCGAAATAAGTGCCGTGATTTCAACGATTGCGTCCTCAAAATGAAGCGAAAACGTTACGAATATAAGTCAATCAAAAACTCGTCGTAATTCTGAAATTTAATAATTCAAACGGACGATAAATAAGTCGAAATAAGTGCCGTGATTTCAACGATTGCGTCCTCAAAATGAAGCGAAAACGTTACGAATATAAGTCAATCAAAAACTCGTCGTAATTCTGAAATTTAATAATTCAAACAGAAGATAAATAAGTCGAAATAAGTGCCGTGGTTTCAACGATTGCGTCCTCAAAATGAAGCGAAAACGTTACGAATATAAGTCAATCAAAAACTCGTCGTAATTCTGAAATTTAATAATTCAAACAGACGATAAATAGGTCGAAATAAGTGCTGTGATTTCAACGATTGCGTCCTCAAAATGAAGCGAAAACGTTACGAATATAAGTCAATCAAAAACTCGTCGTAATTCTGAGATTTAATAATTCAAACGGACGATAAATAAGTCGAAGGAAGTGCTGTGATTTTACTGATTGCGTCCTAAAAAATTGAGCGAAAACGTTACGAATATAAGTCAATCAAAAACTCGTCGTAATTCTGAAATGTAATACTTCAAACAGACGATAAATAAGTCGAAATAAGTGCCGTGATTTCAACGATTGCGTCCTCAAAATGAAGCGAAAACGTGGCATGTATGATGCATTTTAAATTTTTAATTCAATGATTCAAACGGACGATAACTCAGTCGAAGGAAGTGCTGTGATTTTACTGATTGCATCCTAAAAAATTGAGCGAAAACGTTACGAATATAAGTCAATCAAAAACTCGTCGTAATTCTGAAATTTAATAATTCAAACGGACGATAAATAAGTCGAAATAAGTGCCGTGATTTCAACGATTGCGTCCTCAAAATGAAGCGAAAACGTTACGAATATAAGTCAATCAAAAACTCGTCGTAATTCTGAAATGTAATACTTCAAACAGACGATAAATAAGTCGAAATAAGTGCCGTGATTTCAACGATTGCGTCCTCAAAATGAAGCGAAAACGTTACGAATATAAGTCAATCAAAAACTCGTCGTAATTCTGAAATTTAATACTTCAAACAGACGATAAATAGGTCGAAATAAGTGTTGTGATTTCAACGATTGCGTCCTCAAAATCAAGCGAAAACGTGGCATGCATCAAAAACTCGTCGTAATTCTGAAATTTCCGTCATGAGCGCGAGTTGAATTTTTCCCGTTGTCAAACTAGTAAAAAATAACATCGTAAACATGCCGATTCATCACAAAATAGAAGCGTCAATAGCTTCAAATCAAAGCCATTTCAACGATGCCAATACAGCCTATTGTAAGCCCAAATTGTACTTCAGAGAGATGATGTAAACAGCGTTTATTCTGATGAGTTTTTACCGGGTTCCGGGCCGGTCCGGGACCCGGTAAAAAATCTGAAGCAACTTCCGGGCCGGTCCGGGCCGGGTTTTTTTCTTCCGGGCCCCAGGCTTATCGACAATCATCACCAATTATCTCGACCTGAAATTTTTCGAAGAGGATCCAGTTAGGCATAACCAAATGAAAATTAAAATTGCACGAAAATAATGCAAATGGTATTCAATGGGTTGGGACTTACCTAATGTAAATCATTATGCCCTTTGAAATAAAAAAAACAACTGATATTTGCCCAAAATATGGTATTTAATCCATTTGTTTTGACACCATTTTCGCCATTCGTTTTATGGCGCGCTGTGCTGTGAGCTTACATTTCGCGTGCGCGCCCCACCGCCAGAGCCCACCGCGCTGTCGCTACCCGATCGCGTGGCATAGCGCATGCAGCACACGCGGCGGCGTATCGCAGCGGCGAACGAGGGCTAAATTCACCAAATCGTGGCCCCACCACACTCGGTTTGTGCGATAAAACGAATGTGTGAGACTGCTTGAGGCAGAAAAAACTTCCGAGATTATATCGTAAAAACACCTGAATCTTCCAAAAATACAATTTTCCAAACTGCGGAATACTTCTGATTGCTCTAAAATTCCACATTTCAGCAAAGTTCACTGCGAAAATGCGGCACAAAAGGACTTACCGATGTCGAAATTGATCGAGTTTCTTGATTCAAAACACGAACCGGATCTATGATTTTTACTAGTACCTCTTGTGTATACTTCACATGCATACTACGTGGTTCAGTCAGCTGTTAGACCGCATTACATTAGGAAAAATAGTATATCCCTCCACCCTTGCAATAGCGAAGTTGCATTGCCCACAGTCAAATATCGCGCAAACTACGTGTACAAAAATATGGTCTACGCGCGCGCGCCATGTAACGCCGAATGCCGATGCCTAATCCAGTGGCCGAGAGCACGATCATGACCCAGTTCCACTGATCTCTAGATATGCTTTACGGTTGAATGAGTAAGGGCGGTATGTGTGCTCTGCTACGTTCTGTTGATTTGTATGTAATTCTAGCATATTTCATTGACATCGATGAGAATAGACTGTCAATGATGCTAAGTAATTACCATGGTAAACAATGGTAAATGTCGCTGGTCCGTAATCGGGCCCCACCCCTGCAAGTCAAGGGGCTTACGGCGTAAGCCCCTTGCGACTGTAGTGGGAAATAACGGTATGACAATCCATACGACTGGAATGACAAAACAGTTTCTTGCAGTTGCTTACTTTCTGAAAAAAAATCTGCTCTAATTGTCACAAGGTGATACAAATGTGAATTGTTACGGCGGAATATGGTGTGAAATCAAAATACAGCACCACAAAATTAGCGTAAAATTGATATGTTGTGCTTACCTCTGCTCGGCATCTGTCGCAGTAGACACATATCATGTAATGCACGGGGCTCCGTGACTTTTGTATAGATCGTATATGGTTAGCTAAATTCAAGACACCAAGTCAAATATGTTGACAATTTAATTGGTTTTGTCCAAAAATAATCGGTGCCAGCTGCTATTTAATATAATCTATAAATATTATCAAACTAAGAAAACTAATTTAGATGTGTACTACTTCCAATTGTATTGATTTACAATCAATTTACGATGTCAAAAAATTATTAAAAACATATTGTGCGACTTGATCAATAAGGCTACATAGTATGAAGGTGTATTGAAACTTCGCGCACGAAAATTTCGAACTTTTTCAAAGTGTCGTAGGAGCAACAAAATTATTGTAATCTCAATGAAACAATCATTAAAATACTCCCTCTATTCTGAGGATTCGATGTATGTAAAACATTTTCGATTTAAACTCACAATTCATGTGTTATTGGCCCGATTCCGTAACCATGTCATATCAACAAGAGATTCTCCACCGAGTACGGTAGTCTTGAAACTTCGCGCTCCATACACTTTGATACACTGCCATTGACTTAACACGCAATCCTGTGTAGCAAACTTTAACACGCATGTCAATGGGTGTGTGAAGATGCAAACTTTTGCGCGTATTAGCATCTTGGCACGCGCGCGTTGTCAAGCTTTCTACGGAGATTGCGCGATCCGAAAGTAAATTTGAAAGGAAGGACGAATAAAGGAGCATTTTACGCAGCATTTCGATAACAACAAGTCTGTTCTACGGGAAGGATTTCGATTTAATTTGATGATTTTCCATTGTCCATAATTTATACACGAAAAAACACACAAAAAGTAAGTTTTTTCTCAAGAAATATCGATCTTTGTTTGCTAATTTTTTGGTTGATTAGTAAGTAATGTGTGCTCTTTCATTTGGCATCAGAAATTTCCGTCGCCGTGTCCGTGTTCTAATGTTTGCGTACCGCTTATATGATGCGCGAAGTTTCAATACGCGCGAAGTTATAATACTTGTCCATACAAGTACTGTTATGCGGACTACCGGTATCAAAATCCGATTCAGCAGTCGCATGTTGTTTGTATTGACGTCTCTTTAGTGTTGTGTAGTTATTTTGATGAGCATTTTAATATAAAGTGGCCGTATGTGTATGCATTTATATTGCGCCACATACGAAAAAGTCTACACCTGATCGGGCCCCTGCCCCCTGGTCTTGACTCTTGGCCTCGGAATTTGTGTAAAAAACCTGGTCTCTGTCTCGAAAATTTTCGGACCTGGTCTCGGCTTCGAAAATTTTCTATGACTACCCCCCCCCCCCTCCCCCCGCTTACAGGATTCTCCACCATTGGCATTAGGGCTTGATCTCGGCCTCAAAAATTGTTGGTCTCGGCTTCGGACTACCCCCCCCCCCCCTTTACAGGATTCTCAACCAATGGGTTGTCTAGATGGACAATTTGGGACAGGACTTGGGACCCGCGAGAGGTTTTGCATAATTTTTGGCTAATTTAGCAGAATTTTTGCTGCTCCCTAGCAGAATAGTATTATTTTCGCTGGCCACGCTGGGCTGTGTGCATGTGGACCATTTACTTTAGTAGACGTGGAATGCGTGGTAGTCCGTAGACTCTAGTTGTGTGTGGTGAATTCTATTGATCTTGGATGCTAGTTTGATTTTGATTAAAGCCCTGGTAACAATGCATGGACCTAAGGTCCTAAATAAAAAATGGGTTCACAACAAATTTTGGGGGATTTCGTGGCTTTTTATTTTGTTTTGTTTTTTTGTGATGTACTACGACAGTCGTACAAATAAACAAAACTCAAAAGATCTGTCATACGTCATGCCTGGCTTGAAATTTTGACTACCCTATAATATGCCACGGCAGATCCACAAAACGTTTGTCTCACTGGTGTCGTGATAACATGTCATCATACGACACTCGTTCGACATTCACACAACATTTGTACAAAAAAATACATCATACATGTTGTGGATGCTAAAAAGTTGTGACTTTGGCGTTAACTTGCGATGATCTCACGACAATTGCACGTCATTTGTGAGATTGTCCTGAAATTCATATGAAATCAACTACTTTGTGCGATTATCCTTAGATTACTACAAAAGTTTCTGACTTCTCTGTATGTTCCTGTCGTGAAAGCATCTAACATTTCACTCTTACCACTTCCACGACAGTCATTCAAAATGTAACCATGACAGAAAATCATTGTGGGTTTCATTGTGACCACATCTACTAAAGTAAATGGTCCAATCAGTTGGACCATTTACACAAAATATATGCTAAAACGCTGGAGATGAGCATACCACCCATTCGTACACTGTACCGTTCAACAGTTGAACGCTATGTTTTAGGACGCATCGGTAAGGAAAACGGACAGGAAATAATCATTTTTTTCTACATTTTGGGGTCTTCAAAACAACAGAGTCGGTAATTATTATCAAAGTACATGAATTGTGGATCACATAAGGGCAATTCCACCATAACGGAATTACATTCAGAGACGTTTTTTGCTCATTATTTCATTCCCTGCGCAATATTCTAATGACTTAAGTAAATTTTGATACTTATATAAGTTGCACGGGTAACCAGGCTACAACATGATAGGGAAATGGTTTTATATCTTCCATGTTTTGTTGCACACTAGACCAATATGTGTGACCGTAACGGAATTACCGGAGAATGGAGTTTTTTTTTTGCTACAAGTTTGCGTTGAGTTTCTCTGAAATATAAGACACTTTGAAACTGATTTTATGTATTTTTTCTATCTTGATAATGTCAACTTCATTTTAGAACAAGTACGTGCATAAACAACACAATGATACGTTCACAAATTCATTTTTTCGAAAAAAGACCACTGTAATGGAATTACACAAATTTGTAACGGAATTACATCTCTGAAAGTTACAAGGAAAACTCAATTATTTTGCACTCAACTTTTCTTACATGCTAATGCAAACATCAAGGCTATCTAGCACTTGAATATAAACCATAATTTGACATATCTGTAAAGCAATTTTTGAACTTGTTATTTGTAAAATAAATGAAAATATGGCCAAAATACAAATAAGAGTGAAATTTGAAAAAAATATTGCTAAAATCCAGCTTTATTTTGGTTTATTTTCAGCTTCATATTAGTAGGCAAGAAATTAAAAAGGATTGCATCAATTTAATTAAAGAAAAATCCTAGGAACTATGTCCACTAATGTGTGTAACGGAATTACACAACTTGAGCAGTGAAATCTATTTTTCCACAAATTGGTACATGAACAACAAAGAATTCACATTTTAGCTTCAATACTTTTCAAAAATCAATAATTTGACAATAATAACCATATTTGAAGGGAAAAAAAGCAACATTTTAGAATTTTTCCTTTACTTCAAGAAAAATGGTTAAATTGTGAAAAAAAATGTACTACATTATGTGACATGCTAAATAACTGCACATAATCAATATCAAGCAACATTTAAACAATTACAAATCACAAACAGGTCAAATCATTCAACTTTCAATGCTATAAAGCCTCGTAAACTTCCTGAATATTGGAAATCTGTGTGAATGGAAATGCATTGTGAATGGGTAATTCCACTGTTACAGAATGACAAATAAGTGATTTTTAGCTCTGTTTTCTTAATCATATTTAAAATTCCTTTCACTTTCACAGTTTTTAAAACTTTAATAACTGGCAGGGGTACTAGAGGTACAACAGAACCAAAGATGGTTACAAATCTATAACACTGTAGCGTCCAGAGACCAAAATACAATCATAACGGAAAGGGGTCTTTCATTCAACACTAACTATGTAATGATTTTCTGCAAAAGCTACCACAAAAAATTCTTCATTGGTAATAAAAACTTATCATTTAAGTTACAAACTTGAATTTGGTACATCTTTTTTTCCAGAAATGATCTATTTTAACCTCTGAAATTACCTTAAGACAAACGAATGTCACTGTAACAGAATTACGCCTGTGAAATCCACCCATGAAAATGCAATTTCTTGGTTACATTTTTCTGCTTTTCTGCTTATAGTCATTAGTAAAGAATGTGTATGCATTGTTCATCACAAGCTCTTACATAAGGACCAGAACAAATCCTGAAGTTATGTGTGTGCGTAACAGATTTACAAGAAAATCGAGATTTGTTATATAAACTCTTGTTATATTCTAAAATTATTCTTTAAAAAATTCATCCTAAATTGATCTTAATTTACTCTCAAATCAATTTGGAATGCGTTTTCATCCATTCCATGAAATACGTGTATAGATGTATATCGGATATAAACATGTATGATCCTCAAACAAAAAGTTGGCATATAAAATATAAATATGGAATTGCCAAAAATGAAAGACACCTTTAGGAATTCCCATTTGAAAATGCAAATACTTTGTACATCATTCTTCTTTGATCTGCATACAGAAGCACACTGAACACTCAATGTATTCTGATTTTATGATAATGAATAAAACATGTGTATCTTAGCCTGTATTATGTTTAGTTTTGAATATCTTGAAGCCTGTTCTGTATTTATGTTTAATTTGATATGCTTCAGTTTAATACAAATTTACATAATTAATGATGAGTTATGAGCCTTTAACTGATCAATGATATTCAAATCTACATACAATTACAAAATTAGTAATATTAAATCTCCTTGAAAGTTGAAGGTATGATTTATATATTAAAATACATGAATGTAAATTAATGTGAGAAAATAAATGTTGCACCAGTGTCATACTAATCACTGGATATTTAAAAAAAAATTGTATTGTTTTTGTTTTTCCCTTTCTAAAGTACAAAAATTAATCTGCTGCATCTTCATAATTTCAGCCAAGTGGTTCTTGCTGGAAACTAATTTAATGATAGAACATTATCATCTCTATTATGTTCATGGAGAGATTAGAGAAATTATCTATCGTGTATCAATTTAGTTAAATCACCATTGATGCAATATGAAGCATGTGGGTACAATGAGTCACATAAAGTAACATTGTACAGTACTTGTATAATGACTTATTGTCTACATGGCTATAGTTCATGCTATATGTATTTCTACATTGAGAACAAGAATTTTTTTATTTTCAGCAATATCATTCAATACCTTACAAACCATGTGCGTGTAATTCCGTTACGTAACGGAATTACTAATACCGTTACGCCAATTTTGGAAAAAGTAGTGACATTATTTCAGAAAATTATGTTGGAAGTTCTTAGGACTGTGGTGAAGGAAGAGAATTCAAAATGACATGACTAAAGAACAAGTAATAAGATATTGAGAAAAACGTATTACGTTTTATCGTAACGGAATTACGATCAAATATGCATAGATTTCAAAAAATTTTCAAAAAAAAAATGCAATGAAGTTACTGCCCATGCTTTACAATTTGTGATTGTTGCTACATTGTATGGAAAATACGAGAAAAAGATCAGAAACAATCATTGAATTGAAAGATTCACTTAATTTTCATGAAATGAAGCTGATTTATGAATAAAAGGTCATAAATTTCTGTTCAATTCAAGCAGAAATATTTGCAAAACCAATAGAACTATACACAAATGGTTTTCAGTTTCCTAAAATTCAAGTTTTCCTCTATCGATAACAGTTTGATTTAGGGAAGATTGCTCAACTTTGAGATGTGCTGTTTTTGCCTTCTCTCATACGGAATTGCCCATAAACAAAAGTTTTTTTGCATTTGCTGGTAAATGGAGGGAGAAATCGGCTGATAAAAATTGTTTTTGTGTTGAATAGTGCAGCAGGCGGAAGAGGTTGATCTCCGCACAATGCTAAATTGTAATGTACCTATGTGTGATTGTGACCAGGGCTTAAACCAGACTAGAAAATTCTTTCCAAATTAATATATATTTTTTTACATTCTTAATAACTTTATAGCTGCAGTTCATATCATTTTAATTAAATGGTAAATCTTTACTGTTTGACCGGATTTTGAAAGGTCTTGAAAATATTAGAAATAAATTTGAATAACTCAAATCACAAATGTCAAAGGTTAGAAAACACATTGAAAATTACTGGTCAGAAAGTGAAGATTTGCCAATTAAATATCTCTATTTTCTTACACCTTATTCTTGAATTGAAGTGCAAGATCTTTTAGACTTGTCTATTCTTGCATTTATTTTGATTAAAATGTTTGTAAGTTATAAATACAAATTACAAAATACAAGTTCAATCAAACATCAAGTACCAGAGTGGTAGAAGAACTTGTCCACCTACCCCCAAACATTTGAGGTGAACAGACAACAGATTTTGATTTTAAAAATTCCTTGTGCACAAATGATGAAATCTCTGGCTTATTTGGTAAACTCAAGAATATTACACTGAATAAATAAACGTCACCTGCAGAACATAATTTGCAATGGAAGTGCATTCCTTGACTTCAAATATTGATCATATAACAATGCTAGAAATCTTTTTTGCCCTGTGGCCCAGTCGGGCAAGTAAAAACAAGAGTTGTCAAGTTCTAGTGAGGCAAAACTGTATTTGGTGGCCCCAAACAAAGTCAAACATGAACAATCATGTTATATTTGGTTGCCATTCAGGCCAGTGGAATTTAGCATGAATTTTGGTCTGGGCCAAAACTTACTTTTACTAGTGGCCCTGGGCTAGCAGGCCTGTGCTAATTTATTTTAAACACTGGATATATTGACAAACAAGCCATACAACCTTGACATTTCTGCACACCATTCTCTAACAAAAAACTCCCCTTTTTATCTGTTCATACTTTCAGTCTATCATGTCGTATAACGGCTCGGCCATTGTGGCTATGATAGGCAAGGACTGTGTTGGGATAGCTGCCGATCGCAGGTTCGGAGCCCAGGCGCAGACCATCTCCATGAACGCACAGAAGATCTTCACGATGGGACCTAGGCTGTACCTCGGTATCTCTGGTCTTGCTTCAGACATCACAACTGTGTAAGTGTACAATTTTGGGCTTACAGTATTTGATAATGTGCAAAGGTATTATGAAAAAACGATAAATGATGTCAGATGGTGAAAATCATGGTGATGATGATGATGATGATGATGATGTTGAAGATGATGATGTTGGTGACATTGATGATGATAACATTGATATTGGTGATGAATCATGATGATGATGATGATTATGATGATGATGATGATGATGATGATGATGTTGGTGAAGATGATGATGTTGGTGATGTTGGTGATGATGATGAGGATGATGATGATGATGATGATGATGATGATGATGATGATGATGATGATGATGATGATGATGGTGAAGATGATGATGATGTTGGTGTTGATGATGATGATGATGATGATGATGATGATGATGATGGTGAAGATGTTGATGATGTTGGTGTTGATGATGATGATGATGATTATAATGATTATAATGTAGCTAGGATGCAGCGAATTTTTTTTTGATTTTCGGGATTTTTCTGTTTGGATTGTGATCAAATGCTTATAAAATGATCACTTACAGCATTATAGCTTATAAGTAGCCCCTGAATTCGAAAAAGAGCCCTGAAATTTGTAGCCACCGAAAGTTGGAAACGTAGCCCCCAAAAATGGAGCCCCCGAAATAAAAATATTAATTTTTTCGCTGCTAGGATGGTGCGATAGGGGAAGGGGGAATGAGAAGTAGAGATATTGATAATTAAAATAATAATGAAAATGTATAGTTTTCAAGATGATGATAGAGAGGGAGTGTATGAAGAGAAGAAAAAAGGAATGAAATTATTAGTTGAAAACATGTAATGTTTTTTATTAAAACTGCATTTAAATTCAGATGTAAATGTTTCTCTTCTTTCATTTCACATCTGTCAACAGGTCGAACAGGTTAAAGTTCCGCCTGAACCTCTACACACTGAGAGAAAACAGAGACGTCAAACCTCAGACCTTCATGAGCATGGTGTCGAATTTACTCTATGAAAGGAGGTGAGTTTTTCTTTTTATTCATTCGAAGCTGTGGTTGAACTTAAGGGATTTAGTAACTTTGTTGACAAGTGCAAAAAGTGATGCATGGTTAATAAAATGTGTAACAGTGTAATCTGATATGTCCAAAAAGTAATGTGTGAAAATTTCACGCTAATTGGATGTTATTTGGCCGAGAAATGAGCTAAAATGCAAAACTCATTGCACTTACTTTGTACACGGCTTACAAGACCCCGTAGATAGTTTAACATCCGAACACTTCAATCGTAAATATCTTTTGAGCCACATGGACTTTAAAAAACCGATACTTGTCCCATGCTTTTATTGTTAATATGAATACAACACGATATGAGAGAACCACTAGAGTGCCAAGTACAATTGTAGGATTTCGACATTTGTAGGACAATGTTACTAAATCTCTTTAATAGAATATATTTTAAATGTTGATAAATGAAACATTTGCCCATTCAGGCAACCATAATATTGTTACCCGAAAAGTAAATCTTTTTTCGGTCAACTATTTTGTTTTTTCAGATTTGGACCCTATTTCATCGAGCCCGTGATTGCTGGTCTAGACCCGAAGACCTACAAGCCTTTCATCTGCAATCTGGACCTCATCGGTTGCCCCATGTTCACAGATGACTTTGTTGTAGGGGGAACGTGTACTGAACAGCTCTACGGAATGTGCGAGTCCCTCTGGGTTCCAGATCTTGTAAGTAATATCAAATCAGAAATCGGGAACATTTTCCTCATCTCAATTCCTGTAGAAAAAAACCCCACATGTTCACTGGTGACTTTGTGATGGCAGGAACGTGTATGGAACAGCTCTACGGAATGTGTGCGTCTCTGCAGTCCATATCTTGGAAGCAGGCCTCCACACTAACTTTCTTTTCTATTGGCCTGAGCTAGGAAGAGAAATTCTAAGTTGATTTAGTTTTACTTACCCGAACAACAAAACTAACTTGCCCCCCCCCCCAAATCAATGTGATATATAAATAATTTCCCCCTTGCTCTAAATGAGATTTACACAAAAGGAATATATGAACAAGATAATATGCAATGAACATCCTCAGCTACATGTAGCACTGATTCTGCCCATTATGTTTAATCCACAAAATAGTGCTTTATTATAATTCAAAGATCTTTGATCTCTGATGCGTATGGTACTGAAAACTTGTACATTGTTCATCTGTTAGCCCCCTAGCTCTCTAGTAAGTAGTTTTCCTTTATTCGTAATTGTCTTCACAACGGAGCTACAATAGATTCCTACAAATACTCCATCTTTCCAAGAACCATACTTATCTGGAACCAAGTGCCCAGCCAGTGGTCAATATCAATGCCCTGGCTGCATTACCGTCATCAGAACAATGCAGCCTCCTCCTAGGTAACATCTACTTTAAAATGGACCCATGTTTTTACTTGCACCATTCACCCCCATATTGTAAATACAAGGGAAATTTTTGTTATACACCATGGCACCTCCGTATCGCACACAGCACTTCATCCCAGTATAGCTTCCTGTGTGAGCTGCCAAAGGGATTATCGCATCAAGTATCAATACTTGGACATTTAAGCTGATTTGAGCCATTTTCATGCATACCGGGCATAATTTGTGGTTTTATGTACAGTATTTCAAAGTCTGACATATTGATTTATTGATATTCAACTCTCCAGGAACCCGATGATCTATTTGAGACGTTATCACAAGGCCTCCTCAATGCAGTGGATAGGGATGCCCTGTCCGGTTGGGGTGCTGTTGTACATATAATGTAAGTATCATATAGGACCAGGGGGGTGTTTCACAAAGATCCTAAGTTGAACTTAACTCTATGTTTGACTTACATTTTATGGAAAGCCGTTAGTTTGTTTGAACAATTCTTGAAAAAGTTTTGGTAGAAGCCATAAAATATTGATTCAAATCCTAATAATATTCTCTATTATCAAGGAGATTTCATGTTCTTGATGTAAAATTTATTTTAATCTGAAATACTTGCATTCTTGCTTTTTAATATGTTTTATTCCAAGGCTACAAATGGCTTTCCATAATAATAGTTAGGTCCAACTTTGAGTTAGGTTCACCTTTGTATCTTTATGAAACACCCCCCAGTGTTGTAGTATTTTGGTTATTTCCTGTCACAAATAACGGGCGTATATGATACAATGTTGTTTACTTTTTCTTATGATCAAACTGCACTAGCAGTTGTACAGGTGAAATTGTCAGTTCATTGTTTTTGTACTATGATAAGCAATTTTCTTCATAACTTTCGGTGAAAATAATGTTGAAAGATTATTGCTGTATTTTGTACAGTAATAGCTTGTGTTTCTACAGTATTTACAACATACTGGCTGCATCCATTGATGTGCATGAAAATGTTAGCTAAAAAGCCCCAAATCACACATTTTAAAAAATGTAGACGCTTGGTTAACTCCTGTTAACTTTGAAGGGTTTCTAAACGTTTTACTCAATTCCCCATACATCATTTTGAAATAAAATTTTGCGTTCTGTTCTTTCCAATTAATTTTTTAAAAAGATGAAAACTTTACTTTCTTTTCTTTCCATTTGATTTTTTCTTGCAGCGAAAAAGACAAGGTGACGACACGAGAAGTCAAAGCCAGGATGGACTAGCATTCCTCACACATTTTGTATCATACATGTATTTTGTATTGTACTTATTATTTTTGTTCTGTAAGATACAACAATTAAGTCCTGTAGACTGTTGAATGGAAGAGAGTTTCAGAGTCTTGAGCGTGTTCCAATACTTTTGCCTAGTCCAGTATCAGCTTTTTGAAATGCACAAAAGCGAATACTTTCCCCTTTAAGATTCGCCTGAAATGTATTTCAAACAATCAGCATTTTGAAAGGTGTTTCAGGCTAATTGTTTCTCTTGATTAAGATTAGCCTTGAAACATGTTACAAAACAATGGTTCGGGGCTAAACTAGTAATGCTGTTGTCTTTGAAATGAAAAGAAGTATCAGAGTCAAGAGTCTTTGAGATTCATCTAAAACGTGTTTCAAACATGAACTTGTGTAGCCCCAAATCAGTATTTTGAAAGGTGTTTCATGCTACTGGTTTCTCTTGATTAGCATGAAGCATGCTTCAAAATAATGGTTCTGGGCTAGAGAAGTGTATTCAAACGCACGATTTGATTTTCGTACACAGGGATGCCAGTTTTCAGGCAAAAGCCTGATCATCAGGGCCGGTATTCAATTCCATACTTTATATACCAAGTCAAAATTCAGCTTAAGTGAGTTACTTAGCCAAAATCGAGATTTGATTAATTCATCAACTAAAAATCCTACAAAAATGTTGATGACATTATGTCGTCAAGTATTACATCTAGATTGTGTTTCACTGAAGTTAAAGTCAAAAAGTTGAATTCTCAGCCTAGAAAATTCCAAGTAAATTTCTTACTTAATCTAAGTATTGAATCGAATACCAGCCCATGCCCTGTTGACCTAGAATGTCAGGCTTAGTTTAGTAATTTTCCAAACAAATTTGGTGTCATGTCTCAGTTTTTAGTGCCTTGCCTTGCACCAGGCTGGTATCCCTGCGCACAGTGCATAATTGTACAAGTACCCCCTGGATAACTACGACTAGGACCTACCACTACCCTACCTCCCCTTCTCCCTCCATTGTTTGTTTGAACCTTGAGGTTCTAGGTTGCTTATTAGGGACCAGCTCTTGTAGGCAACTCATGTTTTGCAGATATCGGCTTTTAAAGTAAAAAAATGTATATATTCATTTGCACAAAAACCAGAAGTCGATAACATTCACTGTTGTCCTGGTAGTAGAGGTGTCGATTTCGGGAGTATTTACCTCCCGGGACTCGCGTTAAATTTTCGGGCGAGTCACGGGTACCCGAAATTTACCCATTTGTTGATTTCGCTACCGGCACGTCACGCCAGCTGGGAAAACATGTTCATTCAAGTGACAAAAATGCAGCGCATTTTTGTCACTTGAATGAACTTGATAACTCTTGCGTTCAATGAGGGGACTTTTGCTTTCTTTTCGGGATATCGAGTATTGATTTTTGCGCCCGGGACTCGACATTTTTCGGCAGGACCCGGGTACCCGTGACTCGTCAACAGCACTACCTGGTAGTAATTATCTAGAGGCTAGTTTTCCTGGAACCATTCTTAAGACCATCTAGCGCTCAACATCCTATCTTGTATGTACATGTATTATTTTGTGTGTTGATATTTCAGGGTACATTAAATGTACGATATGTCAGTAAAACATACTACTAGTAAAGAGTGCCCAATAAATTTTAAATTATGATTTGCCTGCCATTTATTGCATTTGATGCTATGCTATGTCAGTTAAGCTTTTGTAAGCTTATATGGTTGTTTGTGGCAATTATGTCTGGAAAAATAATGTCCTGATGAGAAAAAAAATAGTGAAGTTACAAATTATTCACCCCTTCTTCCGAGGTCCGATTTTTTAAAATTACAATTTTGAAATTTAAAATGGCACAAAATTGGGAAGGTAGAAAAAAAAAATGTTAGAAATATAACTGCAACACGGTTTTATGTTCACATTACAAACATTTCAATGGTAAAATTAAATGAGATTTTGACCCTTTTGTTCTTGCACACTGCTAAATCAAAAGGAACCATGGTATTTATTAATTTATGGCTTTATAGACAGACACACATCTTTGAAATGGGAAGTCTAAATAGCAACGTTAGCGATGTAATTTACCCTACATTTCCTTGAAGGTTTGTAATATTATTATTTCTTTTCCCTTTTTATTAAAATGAAAGTTCTTTATCATCTTGTACTGAATACAATTGCAGAAATATTTCTGCTATTAAAAAGAGCAGTTTTGTTCATTAACCTTGTTATTTTTTCCACAAAAGCTTCCCCATTTTTTTGTATTCTAGGGACTCAACATGTTACATGTATCAAATAAATGTAAAAATTTGAAAAATGTGCATCTCGTTTTGCAAAATTGTTTATCAGTCTTTGTTTGAAAAGAGAGCGAATGAGCGAGAAAGGGAGATCCAAGAGTTTCAATAAGTAAGATGATTCCAAAGGTGTTATCTAAGACTTTAATCTTATACCAATATCATTATACTATCATCAATGTGCGATAGCTCCATATAAAATTACACTGTCTAGTAAAAATTGATACCAGATGTTATCACGTACTGCCCATTGATTTTGACTACAATCGAAAAATAATTTCTACATCACCATGGGTGCGGGTACTTACAAACAGCATCTAATCAAACAAATTATTATCAATTCAATCATAAATATCTCCATAGTAAGGGAGGCATTTGAACAATCATAACCCATTCCATACCATTACCATAAACCAGGCAACAAGGTACAAGAGAAATGTGGAAGCTGAGTGATTTTGGTTGGATTTGAAAAAATTAGTGGATCATTATTCTAAAGCCCTCCGCACACAGAGCCAACTCGACCCGATTCGACTGGTTTTCAGTCGGTTCAGCTCGGTATACGTTGCCTCATGACTCCTTTTATGCCGGTCAAGCGCCAGTCGGAGATCATTCGAGGCCAATTCTCCATGTTGAATTGGCTCCGACTGAGCGAAACCCGACTCTAGCCTGACTGAAAACCAATCGGATCGGGTCCAGTCGGCTCAGTGTGCGGAGAGCATAATGAAGAGAGTGAGTTTAGTAGAAATGGAAGTTTATGAGATAGAGAAAGTGATACGAGGATAAAGAAAGTAAGAAAGAGAGTGAAAGGTAAACTTGAGGGGACAGGGGGTGTTTTACAGAGATACTAAGTTGAACTTAAATTCATGGTCGGCCATTTTTAGCCTCTGAATAAAACATATTCAAAAGTCTAAAAATGCAAGAATTTTAGACTTCCAGCAAAAATCTATATCAATTACTTCAAGGCTCCTTGATAACAAATATTACTGGTTTGTATCAATATGTATGCCTTTAAAAAGAAGTGTTTCAGCAACTTTACAAATAAACCAATCACTTTCCATAATGGTTAGGAATAGGTCCAACTTAAGTTCAACTTAGAATCTTTGTGGAACAACCCCCTGGTCCTGTTTCATACATTTTTCTAGTACAAATATTACATTATTGTAACTACATGTAAACTGGGTTCCAAAAGAAACTTATCACTTCTTCAGAGCGATGCACATTAAAATCCAAAGCATAAAAATCAATCATAATTGGGCGTAGATTAGCTTTTATACCCCTTAGCAAGCTCATCTAAACAAAATTTGGTTTGCTTCAGTTAACAAAGAATAAAATAAGGTGAAATCGCAAGAGGTCATTTTTAAAAAATCACAGAAACTGCTCGTCTTCCGGGCACAGAGCTCGGTACGGACAATAGCCAGTCTAGTGGTTACATAACCCACTTTGAAGTTGAATGAATAGCTATTGAAAGTTCTGAATAGACCGCCTTTCGTGGATGTTTGCAGCGAGCAGTTTCTGTGATTTTTGAAAAGTAATCTGTAGTGATTCCATCAAATTTTTCTCACTTTTGGTAAAAGCAAACTTTTAATTTTTTAGGATATGCTTCATAAGGAGAATGATAGCTTATCTGTGTCTAAATATGATTCAATTTGATGTTATGGATTTTAGTGAGCGTCGCTCTGAAAAAGTGGTAAGTTTCTTTTGGAGCCCAATTTATTATGGTAATGGCTATAATGCTCTGTTAATTGGCTGTTACAATGGTAAATTATAATATAACATATACATGTTCAGTGGGTTGTCGAAAGGGTACACCGAGGGGTTTATGTTCGCTTGGTCTACACTCAATTGGTCTATAACTCATTTGGTCTACTTACCGGATGCCTTTAACTTCAATTTTCCCAGACACCACACCCCTAACCCTAATTATAATCATACTCCCGAATTTAATATGTGACCTTACACCACAAAACGACCGTTATGTCGCTGAGATAGTTTCTCTGTTATTACCTGAAATAGTCAAATTTGGTTAAAAATATGAGATTCAGGGTTTTGGTATTTCCTGAATGCGGGTATTTTAATTTACCTTCTGTGAAATGTTGATAGTCAGAAAACATGTTTAAATATGATTTTTCATTGAATAAAAATTATCAGATTACAGCGTTTGAATGGACGCCAATCTTTGAAGTGGCCCGTTTCTCCCTTGTTTTAAAACTGCTTCAGTCATTTTCCAAATCTTTGGCCCTCATTTTCAGAGGGTTTACCTTGTCCGAATATGACAAATTGTATATCATTGTAAAGGTAATGACTTCTACTGTAATGTCATGTGAAAATCAACATAATAATTTTCCCCGACTTATTGGTCGTTTTGTGGTGTATGGTCACATATAATGTTCTAGTAGACCAAATGGCTGTAGACCAATCGGCAAGTTACCCACAGAGGTAGGTAAAAATAGAAAGAAAAAAAAAAACCCTGACAAAATCAACAAAGGCAAAACATGTTTCTGAAATACAATAAATGTTTATTCACAAATATCTCACATATTTATAACCAACTATTAAAACTAACATTGCATATATGTACAATAACTTACAAAATCTTTGCCGAATAGAAAGGGACGGACACATATATTTAGAAACTTTTGCATACTTAAATTTGAATTAATATCACAAAAACTCCATAACTCTCAATCTGGAATGTAAAATGATACAAGCAGAAACCAGACAACGTATGCTACTTTCATCTTGCATACAGTAAATTATGCCATTTAATGATTTTCCCCTTTAAACTTCCAGGACAATGTGAACATTTTAAATACTGAAATGTGTAAATTGTAGCCTACTAATTTGCATGAATACAGGAAACATATTTAAGATAGGTATATCTAACTGAAAAGAGATATATGAGACCCAAACTATATGCATCAATGAAATTATCGATCATTATAAATAAATCAGAAACATAATAATCAAATTGATTTCATTGTACAGTTAACAAGTGTACACAATGTCATAAACGTGTGTAAATCGATCAAGTAAAAATGTACTACACATCCAATACACATGTAGGAGCCTTTTGATTTCATTAGAAAAGATATCAAGAATCAATAAGCTACAGCTTATTTCACATTTTGAAGCCTTCATATTTAAAAATAAATGAAAGAAGAAATCAATTTAGATGTAAGTTTGAAATCGATATGTACTTTATTCTCTCCAAAATCACCAAATACTCTTTGAAAAGATGAGATCTTTTAAGTACCCAATGTGCACAATTCAGTTGCCTATCAGTGATCGTATAACTGCAGTTCACGTTAGTAAAATCACCCACCCTTTCCATGTATGCAAATTTCTATTCATAAAATAAACACAGTAACTATTTCTTATTATCCAGAAAAAAACAAACAATACAAATTCATATTTGAAATAATCTCTTTAAATGTCATGACAACATACAACATAAGTGCTCAAATGGAATACATCTATAATATGTGTAGTATTTCCCCATGAACTATCTGTCTACCCCCCTTTTGTTACCCTCGTTACTCTTAGTATGTAGTAACTCTATAGTCTCTATATAATTCGGTAGCAAAAGGATTAAACCATGTGTATGTGGAATGTAGGTAAATTTCATAAAGGGGATTTCCCATGCCCTATCTATCCCCCTTGTTACTATTTAGGTAACCATATCGTTACCGTTGGTCCTTCCAGTGTGAAATAACTCTATAGTTGTTCTATATATTTAGTAGTTTAAGCCACTGGTTGGTACTGCTCCACTCTTTGCAGAAGGTCGTCTGAATAACCTGGTGAGTAGTACCTGCAAAAAGAAGAATAAAATAAAATAATGAAACAAATTAATTAATGGAAGTAATTTAGTCCATCAATACAGCCTTTTGGCTCAATGGTTAGACACTAATTGAAATAAACATATTTTGCATTGTGGCCCAGTCGGGCAAGTTAACAAAAAAAAAGACTATTCAAATTTGAGTGGCCCGAAATCTGAATCTGGTGGTCGGTCCCAAACAAAGAAACACAAATGTTATATTTGCTTGCCCATTCAGACCAGTGGAATTATTAAAGCATCAATGCTATTTTGTGGCCCTAAGCCAATTTTGAGTGGCCCTGGGCCAGTGGGTCTATGTCTATGCTCATTTTGAGCAAGGGCTTAGAGCACCGGGGGTAACAATCTGGAGGGTTTGGGTTAGCTTTTCTTTGCTCATTTTCATTTACATTACTTTAGTGTAAGATAATGACTTCAGCATGTAACCGTTGACTGGGGTAACAATGATGATGCGACACAAACATTGAAAGATAGAGCCAATTAAAGTAGCCATTTGTATACAATTTAATTTTTATCTGAATGGATTTTGTATAAACTATGTATTTAACAGTTCATTTACTTTCTTAACTTGCCACAAATCATTAGAATGATGAGAGGAAAGTGACAAATTGCTTAATTACCATAGCCTTATTTGATAAGCTAGTTTCACATGAACTATAGACACTAGATACTGTATAAATCATATCGAAGGAAGGGGGTTGAAAAACAAGGAAAATACCCTTCTAATTTTAAATGTTTTAATACTAACCTGACAATCTCCTCAGGGAAGCAGTTGTTGATGGTGTTGATGTATTCATGCAGTGCGCTGCCTGGCTCGGCCTTGATCTCTTGCACCTGGAGTGTCATACAAATAATAGACATTAATTTATGACAATCATAATAATGATAACGATCAAAGAAATAGCTTTATATAATACTGATAAACTTAATGGTAGTGGCACAGAATTTGCAAGTTTACAGATCATCATCATCATTGTAAGTAGCACGATTATCATTATCATCATCAGCAGCAGCATCGTCACCAACATCTTTGTTTTCATCACCATCATTGTCGTTATCATCATCTTCGTTATCATTATCATCAACCTCGTCATTATCATTATCATCATCATCATCATCATCATCATCATCATCATCATCACGAGGATTGTCAATCTGACTCATCTCCCTCATCATTTTTCCTATTTACTATAAACTTAATCATCTCGATTATCACCATCAAAATCATTATCATCCCTATCCTCAAGCTACCTCCTCCTCATAATTACCTTCTTGAGGCCACCGTTGGTGACAAAGAGTCTGCGTGCGTTGGGGTCGTGGGGGAGCACCTTGCTGAACTGGCCAACGACGTGCTTGAGGATGTTTGGTGGGGCATCTTGCAGGAGGGGCTGGAGGGCGGGGAGGTGGATGCACTTCTGCAGAATGTTCTTCAGCGCACGCTTCGCCTGTGTAGGAAAAGAAGAGAAATATCCATAAACATTTGAGAAAAACATAAGTGTTGTAGAAAATATCATACCAATAATCACTATTTCTAAAGGATATATATGGGCAATTCCGTATGAGAGAAGGCAAAAACACCACATCTCAAAGTTGAGCAATCTTCCCGAAATCAAACTGTTATCGATAGAGGAAAACTTGAATTTTAGGAAACTGAAAACCATTTGTGTATAGCTCTATTGGATTTGCAAATATTTCTGCTTGAATTGAACAGAAATTTATGACCTTTTATTCATAAATCAGCTTCATTTCATGAAAATGAAGTGAATCGTTTAATTCAATGATTGTTTCTGCTCTTTTTCTCATATTTTCCATACAATGTAGCAACAATCACAAATTGTAAAGCATGGGCAGTAACTTCATTGCATTTTTTTTTGGAGAAATTTTTGAAATCTATGCATATTTGATCGTAATTCCGTTACGATAAAACGTAATAAGTTTTTCTCAATATCTTATTACTTGTTCTTTAGTCATGTCATTGTGAATTCTCTTCCTTCACCACAGTCCTAAGAACTTCCAACATAATTTTCTGAAATAATGTCACTACTTTTTCCAAAATTGGCGTAACGGTATTAGTAATTCCGTTACGTAACGGAATTACATGCACATGGTTTGTAAGGTATTGAATGATATTGCTGAAAAAAAAAAAAAATTCTTGTTCTCAATGTAGAAATACCCTTTAAATAGCATGAACTGTAGCCATGTAGACAATAAGTCATACAAGTACTGTACAATGTTACTTTATGTGACTCATTGTACCCACATGCTTCATATTGCATCAATGGTGATTTAACTAAATTGATACATGATAGATAATTTCTCTAATCTCTCCATGAACATAATAGAGATGATAATGTTCTATCATTAAATTAGTTTCCAGCAAGAACCACTTGACTGAAATTATGAAGATGCAGCAGATTCATGTTTGTACTTTAGAAAGGGAAAAACAAAAACAATACAATTTTTTTTTAAATATCCAGTGATTAGTATGACACCTGGTGCTACATTTATTTTCTCACATTAATTTACATTCATGTATTTTAAGATATAAATCATACCTTCAACTTTCAAGGAGATTTAATATTAATCATTTTGTAATTGTATGTAGATTTGAATATCATTGATCAGTTAAAGGCTCATAACTCATCATTAATTATGTAAATTTGTATTAAACTGAAGCATATTCAATTAAACATAAATACAGAATAGGCTTCAAGATATTCAAAACTAAACATAATACATGTTTTATTCATTATCATAAAGTCAGAATACATTGAGTGTTCAGTGTGCTTCAGTATGCAGATCAAAGAAGAATGATGTACAAAGTATTTGCATTTTCAAATGGGAATTCCTAAAGGTGTCTTTCATTTTTGGCAATTCCATATTTATATTTTATATGCCACTCTTGAACTTTTTGTTTGAGGATCATACACGTTTATATCTGATATACATCTATACACGTATTTCATGGAATGGATGAAAACGCATTCCAAATTGATTTGAGAGTAAATTAAGATCAATTTAGGATGAATTTTTTAAAGAATAATTATAGATTATAACAAGAGTTTATATTACAAATCTCGATTTTCTTGTAATTCTGTTACGCACACACATAACTTCAGGATTTGTTCTGGTCCTTATGTAAGAGCTTGTGATGAACAATGCATACACATTCTTTACTAATGACTATAAGCAAAAAAGCAGAAAAATGTAACCAAGAAATTGCATTTTCATGGGTGGATTTCACAGGCGTAATTCCGTTACAGTGACATTCGTTTGTCTAAAGGTAATTTCAGAGGTTAAAATAGATCATTTCTGGAAAAAAAGATGTACCAAATTCAAGTTTGTAACTTAAATGATAAGTTTTGATTACCAATGAAGAATTTTTTGTGGTAGCTTTTGCAGAAAATCATTACATAGTTAGTGTTGAATGAAAGACCCCTTTCCGTTATGATTGTATTTTGGTCTCTGGACGCTACAGTGTTATAGATTTGTAACAATCTTGGGTTCTGTTGTACCTCTAGTACCCCTGCCAGTTATTAAAGTTTTAAAAACTGTGAAAGTGAAAGGAATTTTAAATATGATTAAGAAAACAGAGCTAAAAATCACTTATTTGTCATTCTGTAACAGTGGAATTACCCATTCACAATGCATTTCCATTCACACAGATTTCCAATATTCAGGAAGCTTACGAGGCTTTATAGCATTGAAAGTTGAATGATTTGACCTGTTTGTGATTTGTAATTGTTTAAATGTTGCTTGATATTGATAATGTGCAGTTATTTAGCATGTCACATAATGTAGTACATTTTTTTCTCACAATTTAACCATTTTTCTTGAAGTAAAGGAAAAATTCTAAAATGTTTTTTTTTTTCTTCAAATATGGTTATTATTGTCAAATTATTGATTTTTGAAAAGTATTGAAGCTAAAATGTGAATTCTTTGTTGTTCATGTACCGATTTGTGGAAAATTTGATTTTACTGCTCAAGTTGTGTAATTCCGTTACACACATTAGTGGACATAGTTCCTAGGATTTTTCTTTCATTAAATTGATGCAATCCTTTTTAATTTCTTGCCTACTAATATGAAGCTGAAAATAAACCGAAATAAAGCTGGATTTTAGCGATATTTTTTTCAAATTTCACTCTTATTTGTATTTTGGCCATATTTTCATTTATTTTACACATAAGTTCAAAAATTGCTTTACAGATATGTCAAATTATGGTTTATATTCAAGTGCTAGATAGCCTTGATGTTTGCATTAGCATGTAAGAAAAGTTGAGTGCAAAATAATTGAGTTTTCCTTGTAACTTTCAGAGATGTAATTCCGTTACAAATTTGTGTAATTCCGTTACAGTGGTCTTTTTTCAAAAAAGTGAATTTGTGAACTTATCATTGTGTTGTTTATGCACGTACTTGTTCCAAAATGAAGTTGACATTATCAAGATAGAAAAAATACATAAAATCAGTTTCAAAGTGTCTTATATTTCAGAGAAACTCAACGCAAACTTGTAGCAAAAAAAAAACTCCATTCTCCGGTAATTCCGTTGGTCTAGTGTGCAACAACACATGGAAGATATAAAACCATTTCCCTATCATGTTGTAGCCTGGTTACCCATGCAACTTATATAAGTATCAAAATTTACTTAAGTCATGAGAATATTGCGCAGGGAATGAAATAATGAGCAAAAAAACGTCTCTGAATGTAATTCCGTTATGGTGGAATTGCCCATATTCCAAAGTGAAAGCAACAGGCAGTAAGGAGTATAATTATATAGAGACAAAGATTATGAAGGAGATGACGGAGATGGAAACCTAAAAACCAAGACAATCCCAGGTATAATATTGTAGAAAATACCATAACGATTATAATGATCAATTATTAATGACTTCTAAAGAATATTATACCAAAGTAAACAGGTGGTGTACAACATACAATGAAGTATTAGAAAGTATTAGAAATTTCTCTCTTGAAAGTGAAATTGGTTTTCGTACCTTTGTCTGAAGATCTTCAGAGGCATCGGCCCTGATGTAGCACTGTAGGAGCCTGGGTAGGACATTGGCCACAGCTACAGCCTTTGCATGTTCGGGGGTATGACGTCCGATCTGGCCCAGAGCCCAGGCAGCGGCTGCTTGGATGTGGTCCTCCGGCTCCTCAGCTAGTGTGATGGCTAGCTGGGTAACTCCCTGGAAATATGCACAAGGCGAGAACATTAGTGATTAAAATATACATTGTAGTTATACTATGATACAGATGAAGAAAACAGTAGAAAACAACGACAACAATGATGATACAAATCTTTGATCATGCTCAAAACAATAAGACTTGGAACAAAACATTTTGAGTATTAATATGGCCAGCAAATTACTTCATTTTCAACCTAATACTACTTATCCAGTGAATAAAATTGATGATCTGTACATTTACAGTTGTATTCAACAATTTATTTATGTTTATAATGATTAATTTACATTAAAAAATGTAATCCATTCAATGACGATTACCAAGATATCTGGTCTGGGGTTTCAGTTGGATGCCCTGGAAAAAAAAAATTAATCGGTCTCAATGGTTTTGATAATCCTAAGTTTTCTTACCTTGGATACGATAACAGCCATAGCCAGGTTCTCAGAGTGTGCAGCGACATATCCCAGCATCATCACGCCGGGCAGACGCACATTGCCCTTGGACTCTCCGACGTAATTGACCACCGCGGCCACGCCTCCTGCATTAACAATCAGCTGAGACAGCTCGGGGGTGTGCTTGGCGATCTCACGGATGAGAGTGGCCACGTTCTTGCGCACATATTCGTCGGCGTCGCACAGGCATGTGAGGACGGCGGGGAAAATCTCTGCCTCAACGACCATTTCGGCAAGATCCACGGAGTGCTTGGAGATCTGGCTTAGTGCAGAGAATACTTGACGCTGTAGGGGGAGAAATTATAAAAGAAAAAATAGTTTATTTGGATGCCAGAAGGAAGAAGAAAGAGAGGACGTCCTGGCAAAGAATTGTGGAAGGAAAAAATAAAAGACTTTAAGCATATATGGGGAACCATCCAGAGACTGGCCCAAGGAGTGCAAGACTTTTTTTGCTGCCTATATCATGCCAGGAGGCATAACAGGCAGTAAGTAAAGAAAGCAAAATGGTTTATTTTACAGAAACTGATTCTAAACTATTGGAAGTGTTGTGAGTACTGTAATACTAATACTGTAATTTGATTAAAATCTGAGTAAGATGTGTCAACCTAACAATTATAGCAATGCAAAACCCATCATTCAATATTCCCTTTGCATTAGACGACCCCTGCAAAGGTAAACAATTTAAGTTTTACCTACGCATAAACATCTCTTTTAATTTGTTGTGAAGCATCCAAATATTAAAGGAATATTTTTTGTTAGTACATTAATTGGAACCTCTTTGTAACAATCCCTGTTATCATGAGGAACCTGATATAGCGAGGTTATTGTTCTTTGTATTTTATTATTTTTTAAAACCCCAATGCAACAAGCAATCTTACATAATGAGGTAAATTCAATGGGCCCCAAGATGCTCGCTTTGATAACGTTTGACTGTATTTTTATAAATCTCCAAGTTTTTGTTTGTCTGATTAGTTTAATATGTACCTTGAGTTTTGCATCTGGATTGAGAATCATCTGAGCGAGGTGGGCGATGGCACCAGCATCCACCACGGTCTGGGCGAGCTCCGGGGAGTGCTTGCAGATGTCACTCAGGGCCGAAGCTGCGATTCGCTTCAGCGACAGTTCCGGTTCTTGGATGCACAGTACGAGGAGGGGCACGGCGCCAGCATCGACCACCGACTGTGCAAGCTCTGAGAAGAAAAAAAGGGATAGGTAAAAAAAAAATAACAAAGTTGATTTAAAGTAAAATTTGTATTTAAGATGCTTACCGCAACAGTTCAAGTTCTTAGAAGCAGAGTACGAGGAAGGGCACAGCGCCAGCATTGACCACTGACTACACAAGCTCGGGGAAAATAACAAGGGATGGGGAATACTTTGACTTTCAGTACCGGGTACTGTACTTTTTGTAACAAAAATCTTAATTTTTATTTCAGTGCCAAAGAAATGCAGATAAAATGACTTTTCATGAACCATGAGATCATTTTACAATTTTCCCAGATTTTCAAGGCCAGGAAAAAAAAAAAGTCAAATTCCAAGACCATTCCAGCTTTTCCAGACCCTATATATACTCCGCAAAAAAAGAAACTGAACACTTATATGAGACCAAATATTTCGTATTCATTAACGATAAAATATATGATATTGGACATCAAATTAACGATGAAATTACCCTCTTCAATATTCGCATGAAATCCAGATGAAATCATTCATGCATGACTTGTCACGGTCAATTAACCGCACCAAGGTCTGTTTTCAAAAATAGCAAAAATGGAACATCCACTCAACCATATAAATGTTGATAAGCATCTACTAAAATGCTATATTCATGAGATGGCATAATTTTTCATTACAAATGTGACCTTTTCTATCTACATCTCAATAAAGAATATAAATAAAGACAAATTGTGGACGTTATGGGTGTTATTTTCATCCAAAAGTAACAAAATGGGGAATTCCATGGCAAAGCTTTAATCGTCAAAACCACAGTTTGTGCCCTTATTTCAGCATGAAAATGGTATAAATTATTCTCAAGAATTCTACCATAGTCCAAAGATCTTCAAAACCTGAAGTCACCCTTGGTCAAGCAGTTGGGCAGTCTTTAACATGACATTTCTCTAGGTAAATATGGTTAAAATTGAAATAGGCAAGCCTCATGCTTCTAATACAGACCAGTATGATAATGCTCTCATAACCTGGCCCTGTTTTATTGACAAATTTGTATTTCCAGAGTTTGTTCATAACAATAAAGTTGAATAATGTCATAATTTACTTGCCCCGCTCATCTTGTTTTAAGTGAAACGCTTACTATCATTTCAGTCGAATGGTGTGGTGCTCCATTGTTTTGCTACTTTTGAAAACAGACCTTACTATTGTTAATTGACCATGGCATTTCATGCATGAACGATTACACCTTTAAGTTATACCCTGCATGTAGAGGACTAAATTCCCTTTAATTTGATATATGATCATGTACACTTTATCGTACATTAATATGAAATATCTCAACTTATACAAGTGACCAGTTTCTTTTTTTGCGGAGTATATATGAACCTTGTTTGTAGCAATCATCAGTGAAAAAAAAATACATGGGGTCTTGGGGCGATTTAGCAACCAAAATGCCAAAAAAGAGCCCCTGATAATCATAAAAGAGCTGCAGTAATTTGACATAGAGTTCTGTAAAAAACAATTTGTGGGAGTGCCAATCTGATATCTAGGCATGCTTGAAAAGTAGCCCCGAAAATGATATTTTATTTGTTTTCTCCTGCCACTCACCTGCATTGTGTCTGGCGATGTATCCCAGAGCCCAGGCAGCGGACTCCTTGACACCAGGGTCAAATTCCTCCAGGCAAATGACCAGAGCATCGAGGGCTCCGCAGTCAACCACCGACTGGGCCAGTTGCGGGGAATGCTTGGCTACGGCACGCAACACGAAGGCAGCCGCCTTTTTGTAGAATCTCTGCATGGTTAGATAAGACGAGATAAGAGAGTTGGGATATGGAGCAAAATATAAGCGAGCTTTGGTCACCACAATGTTCACACATTAATTTGAGCATGTCCCTTATTTTAGGGGGGGGGGGGGGGCGGGGTGGCAAAGTGGCAAATATTAAACTGATTTTGTATCTGACACATTGGGCAACTAGGATTTTTTTTAAAAGTTGAGTTATTATACATCAGGGCTCTCCCTTTAGGATGCAGGTGGAGCCCATCAGGCATATTTTAAGGAGCCAAATTGAGGTTCAAGGAGCTATATTTTGTTCACATTCTGTAGGATTTTGAAAATGTTCCGGACCCAGGGTGAAATTCCCATTGACTATTACCAATTGAAATCAATTGGTAATCAAAGAATTACCAATTAAAATCAACTGGTAATCGAAGAGCATGCATTTATGGAAAATGTAACAATTTGGACAAATTGAAACCAATGGGTACCAATTGAAATCAATGGGTACCAATTGAAACCAATGGGTACCAATTGAAACCAATGGGTACCCATTGAAACCAATGCCAACGGGTACCCATTGAATTCAATGGGTACCAATTAGAAACCAAGTAGAATTTCAATTGGTTTCAACAGGAATTTCGTCCTGGGGAAGTGAAAATGGCATGCATAATTTTAGGGCCAATAGCCAGGGTGTACCCATTTATTTTAAGCACTAATTGTCGAGGCCATGTATGGGAAAATTTGTAACTAGCCCAACAAGCTTTTGTGAAGGAGTTTAAGGGAGCCTGTAGAGGTTTTGGCTTGCCAATGTCCACTGGGCTCCCAAGAAGCGCAAACCCTGTTCATACAAAATACTTACATTCTGTTCTGCTAGGGAGTACACGAGCTGAGGAAGAATGTCTCCCTTGACGACGGCCTCGGCAAGGTCATCGTTGTAGTTGGCTAGTCGGCCCAGGGCGAGGGCAGCAGTCTGTTGGATTGTGGGTACAATGTCCAGCAGGAGTGGACGCAGCAGGGACATAACACCTGGGAAAAGGGAAAAGAAGTATTTTGGTTTAGGTCCCCTGTTCTACTCTACAATTTATCTGGATCTGGATTTATCTTTGATCTGGGAAAAGGAAAGTATACTATTTTTGTTATAGCGTATGGTCCCTTGTTCTAGATAGTTATTTAGTCTACTACATGAAGCCAGAAATTTCCATTTACCCCAAGCCTAAACTTGACCCCAACTCTTAAACTTAAACCCAATCCCAATCCCTTCACCATAATCCTTAGTTCCTAAATCCATAATCCTGATCCATAGCTTCTAATCTCTAAATTTGCTGGTACTGGAGACAAAAATGGGAAAAGATAAGAAAGCAAGTTACCACTTGCAGATCATTAGCATTTGGACAAGTAATCAATTTGCTTAAAATTGATTTTATACAAATTCTGCTTTAAAATAAGTACAGACATTTCCTGACTCTTGAATGACTTTTAAGAATATATTTTTCATCACATACATGTATTTCAGGCAGAGAACTTGATTGTGAGGACAGATTTAATTCATTTCCCCCCATTAATGATTAAGTTCCTCAATATCTGTGTATCAACTGAGCTAACACTATAGTACTGATGTTAGTGGCAAGCTTACATTTTATTCTGCATTGAATGAAGACTGATAATATAATACCTCGCCCATACTGTTGTCATACGTTTTCACGATTTAATTGTGCATCTATTTTTTCCTTTCTTTTTGCACACCCAGCCTTAATTCCCCCAAATATCTCTTACCAGCATTTTGTAATATTTCAATGTTCTGTGGTCTTGATGCAAGCTCAGCAACCGTCTGAACAAAGGTTGTCCTGGCCTTCTGATACTGCTCGAACACTGCAAAATGGAAAGAAAAACAAAATCAGATTCAGATATATATAGAATTGAGAATGAATAACTAATTAATCATAATGAAATTTCCTCTTCTACTTTCAGGCCACAGAATTTTGCAAACAAAATTCCATTAAAAGATTAAAACTAAAAGAATATTGTTAAAAAAATCTTAAATTTGGAATACGAATAGGGCCTGCTCTTGCACAAAATTCAAAATCAAATTTGAAATTAAAGTCAAACAATTTGTTCATTTAAATTTTAATTAAACTTGTTACCTGATATTTATTATTGACAAATTCACAAAACTTAAAAACAAACATCCTAATCACACATACAAAAAAAAAGATCAATAGACAATACATCAATCAATATCAACAAAGATTTAAACTCAAATAAGATGGATAATTCCTGCATTCAACGTGTTTAAATTTCATTTTCAGCATTCAGGCAATCATCATGACGGACCGGTCAAAATAATCAAAGACAAAGTCAAACTGAAAGACAAAGACTTGTGAGTTGTGTCTTGTCTTTAATAAATTATGGCCTTCTGAATCTGAGTTCTGCAGTTCTGGGCCGGATCACCTAGAAATCGAAAAGTGTCAATCTATCCATATCGATCCTTAATCCCGGAAATATATAGCTACGAATTTAGATGTTTATCTCAAATAGACACACTTGTCTTGACTAGCGGCAATCAAGTTAGGGCTTATTAGGCCGTAGGTGTAGCTGTAGCTAGTATGATGCGGTGTCCGAATATGGCCCCCCTAATGTTTAACAACCGATATCTGAAAAAATATCTTTGAAGAAACCACAAAATTCGTCAAGAATAAACTTCAAATGAAGATGAAAACAATGCCATACCTTATTTGCCGACTGCGATCGTAATTGTCCCTTAATGGCGATTTGCATTTCACTGCGCAAAAAAATCACATCGAAAGAGGGTGCCGTAATATGGCCCCCTTTTTACTAGATCGACAAATCTATCGCTTTCATGGCCTTTTTGACATTATTATTGTTATTTTCACTGTCGGCATTCTAGCGATCGACGCTATCTATACACTCTGCCTTGCGCAGTAAGAACACCGTAACTCGAGAGTAAAAGTTAGTTACGGAAAATGATTTTTTTGTTCATATAAAACACCACATTCTCACACTTTGACCGACATTTGTAGCCCTATCAATACATTTAGGGCTGCAATAGTATATTGACTCACCGATCTCGTGTGTCGCTATACATGTCATTCTATAATTACGGCGATTTGTGATATTTTCCACGATTTTCCATGACTCTTCATCGGTCTTTCGCGGTACTTTTTGTTCAAACTGCAAAAAAAAAAAATATAACGTGCATCCGTATGCGCGAACACTTTTTCAGAAACTTAGGCAGCTAGGTACGGTACAGCGCGCGCGCCGCAAAGCTGCTATACAGAACTTGAGCGCGTCAAGTTATAGCAGCTTTGCGGCGCGCGCGCTGTACCGTACCTAGCTGCCTAAGTTTCTGAAAAAGTGTTCGCGCATACGGATGCACGTTATATATTTTTTTTTTTGCAGTTTGAACAAAAAGTACCGCGAAAGACCGATGAAGAGTCATGGAAAATCGTGGAAAATATCACAAATCGCCGTAATTATAGAATGACATGTATAGCGACACACGAGATCGGTGAGTCAATATACTATTGCAGCCCTAAATGTATTGATAGGGCTACAAATGTCGGTCAAAGTGTGAGAATGTGGTGTTTTATATGAACAAAAAAATCATTTTCCGTAACTAACTTTTACTCTCGAGTTACGGTGTTCTTACTGCGCAAGGCAGAGTGTATAGATAGCGTCGATCGCTAGAATGCCGACAGTGAAAATAACAATAATAATGTCAAAAAGGCCATGAAAGCGATAGATTTGTCGATCTACCTTTTTACATGATTTAAAAGTTCCGTTTTCTTTGATAAATGATAAACTTTTCCAATAAAAATGCCATCAAAGTGTTCTTAAAATCTTCAAGATTACATTTATCCACAAAATATTTGTATAAACTTGACAAATATGCCGAATCGGAGCTGATTCTGAAACGATGTAAATTATTCCCCTGTGCTGCTGTGCAAACAAATTTCCCATTCATTTGTACACACCTTGACTTTTAGCACGCAGAAGATGTTTTTTGCTTGCGCGATGAGTCTTATTGCGCTTAAGCCTTAACCACAAAGGAAATAGATAAGCAAAAGAAGTTTACTGCGCAAAATTATCTGTGTTAATGCGCTTAATCAGCTGATAAACAGAGGGGCCATATTACAGCACGGGCCATATTTGGTAGCCTGATCATATTCATAGGCATAGCCGGAGCCATAGCGGAATCTAGTTTTGGGTTTCGCCCGGCCTAGCCGCATAGAAAACAAAGCAACCGACCGTGGGGAACAACTTAAAAGTTTTCTGAGGCAGTTATTGAGAAGTAGAAATTAACATCTTATTTACATTATTACAGATCAACCAAACCACCAAAATATTGTTCTTACCTTGGAGTACTTGTCTTGAACTCATTTTGTATACGTATTTGTCTTCTTTTGATACTTTCCTCGAATTATGCTGATTTTCCCAACTTGGATGACGATATAAATTCAGCTCCCACACTCACGTTTACTGTTTCGTTGCTATGCCAGCGTGATCGTGTGTATATTTTGCATTTGCGATGATTGAACCGGAAGCTCTTTCGCAATCACCCCGGATGATATCCTCGTGCCCCATTCGTTTTCTACAGTACGTCGTCGCAGATTCACGTCACCCATATGCGATTGGTTTATGCGCATGCAATAAACGTCTGTGAAAACACTATCTTGACTTTTGTAAACAATTTTAGTCTGCTCGTGTCTTTCGTCGTTTCGACATCAAAATAAAGATATTTTCATCCCGAAATTGGCGAAATGGCTGGCTTGATTTCAAAAATTACCTTTGCTGGAAGACTGCAGAATGTTTCTGGCTTGAACTGGACTGTGGTAAGTATGCCATATAGCTTATTTTTAGTGTCACGTCATTGATCGAGAGCGGCATGCAGGGCCAGCGGAGCGAAGCATGTGGCCTTGCCTGGCCCAGCGGCCTGGCTTACGTGTACTGATGCATAGTCATAGGCCGCAGGGCAGGCTTTCAATATATGAAAACAAGTATGAAGTCAGATGTCGACGGTATGATTGTAATATAATTTAAATATATTATATATTCCAAACACTCAACTTTTTGAAGGTTTTTATTTTGTTATCATTTATCAATTGTTATTTAAAGGGATAATTGAGTTCTGGTTTCTAAAGAGAGTAAAGTTTTGGTCAAACTGAATTTGAGTAACCAAAACCTGCACCATGTCCATGGCATTATCATTACTAAACTAAGCATTACATTACAAACTAATAACTACTAATAGTTATAACTCGAAAGGAATGCAAAATTTCAAATGGCTTAGTAAAGATCCTGTTATCAATAAAAAAGAGCCGTTAAAACTCAAGAGGGCGCTCTCTAAACACTCGTCGGTTCCAACCATTTTAAATAAAATATTGTGCATGTGATGTTTTGTTGAAATAGTGATTAGATAGAGAGATAATCAACAACTATTTAAAAAATGCTTTTGTAAATTTTTGAAAAGAGGAAGCATTTTTTTGAAATTTTTAACGGCTGGTTCAAAATTATTGAATAAGTGTGGGGCCCCACATTTATTACAAATGGTTATGTTTATGGATATTTCAGCCATTTCTGAACCGATTTTGATCAAATAAAGTGTACCGTAAAACTCTGTGTATAAGACAAGACGCACCCGTGTATAAAACGCACCCCCAACTTTCTTTTTGGACACCCTGTATTTTTTTAAAAGACCCTGAAGTGCTGTTGGAATGCTAATAGTAATACCACTGGTCTAGGGCATGACAATAGCTTAATGTTGAATGTAGCATTCATCAACATCATTTTCTCACATAAAAATAGTGGTTAGTACACAAATTGCACATTTATTGATCAGTAACACTGGTGCTCATAAATATTCATATTCATGAATATTCATGAGCACCAATACTCACTAAATATAATGCAATTTTCTAAACTTACTAACAACTATTTTAAATTATGAGCAAAATTTATAACCGCTGGTTAGAAAATTGCATATTTAATTAGTACTGCTGCTCACGAATGTATGAATATTCATTAGCAGCAGTATTACTGCTCAATAAACTTGCAATTTTTACATCTGTAACCAATATTTTTTGTGTGAGAAAAAGGTATATCTTGCTGAATGCTGCAACTGACAGCAAGCTCTTGTCATGCCCTAACACATTCAACATGACTACAGGTTGTAATTTTTTTTTTTTTTTTTTTTGCTATACCTGTGTATAAGACGCACCCCCACTTTTAAATTTTCCCGACGGAAAAAAAGTGCGTCTTATACACAGAGTTTTACGGTATTCTGTCATTAAAATTGTATGCTCTTTTGAATTTGACACTCAGTTTTTCATTATCTCGCAAAAAATTAGTTTGTGTAGCGCCACCTATACCAAACTCAACTATCCCTTTAATCATAATTTAAGTGTATTTAACTTGCCTTTACTTTTATTTTTGTTTTTGATCTGTCAGAAAATGTGTAAATACTAATTGTCAATAAAAACTTAAGTTAAATGTAATTTATTAAAAAACAAAATTAACATATACAAAATATAAATCCATGTGATTGAAATCATTATTTTTTTAAATTAAATAATATCAAATTAGAAATCTAATACAAATATTTGTTTCAAGTTGATTTTTGTCTGATTTATCTCGCCTGGCTAAAGTAAGAAACTTGAACCAATTATTCAACAAAATGTGAAACAAATATTTGTTTGTTCTTTGAATCCCAGCTTTATTTCAAAATGTTCACATATAAGGGGTATACAGTACTACCAGGACCATTTACAATACGTTGTAGATGTGGGTATACTTAAAGCTTTTTTGCCTTGTGAAGAGGTGTTCTGGGGGTGTATTCTTAAAACGATTTTAAGCTAAAATTTATTGTATCTATGTCATCTATTTCACAAAAATATTACACTGTACCGTATTTGCTGGTGTATTAACCGCACCTTTAAAAAAAAAAAAAAAAATTCAAAAATGGGGGTGCGGTTAATACACGGGTGCGGTTCATAGCGTATTAACCGCACTTTTTATTTTTTATGGGGTTAATACACGGTTATAGCGGTTAATACACAGGTGCGGTTTACACACCGGCAAATACGGTACTTAAAGAATAGCGATTTGCTAAAATATATTTTAGTGACGTAGATATGACGTAGATAAAATACATTTTAACTTCAGAATACACCCCAAGGTCTAGTGGTCAGAGCTCCGCTCTTTGCACTAATCTGCCCAGGGTTCAAAATCTTGGTCGCATCTATTGGATGGTGAAGATAAAGACAAAGGGCGGTCCCAGACCAGACATAAATAATCATAATTGATTGAACCTGTCTGCAAAAACCAAACAACTATCAACCAACCTTACAGCCAGATTCATATACTCGCACAACATCACTTTTTCCTAAATATGTACTTCCCATCAAGGACGAGAGCTGTATTAAGGCAAAATTGATCATTGTTTTCCTCTACACATTTTTGCTGCAAAATTGCCAATTTGAATGCCAAAATCTGTTTTTAAAATATTACAATGTGTTGCCAATTTAAGGATTTTCCTAAATTATAGCGATTTACACAATAATGAAAATCATAACAAAATAACTAAAGCAGGTAGAGTAACAAAATAGGGCTCTAAAAATAGAGACATTTATACTTCTTCTCCTTGTATACTTTGTATTAACGCTGTAACCGATCATCGGATCGGCATGCCGATCCCGATCCGATCATGGTTGATCGGATCGTTTTTGTCGATTTCCGATCATGCAGACAAAATCGGAAGATCGGAAAAAAAAAAAAAAAAAAAAAAAGCAGCCAGATTTTGTTATTTGTTATTTTTTTTTAGCCGATCATCCGATCCGATTTCGATGATCGATACAATTTTGCCGATCCGATCATCAAGGTCAGTTACAGCACTACTTTGTATCTTCTTGCTGAAGTGTAGGACTACCAACCCACAAATATGTGGGACTCCGTCCTTGATGGGTTAAATATGTAATTAATAAAAATAGCTGTTTACAACATGTTTTAATTTAGTATATCTGTATGATACTTCTTCTACATTGATTTTGATAGGTTCGTCACCTTAAAGTGGGGCCAAAAGGAACGTTTATCCCCAAGATGATTCCAGCGTTTGTGAAGTTAGAAGCTGGAAAGAGATATTCCTGGTGCTTGTGTGGACTGAGCAAGAAACAGGTATTAAGATAAACTTAATAACTTTTGCAATTCCACTTGATGTATGATTATTATTTTGTGCCTTTCTTTCTAGTACATTACAAGTGTTAAGTTGCTTTGAGGAGATTTATTAAATATGTGAACATGCAGATTAGTAACCAACTATTCTGATTCTGTGACATGATTTTAATGATGATGACATATCACCATCATCATCATCATCATCTTCATCATCTAGCCAGTTTCTTAATTTCAAATCATACAAAATAATCATGATTTCCATGATATAAGATCTACCACTTATCTTCTCATAATGCTTTTCATCATCATCATCATCATCATGATGCTGATTATTTGGAATATTGATCATTATAAATTTATTCTGCTTCCTTTTCGAGGCAAACATTTCATCATCATCATCATCATCATCATCATCATCATGCTGATTATTTGGAATATTGATCATTATAAATTTATTCTGCTTCCTTTTCGAGGCAAACATTTCATCATCATCATCATCATCCTGCTGATTATTTGGAATATTGATCATTATAAATTTATTCTGCTTCCTTTTCGAGGCAAACATTTATATCATCAATTTTATACTATTTTTATGCCTCCGCAACGAAGTAGCCGGAGGCATTATGTTTTCGGGTTGTCCGTCCGTCCGTACGTACGTACGTACGTCCGTACGTACGTCCCGTTCTCGTGATCGCATTATCTCAAGAACCAATTGACGGATTTTCACCAAACTTGGGTCATGTATGTATCTTGGGGGGCCGATGATCTGATTAGATTTGGGGGTCATGAGGTCAAAGGTCAAAGGTCACAGAGCTCATTATATATGCAAAAATAGCTCGTGATCGCGTTATCTCAAGAACCGATTGACGGATTTTCACCAATCTTGGTTCATGTATGTATCTTGGGGGGCCGATGATCTGATTAGATTTTGGGGTCATGAGGTCAAAGGTCAAAGGTCACAGAGCTCATTATATATGCAAAAATAGCTCGTGATCGCGTTATCTGAAGAACGGATTGACGGATTCTGACCAAACTTGGTACATGTATGTATCTTGGGGGGCCGATGATCTGATTAGATATTGGGGTCATGAGGTCAAAGGTCAAAGGTCACAGCTCATTATATATGCAAAAATAGCTCGTGATCGCGTTATCTGAAGAACGGATTGACGGATTCTGACCAAACTTGGTACATGTATGTATCTTGGGGGGCCGATGATCTGATTAGATATTGGGGTCATGAGGTCAAAGGTCAAAGGTCACAGCTCATTATATATGCAAAAATAGCTCGTGATCGCGTTATCTCAAGAACGGATTGACGGATTCTGACCAAACTTGGTACATGTATGTTCCTTGTAGAGCCAATGAACTGATTAGATTTTGGGGGTCATGAGGTCAAAGGTCAAGTTCACTTATAGCTCATAATTGTGATATGTCAAGATCTAAAAGACAGAGTACCATCAAAATTGAGTTGACAGAATTAATTCAGTGTACATGTTGATTTGGGTTTGATATAAATCGCGTAATGGCGGAGGCATCATTTTCGACTGCGCGCAGTCGAAGATCCATCTAGTTTATTATATTCATTCAATCTTGTTCAACAGCCCTTTCTGTGATGGAGCACACAAGCCCACAGAAATTAGACCAGACATACTGAAATGTATTTAATGTGCCGCTGCAAACATACCAGCAACCAGTCATATAACTATAGATTTGTTTCACAAAGCCAACACTTATTTGATAATAATTTCCATTCTTGTGCTACAGCCTTTCTGTGATGGAACACACAATACCACGGAGTTTAAGCCGGTGCGCTTTGAGGTAGACCAGAAAAAATCTCATGTGCCACTGCAAACAGACCAGCAATAGGTTTAATTCATGAAGCCAACATTCATATTATCATAAATTTCATAATATTCTTACAAATATTATATTCACTGTTTATTCCTTACAGCCTTTCTGTGATGGAGCACACAAGACCACAGAGTTTAAGCCGGTGCGCTTTGAGGTGGACCAGACAAAATCGTATCTCTTGTGCCGCTGCAAACAGACCAGCAACCAGCCGTTCTGTGACATGACCCATGTTAAGATGATGTTCAAGTCGGCCCTGGGTCAACTTGAGTCCAAACCTACAAGTTAATTGCTGAAGTGCAAAAAGTTGATAAAATGTGTATTCTCGTTATCTAATTTATCCACACAGTAATGTGTGAAAATGTCACGTTAAATGGAGGTTATATGGCCGTAAAATGAGCGAAAATGCAAAGTGATATTCGCAGACTCATTGCACTGACTTTGTACACAGTTATAACTTTCTAGTGGATAATTAAAAATCTAAACACTTCAATCATACATAGAATTTTAACAAAAGGGAAATTTGAAAAAAACGAAACATGTTCCATGCTTATTTGGTAATACAAATACAACAAAGGTATGAGAGAACCACTAGAGTTCCAAGAAAGATTTGTGGATTTGGACGCAATTATAATTCCTTTAAAGTACTCTCTGCTTTATTAGGTAGGCTTTTGCAAGGTGCATTTTACCCCTTTAACAATTGTACCTGATCAAAGGGATCTAGTAACTTTGTTGACATGTGCCAAAAATGATGGAATGATTGATAAAATGTGTACTTTTGTGATCTAATTAGTCCACGAAGTAATGTCTGACAATTTTTACGTTCAATGGATATTATAAGTAATGAGCAAAAATGGAAAGTGATATTCGCTCACTCATTGCACTGACTTTGTACACAGTTATAACTTTCCAGTGGATAATTAAACATCCGAACACTTCTCAAATATCTTTATAATGAAAGGGAAATTCCCATGTTTCTATTGCTACTTAGACAAATGCAACAGGGTATTAGAGAACCACTATGTTCTAAGTAAGATTTTATGGATTTTGACAATGTTACTTGATCCCTCCCATCAAGGACGGGAGCTATTTCAAGGCAAAATTGATCATTATTTTCCTCTACAAATTGGCAACTCCTAAATTTTGTCGACCTATTAATGACATAAAAGTAGGTGGAAAATATTTAGTAATTACAATTTAGGACAAATATGAAGTGACTTTGCCCGAAGTTGCCAATTTGAATGCCAAAATCTGTTTTTAAAATATCACAATGTGTTGCCAACTTAAGGATTTTTCTAAATTATAGCGATTTACGCAATAATAAAAATCATTAAAAAATAACTAAAGCAGGTAGAGTAACAAAATAGGGCTCTAAAAATAGAGAAATTTATGCTCTTTCTCCTTGTATACATTATATAACATGTTATCTTCTTGCTGAAGTGTGGGACTACCAAACCACAAATTGATGGGGGGTGGAAATTAGATAGGGAAGTTAGGAACATACAAAGTGTTTGGTCAAATCCAACCCCATGAAGCAGAGACTTCTGTACATTGAATGTTAGGTTAAAGGGGTAGTATAGTTTTGGTAAGGCTGAACTTTAGTAACCAAACCGGTACAGTAACATTATAAACTAATAGTTATAAATCCACCATGCTCGAAAGGGTATACAAAATTACGAACGACCAAGTAAAAAGACTTATCATAAAAAAGAGCCATTAAAGCACAAGAGGGCGCTTTCTAAAAAGGCATTGGTTTCGACCATTTTTCATACAAAATTATGCATGTGATGTTTTATTGACATAATGATTAAATAGAGAGATCATCAACAACTATTTAAAAAACGCTTATGAAAATTTTTGAAAAAGTTCAAGCATTTTTTAAATTTTGAAAAAATCATCTAATTATTTGGGCCCCAAATAATTATAAGATCAGATATATTTATTGATATTTCAGCCGTTTCTGGGTCGATTTTGACCAAATAAAGTTTATTCTGCCATTAGAATTGTATGTTCTCTCAAATTCGACACTCAGTTTTTCATTACCTCACAAACAAATTGTGATGTAGAGCGCCCTCTCTACCAAAACTAAACTACCCCTTTAAAAAAAAGCATTATTATGAAATCAATCTTGAACCAGAACTGCTGAACATTATGTTTTACAAACGCTAATAAATTAGCTGTTTCGCTACATAAATTGATTGATGTCGAAGTCCGCTATGGGTTAATTCTAGCCCTAATCTGTAGGCTGAGAATATTATGCAAATTGTAATAATTTCATTTGTTCAATAAACTTAATTTATTAGTGGATCAAAGTCATGAATACAAATGTAATTCATGGATAAACCTCCAAATTGAGAAGTGGTTTGTACACCGCTTAGCCTTTTGATAATATCACATGACAGTCATGCAGACAAATGTTCTCAAAGAGTTCTGATTATGTTCCTTGATCAAACTGGCAATCGGGATATGCTATATTTAGAATGGTTTTCTTTGGTGTTGCTCTAATATAATGCTGTTATGAGAAAATCATGATAAAATATGTGAATATATAATTTTGAAGAGATTTAATTTCCTGCGAGAGGCTTTTCAATCTATTCCTCACACAAAATGGTGCTAAGATGATTTTTCTGCAAATGAAAATCTTATTTCCATTCTTACATTTTCAATATGATTATTTGAATCAAAATTCTGATGTAAATTTAAAGATCAGGGAAAAAAATGTTGAATGATTACTGATCAAAATTAGTACTGTTGTAATGTCATTAAATAGTTTATACATGTAGTGTGTCGGTGTGATGGTTTTCAATATATATGTATATATATATACGTAGAGAGTAAGTATTAACTGTGCATATATCATGTACTAGTTTTTACTCTTCTAAAAAAAATCCATTATTAAAAAGAGATCATAGATCTGAAAGTAAAAAAAAAAAAAAAATCATCATATTGACTTTTTGTAATGTCTGTGTCCTGAAACTCATTACGAGTACATTGATTGTGCAAGTACTTGTGGAAGTACAAGTTAAAGGGGACCACCAGGCAAAGGACAACACATTATTATATGTTTTGGTACCGTTTTGTGATATCAAATAGATACCCAACATTTTGCAAAGGGTTGTGTAATTCATAAACAAAGCAATTAATGTCCACCACTTACGGAACCACTGCTATTTCCTGGTTCCATACGGGCCAACCATTTGCGAGTGCGCCAATGCTATTCACGCGTACGTTTGTAAACGGTAGATTCAGACTGCATGAACGCATGCTTTAGAATGGTGATGCGTTTCCAATTATATATTTTTTTTACAGTCCAACCTACAAGTTATGTATCGAAGTCAAACTCGCATTTATACGTTGTTTTAGTTGATACTCTTCAATTTACATTTCCCCCTATTGTTTTCCCCATGTAGTCAAAATTTGCGTAATTTGAAGCTTTTTTCTGAAATCCCCCAATGGATTAGAGTTGTGAAAATATCCCCCCCTCCCGTGCCTCCACACTGCACTTCAGCAACATAATTGAGGTTTTCTTACTTATGTCTCTACAGTGAAACCTCTTTATAACAAGTTCCATGGGACCATGAAAATTGCATTATAATACAGTGAAACCGTATTATAACAAGCATCTTTGGCCCATTATATTTACATGGACCTCGTTATATCAGATATCTTGAAGTTGGGGTTTATAAATAATAAAATGCACAGAACCTGGACCTGTGATATTATGTGATCCACTGTATCAGGTATCTTGTTATATAATGGTAACAGTATAAATAATACAAAGACATCGGGGGCGTGTTGCATAAAGAGTTGCGATCAATCACAAAGTCAGAAAATATGCGCATTTTTAGCATTTTAATCACAACTTATCGCAAAACCTTGAACCTTAAAAATAATCCCTATAGCAGCTCACTGGGGAAGCTAATCTGGGATAACTCTATATCGCAACTCTTCATACAACACCCCCAAGAGCTCCTTATAATAAGGTTCCACTGTACCACTTTGATAGTCCTCACATAACTGCTTATCTGTCATTAATATAAGCATCAATGAAATTAATGCAATCACCATCACTATAAACTATCTACCGATTTATATACTATAAATGAAAATATTTGAAGAGAGATCGGTTAAATAGTTCAATAGACATATTTTCAATATTTATTACATTTATCACAAACAAGAATATTTCAAATGAACTTGTGGATTTGAAAGGATCCAACATAACAAATTATATTTCACATCTTTACACGTCATCTCTCAAACTCTATTTGACAAACAGTTGTCTTTTCTTTCTTATTCTTTTAGGCAACTAAAGCATGGCGCAGACAGAGCCGAACTCAATCCAATCTGACTGAACCCGACTGAAAGCCAGTCGGTCCGACTCGGTCGCGGCCGATTCAACAGCTTCCGACTGGCTAATGACAGGCAAAATTGGAGTCGCGAGACAATGCACACTCGGCCGATCCAACTGAAAACCAGACGGATCAAGTCGAGTCCGCTCTGTCTGCGCTGGGCTTTAGTTTAACCAAGGGACCTTACATTTTGGTACCTTGACACCGCCTATGAATTGCTGATTATTTGACAATTAATTTCACTTTCGCCATATCAATTTCAAGGTCAATGGAATAGCAGCACCTTTAGCTATCACAAGGCTTTCTTACACTTGGTCGTAGGACATCAATATCTTATACAAAATACTCTTGACACTGCGTATTAGAATTGTTGATCCTTATGACAGTTAATTTCACTTTTGTTATTATTAAAATGCCATATCATATTCAAGGTCAATGGAATAGCAGCATCTTCATTTACCACACTGATCTCTTTCTCTTTGGTCGTGGGACATAAATACTTGACCAAATCTGGAACTGCCTACAAGACATCAATCTTAGGACAGTTAATTTAATTTTACCATATCAATTTCAAGGTTTTACCATATCAATTTCAAGGTCAATGGAATATCAACATCTTCACTTATCACACAACTTCCTATCTCTTTGGTCGTGGTATGGGCAATTCCACCATAACGGAATTACATTCAGAGACGTTTTTTGCTCATTATTTCATTCCCTGCGCAATATTCTCATGACTTAAGTAAATTTTGATACTTATATAAGTTGCACGGGTAACCAGGCTACAACATGATAGGGAAATGGTTTTATATCTTCCATGTGTTGTTGCACACTAGACCAATATGTGTGACCGTAACGGAATTACCGGAGAATGGAGTTTTTTTTTTGCTACAAGTTTGCGTTGAGTTTCTCTGAAATATAAGACACTTTGAAACTGATTTTATGTATTTTTTCTATCTTGATAATGTCAACTTCATTTTGGAACAAGTACGTGCATAAACAACACAATGATAAGTTCACAAATTCACTTTTTTGAAAAAAGACCACTGTAACGGAATTACACAAATTTGTAACGGAATTACATCTCTGAAAGTTACAAGGAAAACTCAATTATTTTGCACTCAACTTTTCTTACATGCTAATGCAAACATCAAGGCTATCTAGCACTTGAATATAAACCATAATTTGACATATCTGTAAAGCAATTTTTGAACTTGTTATGTGTAAAACAAATGAAAATATGGCCAAAATACAAATAAGAGTGAAATTTGAAAAAAATATTGCTAAACTCCAGCTTTATTTCGGTTTATTTTCAGCTTCATATTAGTAGGCAAGAAATTAAAAAGGATTGCATCAATTAAATGAAAGAAAAATCCTAGAAACTATGTCCACTAAAGTGTGTAACGGAATTACACAACTTGAGCAGTGGGATCAACTTTTCCACAAATCGGTACATGAACAACAACAAATTCACATTTTAGCTTCAATACTTTTCAAAAATCAATAATTTGACAATAATAACCATATTTGAAGTAAAAAATAGTAACATTTTTAAATTTTTCCTTTACTTCAAGAAAAATGGTTAAATTGTGAAAAAACCCAAAGTAAAAAAAAAAAAAAAGTACCTACATTATGTGACATGCTAAAGAACTGCACATCATCAATATCAAGAAACATTTAAACAATTTAAAATCACAAACAGGTCAAATAATTCAACTTTCAATGATATAAAGCCTCGTAAACTTCCTGAATATTGGAAATCTGTGTGAATGGAAATGCATTGTGAATGGGCAATTCCACTGTTACAGAATGACATATAAGTGATTTTTAGCTCTGTTTTCTTAATCATATTTAAAATTCCTTTCACTTCCACAGTTTTTACAACTTTAATAACTGGCAGGGGTACTAGAGGTACAAATCTATAACACTGTAGCGTCAGGAGACCAAAATACAATCATAACGGAAAGGGGTCTTTTATTCAACACTAAGTTTGTAATGATTTTCTGCAAAAGCTACCACAAAAAATTCTTCATTGGTAATAAAAACTTATCATTTAAGTTACAAACTTGAATTTGGTACATCTTTTTTCCAGAAATGATCTATTTTAACCTCTGAAATTACCTTAAGACAAACGAATGTCACTGTAACGGAATTACGCCTGTGAAATCCACCCATGAATCCACCCATGAAAATGCAATTTCTTGGTTACATTTTTCTGCGTACAGTCTATAGTAAAGAATTTGTATGCATTGTTAATTTGTATGCATTGTTAAACTCTTACATAAGGACCAGAACAAGTCCTGAATGTATGTGTGTGCGTAACAGAATTACAAACAAATCAAGATTTGTTATATAAACTCTTGTTATATTCTAAAATTATTCTTTTAAAAATTCATCCTAAAGTGATCTTAATTTACTCTCAAATCAATTTAGAATGCGTTTTCATTCATTTCATGAAATACATGTACGGATATAAACATGTATGATCCAAATACAAAAAGTTGGCATATAAAATATAAAAATCGAATTGCAAAAAATGAAAGACACCTTTAGGAATTCCCATTTGAAAATGCAAATACTTTGTACATCTTCTTTGATCTGCATACAGAAGCACACTGAACACTCAATGAATTCTGACTTTATGATAATGAATAAAACATATCTTAGCCTGTATTATGTATATTTTTGAATATCTTGAAGACTATTCTGTATTTATGTTTGATTTTATATGCTTCAGTTTAATACAAATTTACATAATTAATGATGAGTTATGAGCCCTTAACTGATCAATGATATTCAAATCTACATACAAAATTATTAATATTAAATCTCCTTGAAAGTTGAAGGTATGATTTATATCTTAAAATACATCAATGTAAATTAATGTGAGAAAATAAATGTAGAACCAGTGTCATACTAATTACTGGATATTTTAAAATTTTTGTTATTGTTTTCGTTTTTCCCTTTCTAAAGTACAAACATGAATCTGCTGCATCTTCATAATTTCAGTCAAGTGGGTCTTGCTGGAAACTAATTTAATGATAGAACATTATCATCTCTATTATGTTCTTGGAGAAATTAGAGAAACTATCTATCGTGTATCAATTTAGTTAAATCACCATTGATGCAATATGAAGCATGTGAGGTAATGAGTCAGATAAAGTAACATTGTACAGTACATGTACTGTATGTATAATGACTTATTGTCTACATGGCTACAGTTCATGCTATTTAAAGGGTATTTCTACATTCAGAACAAGAAAAAATGTTATTTTCAGCAATATCATTCAATAACTTACAAACCATGTGCATGTAATTCCGTTACGTAACGGAATTACTAATACTGTTACGCCATTTTTGGAAAAAGTAGTGACATTATTTCAGAAAATTATGTTGGAAGTTCTTAGGACTATGGTGAAGGAAGAGAATTCACAATGACATGACTAAAGAACAAGTAATAAGATATTGAGAAAAACTTAAATCGTTTTATCGTAACGGAATTACGATCAAATGTGCATAGATTTTTAAAATTTCTCAAAAAAATATGCAATGAAGTTACTGCCCATGCTTTACAATTTGTGTTTGTTACAACATCGTATGGAAAATATGAGAAAATAAGCAGAAACAGTCATTGAATTAAAAGATTCACTTTATTTTCACAAAATGAAGCTGATTTATGAATAAAAGGTCATAAATTTCTGTTCAATTCAAGCAGAAATATTTGAAAAACCAATCGAGCTATATACAAACGGTTTTCAGTTTCCTAAAATTCAAGTTTTCCTCTATTGATAACAGTTTGATTTAGGGAAGATTGCTCAACTTTGAGATGTGGTGTTTTTGCCTTCTCTCATACGGAATTGCCCGTATGTCAATTGCCTACAAAATGTTGTTCCTAGGACAATTACTTCCACTTCTGTCAGGATTGACAATTACTCATCACAATAACTTCCTTGTACAGTACAAGACATCTAATGATGGATGAGTGATTTTTTCCCTTCCTAAATGGTCTATTTGACAGACTCTGGCTCTATTGGCCAAATTTGTCAATGGCCATCTATTCTTATTTCATTTCTGCCATCATAACTTCACAAGAAAAAGAGATGTCTAATGAAGACTGAGAGATAAGCTATTCTCTCATCCTCTCTTGTCTAAGAACAGCATGGAAAAGAGACATACACATTCAAACTGTCTTATTGGCCACCTGTCTATAGCAGCCAACTTGCCTATAGTGGCCATCAAACATGTTCCTCTGCAAAGGAAAATAATGCTACAAAACCTGTCTATAGAGGTAACCGGTCTACAGTGGCAACTTTTCTTGTTTCCCTTGGCTGGTTACTATACACAGGTTAGAATGTAAATATCAAATGCAGCATTAATACTCTCTCTCTCTTCTACAGCCTTGGTAAGTTAGTACCTTATTTGAGAGACTCAGACTTGGGTCTCTAACAAAATAAATCTTCCTTCAACTTAAAATTCCGACATATAAGCTTCATGAAGTTATTGGTCCAAAGAATAATTAGTTTTTTATCTGACATTTCAAGTTCAAAGACATGGAACAGGAGCATATTTGAAGGCTATGTAAATACACAACCTTCATTTCTCCAATTCTGCTGTTGGACATCAATAGATCTACCATATTCGACAATTACATCAGGTTCACCTTGCAAGCTAACGATCTTCAAAATCTTCCAATTCTTCTACGATATTGACTTAATTCAAACATACGATGACACACGCAGTACCCCGGGGTACCGTTGTACCCCGGTATCCCGCGTTGTGTAGCGCCATCTTGTGTCCACTCGAAGTACAACCGTATTGCGTTGTGCATGCAGTGTAGCGCGCGCTTGTATGCACGCTATACCCCAGTACAGCCCTAAAAAATAAATAAATAATTAAACAAAATGGCGGATTTTCGTTTGGTACCCCAGGGTACCATTTATGTCATCATACACAGAAAATGACCAGAAACATATCATATAAATGAAAAAGATCAAAGAAAATGGAATTCCTCCGGGTCCGCATTGACTTCATAAAGTTTGTAATTCCGGGGAAAATGTACTTCACTTTTGCCATATTAACTTCACAGTACATGGAATAGGAGTGTCTAATGAAGCCTCGGTGATTACATTCTCTTTCCTTCTTTTTTTCGGTCGCGGGACGTCAATGTCGTATTCGACCGTCTCGGGTTCAGCCTGAGAAATGTCGACCTCCATTCCGACCTCGGGCGTTGTAGTCAGCTCGTCCGAAGGCTTCGTGGAGACGTCGTCTGCAAGGAAAATATTGGGAGCTGTTGGAAAAATTATTTTCTAGAATTTGTTTAAGTGGTGATTTTTTTTTGGAATAATCTACAAATGGTTACTAAGGCTGCAGAATATCAAAATGAAACTTGACATTGGGTATTTTAAAATTGGGGATAGATTTGACATCTTGCATAAAATTGACAATTCTAACTTTGGTAATATGATGGCTCTTTGACTAACTAAATGCTGTGTTGTTTTTGTGTGTGACAGGTACGTTTTTTTTTATTATCACAAAGGCTGTTATTAGTATGCCTGGGACAAATACCTATTTTGCCATTTCAATATTCGACCAGAAAGGTATTTGAATAGTTGGAATATCTAAATTATTTTGTATTATTTTTACTAAATATGTATTGATGTAGATTGTTTTAAATATAATATAACAAAAACACTATAAAATTGATTCGTGAAGGCCCACAAAATATATTTTGTCTGTGTACTTGAAAACTTTAATAAGCAGTATTTTTAAAAGAAAAGTTGATTTAATTATCCTTAGGTTAGTGTCTGGTTTACATAGTTTCCGGCTATTTGAACAATGAAAAGGGTTTCATGGAAACGTCCCCCATTCAAGGGTCTCTGTGGCTCGATGGTTGAGCACCGGTCTAGCAATCCAGAGGTTTTGGGTTCGATTGCCGTCGAAGCCAATTTTTTTTTGCTCATTTTCAATCATTTAAAATATTTCTAGTCGGTGTCCTTTATGTTTGAAGCAGTATTTTTGTTAGTGTGAACTTGAAAGGCAAACATTAGGGTAATTTACCTGCCCATTTTGTAATGGTTCTTGTGTAAAAAAAACTAGGGAGCTTAATTTGCTGACAATGTTCTTGAAATGCCACTGATAAGGGGTTGATTTTTCACTTGGAGAAAAATCATGAGTGTGGGGACACTAGAAATTAACTTTGGGCCACCAAAATTCTAGATGATAATTTTTTTTTGCCCATTTGGGCAACCCCTTATCACAGCTTTTCTGTATGGGGCTACCATATTCAGGTATAGGGTCACTAGAATTTGAAAAATGTTGTTTTTAATTTGCCCAACCTTGCCACAAGGCAAACAAGTTAATTTCTAGCATTGTTTATGTCTTTGATTACAACATGACGGGATTTGGTAATGCTGCTTACATGTGGACTGTTTTGTTGCTATGTGCTTGGTGTGCTCTTCCCTCTCCGGCTCCATATCATCACACGCATCATCACTTGTGTCATCGCATGCTTCCTATGACATCAAAAGAGATTTTAAAAAAAAGAAAATAATAAAAGAGAAGACAGAATAAGAGCTTGAATAATTGATGTATCAATTGGGTTCTGGTTCTTGAATATGTTCTCATATATTTCCTTTAAAGTGCTCTTTAATTTGAGAGTTGTATACAGCCTAGCTTTCAATCCTAGCAGGATCTTCGTCAGGGCAAATGACAGTTACTACAAAAAAAACACAGAATATATACCAACATTAACACATGTATGGATGGGGGGGCTGAGAGGAGGAAAGGAGGCGGAGACACAAAACAATGAAAGCAACTGCTCTTTAATTTGTGTTTTTAGCTCAATGCGATCCGTCTATAGATCATCACACGCATCATCACTCGTGTCACCCCATGTTCCCTATGACATCAAAAGAGATTAAAGAAAAAAGGAAATTAAATTATGAGGTAAAATGAAAATTGGTTCTTGGTGTGTTCGCCCCTCTCTGTCTCCAAATCATCGCATGTATTATCACACGCAAAAAAACGACAATAAAGTTTATGATTATCTTATGATTTGTTCTTTCTTGAGGGAAGTAAGGAATTGAAGTTTTCTCAGAGGTTTGCAAGTTTCTTTTGAATTAGTATGAATTTCTTATTTGGGGTGGGGATGAATACAGGTTAATGTCTAAGTTAGTCCCTTCTAAGGTCCTTCTGTATTGTTTTGTTCCGATATCGGTATACCATGCAGAGCATATCACTGATATGCCGATATATCTTTTTAGTGTACACGATAGCAGTACGAGTACAGAATTACAGTAGTGAGCGAGTTAAAAGAATGAGTCCCTGTGCAATGGGATTCAATGCCCATTGTTTTTATTGCTTTCCCAGGGTCAGGTAAGAGTATGTGGAGGTAATAAATCTTGTAAAAGGAATAAATTCACCCATTTTTTTGTTATACGTACTTCAAATTTTTTAAAAGCTTAGTCACTTCTCTGTTGTGAAAAGACTAACTCTCATTTCTTTACAGTCTAATTGGAGACTGTCATCCGTGCCCCTTTGCCGAGCCTTTGGGATTAAAGTTTTCTCAGAGGTTTGCAACTTTCTTTGGAATTAGTATGAATTTCTTAAAAGGAGTGGGGATGAAAACAGGTTTATGTTTTATTTAGTGGAAAAACTTACTTGGATCTCTTCAACGTCTAACTGGAGACTGTCTGCGTCATCCTTTTCCTTTGGGTTTTTCTTGGCCGAGTTTGGCTCACTTGTTGGGCTAGGAACACTCTGCAACACCCATCCAAACTCTGGCTCTTCACCCTGAAAACAATTATGAAATCAATTGGATTATCACGATTTGATAAACGAACCAAACAAGTAGGATCTCGGACTGCTCGCAGTCTAGAGGGATGCCTTCGTCATGCATGATTTTCATATCACCCCAAATTGACCTTGCATTGAATTAATTTTTATGCCTCCGCAACGAAGTAGCCGGAGGCATTATGTTTTCGGGTTGTCCGTCCGTACGTACATCCGTCCGTACGTCCGTCCGTCCGTCCGTCCGTACGTCCCGTTCTCGTGATCGCGTTATCTCAAGAACCGATTGACGGTTTCTCACCAAACTTGGTTCATGTATGTATCCTGGGGTGACAATGAACTGATTAGATTTTGGGGTCATGAAGTCAAAGGTCAAAGGTCACAGGGCTCATTATATATGCAAAAATAGCTCGTGATCGCGTTATCTCAAGAACCGATTGACTGATTCTCACCAAACTTGGTTCATGTATGTATCCTGGGGTGCCAATGAACTGATTAGATTTTGGGGTCATGAGGTCAAAGGTCAAAGGTCACAGGGCTCATTATATATGCAAAAATAGCTTGTAATTGCAAAATCTCATGAACTGAATGTCATATTTCAATCAAACTTGGTACCTGAATGTATCACAGGAAGCCATTGTAGCCATCAGATTTTGGGGTCATGAGGTCAAAGGTCAAGGTCACATGACTCATTAAGCCATATTAGCTTATAATTGCAATATCTCAATTGACAAATCCCAGTTGACAAATAACCATCAAACCTGGTACCTACATTGTATTTGTATTTTGTAATTTTTACTATTAAAATTGAGAATTGAGAATTAATTCAGTGCATGTTAATTTGGGCTTGATATAAATCACGCAATGGCGGAGGCATCATTTTCGACTGCGCGCAGTCGAAAAAAGTTATCAATTAATGTTTGATGGCAATCTGTCAACTGGTTCTCGAGATATCACAAGAACTATAACATGGCAGACAGGTGTATGGAAAAAAACAACCCAACAAATAATGCCTCTGGCCACTTTGTAGGCAGAGGCATAATGAATAGAGAGAATTAATAATGTGTAGAACCTATATTTATACACCTACATCATCATCACCATCATTGTCAGCATCATCATTGTTGTCATCAACATCATCACCACCATCACGGCATCATCATCATCATCATTGTTGCCGCCACCACCACCACCACCACCACCACCACCACGTACCTACCCTGGCTATTTCCTCATGGTATGGAACTGGAAGTCTGCCTTCTGTGGGGCTCCTTGGTCTGGTCTGCCTTTTCCTGTATTTGGCCAGTAAGGCTCGGCGGTAGTCTCGGCGGTCCGTTCCCATATCTTTCAGGGACTTGACACAAACAGCCTAGGACAGATAAAGGGTGAATGCATGATGACACCAGCTTGGTTAATTTTTGATAGGAGCCACTAAGAATACCGTAAAAGATGTTATACATGAAGATCACAAACAATTCTGTCTGTGCTGGTGCAGCCTGCTTGTGGATTACGAATTAAGCAAGTCTGGCATGGTAACTCAAGCCAAACTTTTCCAAAGGACTTTGAATAAAAAAGGTACTACCGTGTCTCGGCCAATTAGCCGGCGGGCCCCAATAGTAATAGTAATTGCATCCAAAGTAATTTTTTCTCCATAAATTTAAAACTATCACTCGGATATCAAATTAAATGTATGGATTTCCTTTAGATGGAATGTATGCTTGCTATCCGTTGCCTTTTATGTGATTTCTTCGCACGAAAATATCGGAAATCGCGTTTGAAATCAGGTATAAAAACTGGCAAAGATTATTCAGCTGTTGAAACTTGAAATTAGAAAGTATGATGGCAAAGATGAACAACACTCTGTTGCTGTCATGACTAGTTCAATTTAAATCTTTTACAGCTTGACATAGACGAAAAATACTGTATTTTCAGTAAGCCTGAGTCATGTCGGATATATTCGGAACCGGGTCCCGATAAACTTTTACCGGTCGGGACCCGGTATCCCGATACATTTTTACCGACGAAACTCGGACGGGTAAAATCACGCAATCGTGCAAGCATCGGCAAAAATGCACTGTTTGGGGCTTATATTGCTCTTTTTATATGCAAATAACATAACAAATACTGAGGCTTTTATGAATTTACATATCAATCTTTACGGGAAAATAGTTACAGACTATCCAGAATTAACTCAGTTTTGCAAGAAAAGTATTTTTTCCGAAGTAAATTGGACCTAGAAATCGATCGTTGGTTCAGCATTACGCCACACGTTTCACAGAAACAGAAACTTCGAGCCGCTGTTTCATGCATATCGCTCGTATACTTTGCTTGCAGGTTACGAGTCTTTTTTCTTACGCGAGATCCTTCCGCGACGGAGCTATGTTAATTCATCCGCCATACATGTAGCCGTTTTTTATCGATATTTTGCGTAATTGTTTTCATTGTTTTGGGGCTCATTTTTGTTTCTGTTCAGCTATCAAACGCCATGAAATCCTGTAAGTAGAATATCAAAACATTTTAAAATGTTGCAAATGACCAAAATACGTATTTTGAGCCACTTTTTGAATGCACTGGCTCATCAGCTGGATCATACGAAGATCCATCAGACAACTCCCCTGGAGTATCGGACTAACTTTGTGTGCACATCCGCCAACAATATCGTTCAAATGAATAGCAATTTTGCGCTTCCTGTTCAATTTCTGACTGTCAAACGAAGTAACGAACCAAGAATTTCTCGAAAATAACCACGCTTTAAAGTAAATGATATCAATTGCCCCGTTTTTACTTGAATTCCGCTACATTAAGTGATAATCTTAATTTCTTTTTTAACATTTTATTTATTTTAATTTTTTTTCGGGGCACCGTTACCGATATAACGAAACCGGGTCCCGATTGAAACGGTCGGTAACCGGTGTGATCGACCGAACCGACTCAGCCTTAATTTTCAGCCAATAGTAAAATTATATCACATGACATTCTAAAACTTGTTGAATCTGCGTTTGTTTCGGATGAGGCAGATCAGGTCCTCGGCCAATAACCGGCAGGCAACGCAAAGTCAATGGGAAAGTCGGATTTTGAAGATCGGAGCCTCATATTGCAAGGGTATCTTTAGGGATTTCGTGATCAAAATCTAGCCAACGAATGGGGTTGAAACTTTTCAAATGTAATCTAGATGAGTTGAAAATACCGGCAAAGAAAAAATTAACGAAAAAAACTATTCCGGTGTAAGAAAAATGAAAAATCCGCCTATTGGCCGAGGGGAGCCGCTCATTGGCCTAGAAAATTGCATCTAAAAATTGTCCGCGCGCGCACGCAGTCTGAATCGCCAAACATAAAAACACTGCGATTATAAATGCGTGGCATCTGTTTAAGACATCAAACTAGACCATTTGTATTCACTTTTATTATTGAAAAGGAAATTCGTATTTACATTTCATTTCATGCAAAATGATGCTGTGTAATGTTTGAGACACGGTATGAGAAAATGATTTAATTTGTTCCATTCATTCAGACTTCTCTTTTAAACATTTTAGTAAAACCCATCAATAACACTTAGAGGCAAGCCACGTCAATGCATGGTTGCATAGCTATATAGCTAAGTTAGCTTCTAGCTCATTGTTGAAGCCGTCAATGTTTCAATCAACCAATTCAAGTTGGCTTTAGAAAGGCATAGAAGAGATCACCCCCTGAAGTATGGCCCATATCTGAGATTGGATGGTACTATACTGAGGCTTGGCTTCCAGTCTCTAAAACAAGTAAAAAGTGAGTAAGAGCTACCATAGTATAACATCGGGTCCTATTACCGGATACCATTTCTTTACCGTCCATGAAAACGATCAACATGAAGAACAGATATATGAATAAAACACAAATAAGTGATCTATATATTCTCAAGATAAAGAATTGATAACTTATTTCGTAGAAAAAAGCGGCAAACTTGCGCAAATTGAACTTTTACGGCAACCTTTCAAGAAAGCAGAATTTTTTGTAGCGCACAAACCGGGTTGTATTAACCGGACGCACCAAACGTGAATGTTTTGCATGGGAATGTCATTGACATGCGCGCTGCCACTGGTGCGCGGCAAAACGCGCGTATAACGCCTCAGGGCGCTTATTTTCTTCGGGAAATGGTGGAAAATGTTTGCTAAACATCCATTTATTATCCTCCGTTAATGCCGACTTTCAAATTCAACTTTCAAAATTCGAACGTTTTTCCTATTGGAATTTGCATGTACGGTAATACAACCCGTTCGGTATTGCAACCCCTTGCTATACCATTCCTAAGGACTCAACGCTAGCACTAGACAGAAAAATCCATCTTTGTTATAAGGGGGGGGGGGGGGGGGGGGGTCCTTTAATATTATGACGTCATACTATCCATCCCCATCCCGAGATGGAAGTCTAAGGTGTTCGTACTGTGACGGAGCAAACCGGCTAATAACCTGCCGCACGATATATATATGACAGGTCAAATATGTGCTGCGCGCAAGCATTGATAACACAAGGGTTCAGCACTCGCACGCGTACGTTATGAATAATTCATTAGATTAGCAAAATGGCGATCATGGAGTGAGAAAGAATTACGAGTTTTTTTTTTTTACCGGAGTGACTGATCAGGCAAGAAACATTTCTGTTCAACTATAGTATTAGCGAAAAATGTTATTCTTAATGTGTAAATTTCTCTAGAAACAAGAGAGACATTTGCCAAGCAGGTCGAGCTATACCTAGCAGAATTAATTTGAACATCCCTGATCTTGCTTGCCTGAACGGGCAACTAGAAGGAAAAGTTACTGTAGTGTGAAGGTTTGACTCAGGTTCCAGTCTCTAAAACAAGTAAAAGACCTGTGCGTAAGAGCTACCATACCTTTTGTTTGGATCCTGAACCCCACAGGGAGTTTGCAACCGTTGTAGGGAAGAGTTTGTGCAGTTTGGGTTTTCGTTGGTGAAGTGCGATGTGCAGCATTGTTCCAAGGCGTGATGCTCCGAGCGCCTGAATGCGACTGCCAGGGCAGGGGGGGAGAAAGATCAATCTGAATAATTCTGAACAATATAAGTTTTGTTGTAATTTAATTCACCTTAGGCCTTAGCTATATATGCAGGTTGATAACCTTTTTACAGTTTTTAAGGAATTATTCATTTTAATTTGGTATTTTGTACTTCTTATATTTGACAGAGAAAAATCTTTAAATTGACAATTAATGGATTAGGTAGTTTTTGTGTTCATACTCAGTAGTCAGTATATTACTGGCGATATTCAAAGAGCAATTCCAAGCAAAGGGTAACAGTGTTACCAAAATTCAACTCTTTGTTATTTGAATTCTGCCAATATCTAGATGTGACTTATCAAAATGAGAACATTAACATTTTGTCCACATTTGCTTGGAATTGCCCCAAAGCAAATCCTCAACCGACAAATTTAATTCACACCCTTATGGCCTTAACGCAAACAATTTGGTGTCGGACACTAGCAGCTAGTTGACAATTTGCTAAGAAAGCTTGCATTCACGTCATACCTGTTGCTATGGCTGAGGTCCCCCTTTCTGCTCATGGCCGACACAAAAACATAATAGAGAGTCGGGGCTTCATTCTCAAACACCTCCAGCACGTGCTTCCAATCACACGTCATGGCCACACTCCCAAAAAAGTTTCGCTGTTTCTCCAGGATGACCATCTCCTTCATGACTGTCCTCGCAACGCCATGGAGCCACGCCTCCCGCGCCGCATGCGAGTAGCGACGGAGGACATTGATCGCCTTCCCGTACTCAGAGCTCTGCACGTACCGGGCAGCCTGCGTCTTGAAGCGACCAACTTTTTTCTGCGGTTTGCCGATTACCGGCAGGCTTTCGCCAGTTTGGCCCTTCCATCGCTCGCTGAGTTCTTTGGCCTTCTGGTTCAGAGTACTCCATTCTATAGTACAGAAAACAAATGGGGACACTAACTATTTTGGGCAATTATTCAGAATGTTTACATTTGTAACGGCCCTTTGGCTTTATCGGGACTGTAGGCTAACCTAAGTAAGACCGTCTGGTTATAAAAGCTCAATATTTAAAGTCTTTTTATCTGTATACATGTGCGGCTTTGCTCTTGCATGTAGTCACTTGCTTTTAAAACTTTTAAAATTAAGAATAACTTATTAAATATATAATTTAATATAAATTCACAAGATAATGTTTGTGTTAGGAATGACGTGTTCAATCAATGAAACTGTCCAAGGACCAAGACATCAAGGACATAGTCCCACATATTTGTAGGTTGGTAGTCGTCCTACACTTCAGCAAGAAGTAACAAAGTTTATAATATTATTAAGTATACAAGGAGAAAGAGCATAAATTTCTCTATTTTTAGAGCCCTATTTTGTTACTCTACCTGCTCTACTAGCCTTAACTTATCAATGATTTGTATTATTGCATAAATAGCTATAATTTAGAAAAATCTTTAAATTGGCAACACATTGTGATGTTTTAAAAACAGATTTCAGCGTTCAAATTGGCAACTTCACGACAAAGTCACTTCTTTTAAATATGTCAGAGTCAGACATTAAAAGGTAGAAACAAATGAGAAGTTGGCAATTTGTAGAGGAAAATAATGATCAATTACTGAATTAGCTCTCGTCCTTGACTGTACTGATGGGTTAATAAAAGAATATCTGGGTCAATCCACGTCAAATTACCCAATTTTCACAGAAATGTTCACCCGACCCCCTTCAATTTTGCTAAAATTCGCACCAAATGTTCCCCCAAGTGTCTCACGGAAAATTCTGAAATATTTTGCCCCAAGGTCAAACGGTTGCTAAGATACGGCCTCACCTAGCAACCAATACGCGATTCTTAAAAGGTGTTAAACAAAAATCAGCCATTTTCAACTCCCCCTCACAGCTAAAGTGAATGAGGGAGCAAGCTAAATTTTTGTAAGTTGAAAGAACATTATTATCTGTAAAAGTAAAAAAAAAAAAAAAATCTGCTACGAAATTTCGTTTTCGCGTACGAGGTCATCAAAAATGACCTTAAGTCGTAAAATTTAAATTTTTGGACAGTGTTTAGGGGTCAATAAAATAAATATGACAACAAATAAAGCAAAAGTAAGAATGTAAATCAATTTAAAACTACTTTCTCTAAAAGCACACACAAAATCAGCACAAAAAATGGTTCCGTTTTCGTGTAGGGCGCCCTCAAAGTCTGAACATATCAGAAATCAGCAAAGTTGAAGGTCAAAGTTCACCTTTAGTCCAACCTAGTAGAAGCATGAAAATTGGTGGAATGATAGACATTCATCTATATTTTAGGGTACCACCAGCGAAAATTTGCTTCCGAAATGTTATCTAGCTTAAAAACGCACACGAAAATGAGGTTAAACACTGTTACGCAACCATTTATTGCCCTTAAGTGGTTTTCAGGGTTTTTTGAAAGCTTCTGTGAAAAAAACTAATCATGCTGCTAGGCTCATTTTTAGCATGTCTGGTAGTCCTTCATGGGTACTTCAAGAAAATGCATACATTGGGTAGGTTTTCTTAGAGGATTGACCTAAAAAATGCATCTGAAAATGGTTAGAAAACACGTTTTTTACAATTAGTGTCAATTTTCTGGTAACGTGCCTGTGTTTACAGGCACTTTCAAACTTCAATATTTGTAAGATGGAAAGTGACATAAAGCTCATATCTTCTAATCTGGTAGACATTTATCTATATTTTAGGGAACTATCAGTGAAATTTTGCTCCCGAAATGTTATCTAGTAGAAAAATGCTCACAAAAATGGGGTCAAACACCATTACGCTACCATTTATTGCCCTCGAGTGGTTTTCAGGGGATTTGGAAAGCGTCTCTGGAAAAAAAGTATTAATGCTGCTAAGCTCATTTTGGCATGTCTGGTAGTCCTTCATTGGTACTTCAAGAAAATGCATATGTTGGGTAGGTCTTTGTACAGCATTGACCTTGAAAATGCATTTGAAAATGGTTAAAAACACGTTTTTTTACAATTGGTCTATTTTCTGGTAACGTGCATGTTTTTACAGGCACTTTCAAACTTAAATATTTTTGAGATGGAAAATGGTTCATAGCTCAAATCTTCAAATCTGTTAGACATCCATCTATATTTTAGTGAACAACTAGTACAATTTTGCTTCCGAAATGTTATCTAGCATAAAAACGCACACGAAAATGAGGTTAAAACACTGTTACGCAACCCTTTATTGCCCTGAAGTGGTTTTCAGGGGGTTTTGAAAGCTTCTGTGAAAAAAACTAGACATGCTGCTAGGCTCAATTTAGCAGGTCTGGTAGTCCTTCATGAGTACTTCAAGAAAATGCATACATTGGGTAGGTTGCCTACAGCATTGACTGTAAAAATGCATCTGAATATGGTTAAAAAACATGTTTTTTACAATTATTTGTCTATTTTCTTGTAAAAAAAACGTTTTTTAATCACTTTCAGATGCATTTTTTTGGTCAATGCTGTATGAAACCTACCCAATGTATGCATTTTCTTGAAGTACCCATAAAGGAATACCAGACATGCTAAAATGAGCCTAGCAGCATGTCTATTTTTTTTCACAGAAGCTTTCAAATAACCCTGAAAACCACTTCAGTGCAATAAAGGGTTGCGTAATGGTGTTTGACCCCATTTTTGTGAGCATTTTTCTACTAGATAACATTTCGGAAGCAAAATTTTACTAGTTCACTAAAATATAGATGGATGTCTAACAGATTTGAAGATATGAGCTATGAACTATTTTCCATCTCAAAAATATTTAAGTTTGAAAGTGCTTGTAAAAACATGCACGTTACCAGAAAATAGACCAATTGTAAAAAAACGTGTTTTTAACCATTTTTAAATGCATTTTTAAGGTCAATGCTGTACAAAGACCTACCCAACATATGCATTTTCTTGAAGTACCCATGAAGGACTACCAGACATGCCAAAATGAGCTTAGCAGCATTAACCCATCAGTGCCTAAGGCCCACATATTTGTGGTTTGGTAGTCCTACACTTAAACAAGAAGAAGACTAGTTATGAGAAGTGTACAGGAAGAAAGAGCATAAATTCCTCTATTTTTAGAGCCCTACTTTGTTACTCTTAACTGCTTTAGTTATTTTTAAATGATTTTTATTATTGCGTAAATCACTATAATTTAGAAAAATCCTCAAATTGGCAACACATTGTGATATTTAAAAGACAGATATTGGCATTCAAATTGGCAACTCTGCGGGAAAGTCACTTCATATTTGTCTTAAATGGTCATTACTTAATATAATCCACCTATTTTTATGTCATTAATCGGTCAACAAAATTTAGGAGTTGCCAATTTGTAGAGGAAAACAATGATCAATTTTGCCTTAAAATAGCTCTCGTCCTTGATGGGTTAATACTTTTTTTCAGAGACGCTTTCCAAATCCTCTGAATACCACTCAAGGGCAATAAATTGTAGCGTAACGGTAGCGTAATGGTGTTTGACCCCATTTTTGTGAGCATTTTTCTACTAGATAACATTTCGGGAGCAAAATTTCACCGATAGTTCCCTAAAATATAGATGAATGTCTACCAGATTAGAAGATATGAGCTTTATGTCACTTTCCATCTTACAAATATTGAAGTTTCAAAGTGCCTGTAAACACAGGCACGTTACCAGAAAATTGACAATAATTGTAAAAAACGTGTTTTCTAACCATTTTCAGATGCATTTTTTAGGTCAATCCTCTAAGAAAACCTACCCAACGTATGCATTTTCTTGAAGTACCCATGAAGGACTACCAGACATGCTAAAAATGAGCCTAGCAGCATGATTAGTTTTTTTCACAGAAGCTTTCAAAAAACCCTGAAAACCACTTAAGGGCAATAAATGGTTGCGTAACAGTGTTTAACCTCATTTTCGTGTGCGTTTTTAAGCTAGATAACATTTCGGAAGCAAATTTTCGCTGGTGGTACCCTAAAATATAGATAAATGTCTATCATTCCACCAATTTTCATGCTGCTACTAGGTTGGACTAAAGGTGAACTTTGACCTTCAACTTTGCTGATTTCTGATATGTTCAGACTTTGAGGGCGCCCTACACGAAAACGGAACCATTTTTTGTGCTGATTTTTTGTGTGCTTTTAGAGAAAGTTGTTTTAAATTGATTTACATTCTTACTTTTGCTTTATTTGTTGTCATATTTATTTTATTGACCACTAAACACTGTCCGAAAATTTAAATTTTACGACTTAAAGGGGACCACCAGGCAAAGGACAACACATTATTATATGTTTTGGTACCGTTTTGTGATATCAAATAGATACCCAAACATTTTGCAAAGGGTTGTGTAATTCATAAACAAAGCAATTAATTTCATGCACTTACGGAACCACTGCTATTTCCTGGTTCCATACGGGCCAAGCATTTGCGAGTGCGCCAATGCTTTCACGCGTACGTCAATAGATTCCCGGATGATTCATTCGCTCTGCACAGTGCGCTCTGGCTCTGCACGCATATAGTTTACGCAATTCAGACCGCATGAACGCATGGTTGAGAATGGTGATGCGTTTTCCAATTATATATTTTTTTCTGAAAACATATTTTTGTGAACTTGTTGAAGGAATGGAATACTAAAGATGGTATAGCAAGGGGTTGCAATACCGAACGGGTTGTATTACCGTACATGCAAATTCCAATAGGAAAAACGTTCAAATTTTGAAAGTTGAATTTGAAAGTCGGCATTAACGGAGGATAATAAATGGATGTTTAGCAAACATTTTCCACCATTTCCCGAAGAAAATAAGCGCCCTGAGGCGTTATACGCGCGTTTTGCCGCGCACCAGTGGCAGCGCGCATGTCAATGACATTCCCATGCAAAACATTCACGTTTGGTGCGTGATCCGGTTAATACAACCCGGTTTGTGCGCTACAAAAAATTCTGCTTTCTTGAAAGGGTGCCGTAAAAGTTCAATTTGCGTAAGTTTGCCGCTTTTTTCTACGAAATAAGTTATCAATTCTTTATCTTGAAAATATATAGATCACTTATTTGTGTTTTATTCATATCTCTGTTCTTCATGTTGATCGTTTATGTGGCGTAAAGAAATGGTATCCGGTAATAGGACCCGATACCATACCTTTCTATAATAAGAATATTATTTTTGGGTGGTGGTACCCTTTAAGGTCATTTTTGATGACCTCGTACGCGAAAATGAAATTTCGTAGCAGATTTTTTTTTTTTTTACTTTTACAGATAATAAAGTTCTTTCAACTTACAAAAATGTAGCTTGCTCCCTCATTCACTTAAGCTGTGAGGGTCAGTTGAAAATGGCTGATAACACCTTTTAAGAATCGCGCATTGGTTGCTAGGTGAGGCTGTATCTTAGCAACCGTTTGACCTTAGGGCAAAATATTTCAGAATTTTCCGTGAGACACTTGGGGGAACATTTGGTGCGAATTTTAGCAAATTTGAAGGGGGTCGGGTAAACACCACTGGTTGATTTGACGTGGATTGACCCATCTATAGACCCTATATTACTAATATTATATGAAAATGTAATTGTAAATGAAATGGTCCAGCATTTTTGTTTCAATGTTTGCATTCATTACTACATTAGACATTACGCGGCAAAACTATACTTTAGTAATAGTAGGCTAGCAGAATTTTGGTTGCTAACTTCAATTTTCGTACTGCCCAATAAATCTAGGGTAGGGGAGGGGAGGGGATCAATTTCGGACCAAAAATTGCGAGTAATACAAGTAAATACGATAAATAATACCAACATCGCACAAGAAATTTTGAGTTGCGTGCATTGTCAATTATGAGGGTTGAGGGGGTGCCGGTATTAAAAACACTTCGAACTCGTGAAGCCAAAAAAAAAACGCGCGCGTTCGAAGGCGATATCTCGAAATATAATTAATATATCGCAAATCTGATCATCGCATCGGAATCTGCACTATTTTCTCAATATGTGAGTACAATTTCAAGAAATTTGAATGATTTTTAAGTCTTAAACTGTCGGAAATGTTTTAGGGTGCCAATGCGAGGGTCACTCAATCATACAGTATAGCAATGTGTATCTCGGCCCGATGTCAAACTAGTCTAATCCTATATTATTTGTATAGCAATACGCGATTCAAAAGTGTCGCACCGTACATGCAAACACACACAACTAGCATTAGTAGCAAGCGACTCACGTTTCAGTATGGACCAGCATTTACGGCAGCATATCAGGTCATCCCAGTAGTCTTTACGGCTAAATTTCACGCCAACTGTCTTCAGCATATCGCCAAGTTTTTCATTAGTTTTGAAGAAATTCGCATTCAGCCCTTTCACCGACTTCCTCTCAACCTTGTCCATATACTTGTACTTCTTGTGACACGTAAAACACTTTTTACCCATGTTTAATAGGTGTTTTTATTCGATTTTGAAAGAAGAAAAGTTGTTCTGCTTGTCGGAGTTGGTGTAATGGAAATGACACGTTGACATACGGCTTTCGCGCTACAAAAATGGCGCTGTTGAGAAAATAGCGCTAGCTACTCCCGATTATGCACTGAATTGAAGTTAGCGACGATTTATTGACACGTGATGCGTACGTGTATAAAAAAAGTGCGTACACAGGGGGGGGGGGGGGGGGGGGGGGGGGGTGGGGAGGGTAGGGGAGGGGAGGGGATCAATTTCGGACCAAAAATTGCGTACATACTTTGTAGATAGATGGCCCGTATGATTTTCGTTGAGGGGAAGATTATTCTCTCGTGTCAAGTCCATAAATAAAAATAGTAAATTGCAATATGGGTCAATAATTGGACATCTAAGATATTATAAATTTCTTTTCTGTCTAAAGGGTGGGTAGAGAGCAATTTAAAGAGGCAGTACAGTTCTAGTAAATCTAAATTGTAGTAATTAAAACGGGTGCGGTTCGTTATTCCGAAGGTTCGTTATTCCGAAGGTTCGTTATTCCGAACACGCAAATTTCCTATACCCGAGTGTTCGTTAATCCGAAAATGAAATAGGGTTCGTTAATCCGAACATTTGTTGCATTATTCCGAAGGTTCGTTATTCCGAAGGTTCGTTATTCCGAAGGTTCGTTATTCCGAAGGTTTGTTATTCCGAAGGTTCGTTATTCCGAAGGTTCGCTATTCCTAAAATGAAATCGGGTTCGTTATTCCGAAGGTTCGTTATTCCGAAGGTCCGTTATTCCGAGGGTTCGTTATTCCGAAGGTTCGCTATTCCTAAAATGAAATCGGGTTCGTTAATCCGAAAATGAATTTGGGTTTGTTATAATGCTATAATTTCATATAAAGAGATAAAATAAACTTAAATGTTTGATTGGTCTGGCCAAGGGAGGGAAAGGGGGAGGGGTATGCTTAATGCAGGCTGTAAATTAATTAAACAAAACACAAACTATAGTATTATAACAAGCCCGATTTAATTTTCGGAATAACGAACCCGATTTTATTTTCGGATCAACGAACCTTCGGAATAACGAACCTTCGGAATAACGAACCTTCGGAATAACGAACCCGATTTTATTTTCGGATCAACGAACCTTCGGAATAACGAACCTTCGGAATAACGAACCTTCGGAATAACGAACCTTCGGAATAACGAACCTTCGGAATAACGAACCTTCGGAATAACGAACCTTCGGAATAACGAACCTTCGGAATAACTGAACCTTCGGAATAACGAACCTTCGGAATAACGGACTGTAACCATTAAAACTTGTATGTTATCATTAAAACAAATATTTATAATATTTATCATTCATCCATTCTATTTATGTTACGAATGCCTAAGTTAGAATGCTAGCGCTCTTCAATCACCTGAAAGTTTCAACCATCTTTTATAAAAGATTGTAAATGTGATTTAAAAAACACGATTCAGTAGAGAGATTATCAAAAACAGTTTATTGGAATATTAAAAAAAAATGTTTAGGCTTTATAAATATTTTCTTAATCAAATAAATCACTATGCGATCACACTAATTCAAATCAGATAAATATAAATGGATATTTCAGCTGTTTCTGAACCAATTTTAAACAACCAAAGTGAATTTTGTCGTTAGAATTACATGCTTTTTCAAATATTATACCCGACTTAGTTTATCCGGCTGGAATCCCATCTTCTTTGCTCTTTTTCAGTCATATTATATTTCTGGTCAGTTTCTCTATAATGTTTGAATTAATTATACAAAAAAAATTCATCACTTCAGTAATCCCTCGCATAATCTCCAAGTTGATTTCTATCCTTCGGGTTTAAAATAGCTTTTGACCATTCGAGCAATGAAAGCTAAGGGGTTTCTGGGACGAACAAAGGGTTTTCTATAGCTCAGTCGGTAAGAGCGCCGGTCTAGCAATCCAGAGGTCTCGGGTTCGAATCCCGCTGGAATCCCAATTTCTTTGCTCTTTTTCAGTCAAAAAATAATTCTGGAAGCGACTTCTCAACCAAAACTGTGCTATCCCTTTAAATTAAAAAAGGTGGCCCGTTTCGTTTTATTACCCAATCTTTCAATTGTTCAACCAATAAGCTCCACCATTGCCACTGCAGCACTAAATAATCATTATCATCATCATCATCATGAACATCGCTCTTCATCATCATCCTGTTAATTTTCAATCACTTATGTTTATCATCCATACATTTTGCGGAATTACATTATTGTCTCATCCCTGTTATGAAAAGGAATTCCTACATGTTAATAAAGTCCATCCATTTTGAAATAAAAACAAAGAATAAACACTTGTCCAGTCTTCGTTTGTTTTAATATCAAAACAAATATTTACAAGTAGTAATGGGAGCCAAGATTTCTAATCGGATAAAGACGGGAGTTTCACACATAGCAGCATGGATGTGTACATATGTGTACATGAATGTGTACGTAGTTCCTTAGCATTGTGTGCACCCACAAGGTTGCCCTTGGCTGGAATGCTCCCCAGGTAGTGGAAAACGTGCACTTTGTGTGCTGGATTGATTGCAGAATGTATCTGATGACCGGGGTAATAATATAACTGTAAAGCGCTTAGAGATGATTATCAATCGTGATAGGCGCTATATAAATCAAGGATATTATTATTATTATTATTATGTAAACACAATTGTTGTCAAAAATCTGAAAATGGCTACAATTCTTACTCTTACTCTGCCTTTATGAAAACATGGCCATCTTCATATAAGAGGTACACATATATTTTCAAACAAACATCCTTAAAGTTGGAATTACATATACATCAAAGGATTTCAGAACATAATTTCAAAACGACTGCTAAATTTTGAGAAAAAAAAAAGAAATGTAGAAAATGGATATTCTTGTAATTTGAAGAATTAAAATATGTATAAAATATATATAAAATGGTGAGGAAAATTGATGCAGGTACCCAATTAACGGTAACAAATAATTTAGTCTTCTTCCTATTTCATTCTGAAGTGAGAAAATACAGGGAACACTAGCTAGGATCCCAGAGACAACGGGTTAGGCCAACCACACACTTACCGATCCGATTCTGATTCGACCAACAATGAACTGGTATTTGAACTATAACAAGTTGTGCATATTTTAACTTATAATATAAACAAGCATATAGTATAGTCCAGAACCGAAAACTTTTGTCAGTTCGGAATCTGTTTGTGAAGTGTGCGGTGTGCTTTATATCCTACAATCCCAGTTGCAATAATAATAATAAACATACATTTTAAGGGATCTAGTAACTTTGTTGACATGTGGAAAAAGTGATGAATGGTTAATGCAATGTATATTGTTGTTATCTCATATGTCCACAGGGTATTGTGTGAAAATTTCAAGTCAAATGGACATTGTATGGCCAAGTAATGAGCGAAAATGCAAAGTGATATTCAGTAACTCACTGCACTCACTTTGTACACGGAAGAAAAACTCGCCCGGAGTTTTTCTTATCTGAATACTTCAATCATACATATCTTTGTAACGAAAGGGAAATTTGAAAAACCGAAACCTGTCCCGTGATTTTATTGTTAATACGAATACATCAAAGTATAAGGGAACCGCTAGAATTAAAATTTTATTTCGAGGATTTGGACAATGTTACTAAGTCCCTTTAAAAGCTACATTTTCCACTTTTCACGTTCAAATGGGCCCTTATGTACAAAGTACAATACTGGTTTTTATCCTTGGCACATCAACAGGTTAACCCATTCAGAACGGGTCCTGAATATATTCAATCTGGGGTCTATGGAGAATGCATGTTATACCAAAATAACATCATCTTGTGAGGGTGAAGCTTACCACATAAACGTTTCAATTGGGTTTAACAAATTTAAATATGCCTCATTAGATTTCATTCTACAAAGAAACATAGATACATGTGTATATTCCTACATGAAATAGATGATGGATAATGGCCTATAAATACCACTTCATTATTTGTCCCTTGATCTAAAAAAAAAGGGCACACTGTTTATAAAACATACAGGTGATGAAAAGTATGTTACAGGATTCCTATGTGTAGGGTCACTTGCAAGTTAACTCAAAAGCCAGACCGGGGGGTGTTGCAAAAAGAGGTTGCGGTTAAGCGCAAGTCAGAAAACGTACCTAACTGTGCAAATTTGATTGGCTCACATGTGCTTATTTTCTGACTTGCGATCAATTGCAACTTTGCGATTAATCACAACTCTTATGCAGCACCCCCCAGATCCACCAATATTCTATACAGCTCTAGATATTTTCTTTTTTTTCGATTTGCTTCATCTGTGTGTTTCTTTAACAGATGCTTTTAGGTTACACTCTTACAAATGTAAGGTTTTGGACCATAAGACACAGAGAAGATAAGCTGCAATAAATTAATCCTTTTTTATTAGACTTCACAACTCTGGTCTTAAAATACACGCATGCATTGCAGCTCATACATTGTGTGCACCATCTCCACTCCCTGGGGAGCATTTATTCATTCTAAGCAGCTAAAGGGTATTGGAAGATCTTCAAGATCATTCGTATACAGGCTCTCACCTCCTACAAGATCCTCTTATATGTACATAAATAGTGCGAGAAGGGAAAAGGCAATGCTAGAAATGAACGCTTTAGTTTTGTGGCCCAGTCCCCGGAAGATAAAAAACAAGATTTTTCAAAATCTAGTGGCCCGAAACCTGAATCAGGTATACCCAAATAAAGGAGAGCGTTAACAAATCTGTTATATTTCCTTGCCCATGTGGGCCAGTGCAATTTAGCATCAATGAAATTAAGTTGACTCAAGCGAATTTAAGGTTGTCCCAGGCCAGCGGGCCTGTGCCCGTTTCGAGCATTGTACAGGCTCTCAACTCCTACAAGATCCTTTTTAAAAGGTACATGTACATAAAAAAGTGCGATAAGGGGAGAAGGGGAATACTAATTGCAGTGGAATGTGACATTATTGATTCAGTGATCTTCTGCAAGTTGTTCCAGTAGTGCCCTTCTCCTCTTCTCCAGCTCCCCCTCACTGAGTTCACTGTCCGATGTATCCCAGCCAGTCTGCAAAATAAAAACAGAATAAATGTTAATAATTCATTATGTTGATTTCTTATAAACTTAACCGGTTCTCTTCGAGATTCTGAAATCCCCATAGTCTTTGTACATAGCCCACTTGGTTCCCGTAGGCAATGGGTTAATAGCTTGCGAGACGGTAAACAAATATTCAGAATTTCTATGAAAAAAGCATTGCTGTTTTCTTTTCCAAATCCCTTGCTCCACTCACTGTTCGACATTTCCCAAGCCAGTCTGCACAATAAATAGAATTAAAATGATTTATTAACTTTGCAAAAAAAAAAAAATCACTTGGAGCTTTCACACTTCTCTTGTACCCTGTTGTTTGGCTCATGGTAACAGAAGAATGCGTAATGTAATGCGTTTTTAATATTTCTAATGTCTTCCTCATTATGAAGATATTTCAGACACTTTTGGTGGGAGTCAAAATGCATCCAAATTCGGATACTTCATGTGAACGATCAGGATAAATATTGTTTTTCTGTTTTCATAATTCTTTTCCTATCAAAATCTCACATATCATTCTCAAGAATCTAACAAAAAAATTGCTTAAATATGATTTTTGGGAAATAAATAAAAGTTTATGGATCACTTTAAAGGTACACCTGTAAAGTGTCAGATATGGCCCAAAATTACATTTGAGACTTCAATCCTATACCAGAATCATTGTAAGATATGTCCGAATGATGTGTGAAAGTTTCATTGAAAAAGAACACTGCTTTCCTGGTTAAAAAAGCAAAAATTTGCGTCAGCTTTTACAACAAATTACTGTATAACGTGTATGAGGTTTATTGACCGTTCATTAAAGCTCTTGAGCTGAATGATTATCAATGATAGATATCGTCATACAAAAGGGGCATTTAAAACTAGATGGATCTTTGACTGCGTGCAGTCGAAAATTATGCCTCCGCTATTACGCGATTTTAATATCAAGCCCAAATTAACGTGCACTGAAGTAATTTTTTTTTCTTCAAATATTTCGAGTCCTGTGACCTTGACCATATGACCCCAAACTTTGATGGCTACATTGGCTCCCTAATAAACATTCAAGTACCAAGTTTGATTGAAATCTGACATTTAGTTCTGGAGATTTGCCATTACAAGCTTTTTGCATGTATTAGTCATGTGACCTTGAACTCAACCTCATGATCCCAATATTTTAAGGCTACGTTGACTCTTTATGATACATTCAGGTACCAAGTGTGCTTGAAATCTGACATTCAGTTCTTGAAATTTTGCCATTACAAGCCATTTTTGCATATTGACTCCTGCGACCTTGACCTTTGACCTCACGATACCCCAAATCTAATCCGATCATTGCCACCCCGATGTGTACACTCATACCCAGATTGAAATTGATTCGTCAACCAGTTCTTGAGATATCGCGAGAACGAGGCATTTTTGCACACATATTGAGTCCTGTGACCTTGACCTTTGACCTCACGAACCCCAAAATCTAATCAGATCATTGCCACTCCAATATGGACACTCATACCAAGTTTGAAATTGATCCGTTAACCGGTTCTTGAGATATCGCGAGAACGAAGCATTTTTGCATATATATTGAGTCCTGTGACCTTGACCTTTGACCTCATGACCCCTAAAATCTTATCAGATCATTGTCACCCCAATATGGACACTCATACCAAGTTTGAAATTGATCCGTCAACCGATTCTTGAGATATCGCGAGAACGAAAACGGGACGTACGTACGGACGGATGGAATATGGACGTACGTACGGACGGACGGACGGACAACCCGAAAACATAATGCCTCCGGCCACTTCGTTGGTGGAGGCATAAAAATCTAACCCTATTTTATTCTTCTCTTACCATAAGCCAAACAACACGGCACAAGAGAAATGTGGAAGCTCCAAGTAATTTTCGTGGAGTTAGACACTTTACTGGTTTCACTTTAACATAAATAATTTATTATAATGATACCTAAACATGCTACACAGATATTCATCATTTCATTCATTATAATAGCATCGTTGTGGTGGTTACCTTTTCTTTCTTGGGCGTCCCTGCCGACATTGATGGGGTGGCAGACTTGGCTGGCTTGTGAGGCACCGATAGCTCCCCGCTCTCCTTCTCATTGTCAGAACCAGAATCAGAAGTTGGCTGGAGAGATTGAAAATTCAAAATGAAATTGAAAACCAAAGAAACTTTTCAACATTTCAACCCCAATAATTTGACAAAAAAACGATCAGGGTAAACATTCTCAGAAAATAAAGAAAAGTGAAATTTATCTGGTGTGCCCCCTATCAATTGGACCACATAATGCCACTGCATGTGTTAAAGGGCAATGCAACTCAAGAAAAGAGTAAATACTACTTTATACATCGTAATATTCCTGTTTATTATATGTAACATTACTCCGACTCAGATTTCTGCTTTGGAAGAAAAATGTGAAAACTCTATCGGCTTTACCACTATTTACGCGAACACTGGAGGCCGCCATTATTAGGTTTGCACGGACTACATGCACTAATGAATTTCAATAGCACCCATTGAAACCATTGTTAGAATACTTGTAGATATGGTTTCAATGGGTGCTATTGAAATTCATTAGTGCATGTAGTCCGTGCAAACCTAATAATGGCGGCCTCCAGTGTTCGCGTAAATAGTGGTAAAGCCGATAGAGTTTTCACATTTTTCTTCCAAAACAGAAATCTGAGTTGAATTAATGTTACATATAATAAACAGGTATATTACGATATATTTAAAGTAGGATAAACTCTATTCTTGAGTTGCATTGCCCTTTAAAGGGGAGCCAAACTGTGACTGATAAGTGCATAATTCCTCTTGAGTATCACTTATAATGGAAATAATGTTTCTGAAACCACTACCGTATGTTTTAGCTGAGCATTGGAGGCTCTCATAGTTTCCACATAGGTACCACATGGAGCATCATTTAATTGGCACAAACAAAAGCGGTTTACGTAGCAGCAAATTTAACAACAGCGGTTACATGAACCGCTTTTGTTAGTGCACACACACACTCAGATGACGTTTCATGCGGTACCGTTGGAAAACATTTGTATTATGTTAATAAACATGATATGTGGATAAAGTCCCTTGTCTATGGGCAAACTTACTGTTTTCTTTCGCCTCTTCTTTGTCTTCTTCTTGTGCTTCTTTGATGCTTTACTCTTGCTATGATCTGCAAAAAAGAAGAATGACATTATCATTAAAATCATTATCATCATCACCACCCTTACCATCATCATCATCATCATTATCGTGATAGTGGGAGCGGTAAAGTATTTGTTTTGCATTGCAAAGGCTGCGTTTTCAATGCTTGACCCGGCACATACATACTGTATATCCTTCAGGAATACTATTTGCCCTAATTTACTGCTTCATATTTAAATGGGTACTTGGTTGAAGTGTAGGGTGTTTGTCAAGCGTGTGTTAGCCTTGGACAGGTAGCCTGGCTAGAATGCTCCCTGGGGAGTTGAAAATGTGCACTTTAAAAGGTGGTTGATTGTGTGTGAGTGCAATGACTGAGGTAATGTCATTTGAAAGTGCATAGAAAAAGTTATCAATCTACAAATCAGATATCAAAATAAAAATAAATCAATATTATGATGATCACTGTCATACTATTGAGTGATCATGATGATATGAATTCCTGCTAACCTGAATCGTGGCCTGATGACTCTGATGGCGTTTTCGACCGTTTCTTCTTCTTCGATCTCTTGTGCGAGTCTCTGTCCCTGTCCCTGTCCCTCTCTCGGTCCCGTTCTCTCTCCTTTTCCCGCTCCCGCTCTCTGTCGCGTTCCCTCTCCCTCTCCCTTTCCCGGTCACGTTCTCTTTCCCGTTCCCGTTCCCTCTCCCGTTCCCGTTCTCGCTCCCGCTGCTCCTCCTGCTCCCTATCCTCATCTGATTCTGAGAGCTGGAAGAAAAGAAGAAAAAAATGATTTGATTTGATTTGATTTCTTTATTTTCCACATTTTCAACAAATTATAAAACAACAAAACGCAAACATATTTTCTTAAAGGTAACGATTAAAAGAATATGGTTCATTTGGACTTTTTCATTAACATAAAAGAGAACATTATTTAAAACACTTTGTGATGAATTAATTCATAAGAAAATCAATCATTTGAAGAGCATGAATACACAACAATTTTATATTTCACAAATCAATCCAATGATTTATAAAGTAGCAAATTTTCAGACACTCTTAAACTTTGAGTATGGTCATATTTGTTATGATCAAGGGCAATTCCAAGCAAACGTGGACTAAATGTCAGAGAGTTACCATAAAATATCCCATATGACGTTTGATCTGTCAATATCCATGTTCTCATTAATATAAGTACAAACAAAAACTGTGTATAGTGATCACCAGAGGGAGACAAGATAAGTGGCCACTGTAGACAGGTGACCTCTATAGACAGGTTCCATAACACTGGTTTTCTCTGCAAGGGATCACTTTTGGTGGCCACTATAGACAGGTGGGTGGACCACTAAGACAGGTTTGACTGTACTGAAATGCCTCCAATAGCCATATCAATATTGGCAGGATTCAAATGACAAGGGGATGTATGATGCCTTGCTTGAAATTACCCCCATACAAAACGATAAACGTAAATATGTGTATATTTTAATGATACAAGAAGTAGATCACAACATGTAAAGATAAAGATGAAAAAGCGGAGAAGTACTCACAGATTTCGAGCGCGAACGTCTGCTCCGATGCTTCTTTGATTTCTTGGAGTGTTTTCGGGTTGATGTCTTGCCATGGTGATGGGCACAGGCAACCTGAAGGGATGCAGGGAGAAAATGAGAGAAATAATAATACAAATATCAGTAATAATAATAATAATAATAATAATAATAATTTCTTGGAGTGTTTCCGGGTTGAAGTCTTGCCATGGTGATGAGCACAGGCAACCTGCAGACATGTAGACAGAGAATGAGAAGAAATAATGATAATAATATCAGTAATAATAATAATAATAATAATCATTTCTTGGAGTGTTTCCGGATTTCTTAGCACCAAACGTGCAAATTCGGTAACACCTCAAGTGGTGCTTAACTAGCACTTGTACTAGTGCCGAACCAGCACAGGCTGTGCTGTCCCTATGCGAGCACCGAAAAGGTGCTGAATGTAGCCCTCCAAGTGCTAAAAACAGCACTTCTGTTTTTTTAGTGTATTATGACGGGCAGCGATGAGACGCACTCATTGGTATATATGGTAAATATACACCAATGAGTTAATACGTACAATTGCATACACAATCCACCCCATACTGGGTCCCCATTTATTCACCGTTGAGTCAAGCACGCTCCCTAGAAAGTTGAGATGGTGCACAAGATAAGTATGCTGTGAACAAATAACAAAACCATAAGTATAGAAATCTCTCCCAATGAGTGAAATTTTAAGGAAGATATTCCTTACCTCAAGCGATGTAATGAATTCCTTGAAGAGTCGAATTCTCTCTGATTCCACTGTGATGCCATCGAATGCGTGGTCATTGACAAATCGATCACGTACCTGATTTAAACAAAACGAAAAGAAAAAGGCATATAAATATCTCTTCCTATCATAGAAATCTGATGGATGCATTGCAAAGTGCAATCCCAGATTTGACAAAACTAAAAACACATATATCTTGAAGAGTCATATTCCCTTGGTTTCCACTGTGATGGCATCAAATGCGTGGTCATTGACGAATCGATCACGTACCTGATTTTTACACCAAAAAAAAGGCATATAAATATCTCTTCCCAACATAGAATACTTTTGAATACTTTTCAAACCTAGATTAAAGGGATCTAGTAACTTTGTTGACATGTGCAATAACTGAAGAAGTGTTGATCAAATAATCATGTACTGTATACGCCAATATTTTCGCGTACAGATATTTTCGCGAATGAGAGGCTAACGGACATTTTCGCGTGTTGTTTATTTCACGATCGGCATGTCGCGCCGCTGGGAAAATAGTTCACTCAAAAGTAGCGGCAAAAATGCAGCCCATTAATGACAATAAATTATCTTCTAAAATACAGCAAATTCGTTAATTAATTACAGTTTTAGCATTTCTGACATGATTTTTACCGAAATCTGATAACATCCTGTTCAGATTTACCTCGATTACGAAATTTCCGATGAATATAGGACATAAATGGCGTCAGTGGCCGATCATTCTTCATTATACTTTGCCGAATTTGATAGTCAAAGCGCCGCTATTTTTGGCTATTTTCTGCCAACTAGCGTCATTAATTTACAACATGCCAATTATCGTTGTGTACGTGCAATGAAGCGATGACTCCGATACAATTTAATTTTCTATTCGTATTACGGAGTTCAACTTAATGTGCAAGCGCATCAGCGAAAACGCATACAGTACGTGTATTACATACAGGCTGGGTGAATGCAGTGCATGCATGTAACAATCAATACGATGCAAATCGGGTACCTGGCGCTGTTTTTCCTTGTTTTGCGCGCATTTGTTTCTTTATTGTTCTCAAATTTCTTCCAGTCACGTAAGTAGAGGGAATAGATTAAGGTGAATTTCTAGTTCAGGTTAGATCTGAATAATTTGAGCTTTGCCGCTGCTTTCCTTTTTGCAGTAGCTACCACTACCAGACCACTACTGCTTGATGTCTGCCGCGCGGGGGACTGGCCGACCAAGTGCATGCGAATGCCCGCTGACGTGACAAGATCGTACAAATGACTGGCAATATTTTCGCGGCGCGTTGTTATTTTCGCGTCTCTGTACTGATACGCGAAATTCGCGAAAATAAAACCCTCGCGAAATTAACAGCTTATACAGTATGTCAATGATCTGATTTGTCCACTGGGTGATGTGTGAAAATTCCATGTTAAATCATTGTCAGAGGACCCGAGTAATGAGCAAAAATGCAAAGTGATATCTGCTTGCTCATTGCACTGACTTTGTACACAGTACTATTAATCTGAACACTTCAATCATAGAAATCTTTTTAATGAAAGAGAAATTAAGTATACTCAAAGCCTGTTCCATGCTTGTATTGTTAATACAACTAAAGAGAGGTATGTAAGAACTGCTAGAGTTCTAAGTTTCGCAATTTTTAAATCAAGCCCAAATTGACTTGCATCAGTCAACCAGTTCTTCATTGGCGGAGGCAGTAAAGGGGTTTACTTACATCGTCCCAACTTGAATTCACGTCAAGCGGAGGAGCAGATTGTTTGAGCATCGTCTTGAAGGCACTCTCCTTTCTCCTCTGCTTCCTGGCCTCCTCCTTCTGCCGCTCCTTCTCTCTAGCCTCTGCCTTCTCTATCAACTGGAGTAAAAGAATGAACAAGAATTTCGGGAAGAGGGTGAAACAATTGTAATGTTCTTTAGGGTCTGGAACTCCTCTAGAACCCTCTATTCAATTTGAACAAAGGGTCCGTTCTTTAGAGTTCTCTCCTTCTCTCTAGCCTCTGAAGTAAACAATGAATAAGAGTTAAAGTGGGTCTCATTCATTCTAACCTATGTTAATCTGTTAGCATCATTAGCAACGTGTGTAATATCAATGGGCACTTGAAAGTGATCCATTAAATTTGTAAACTAAAAAAGAAATCACCTTCACATTTCTCTTGTACCTTGTTGTTTGGCTTATGGTTACAGAAAATGTGATGAGTTCTCATTTTTGTCTTCAAATGTATCCCTTACTATGGAGGTATTTATGATTGAATGAAAAGCATTCCAGAAGAGGGTTCCAGGAATGATTGTCCATTGTAGTAACAATAAATGGCAGTAGGTGATATGCTCTGACATCAATTTTCAGTTTTCACTAGCTTAACAGTGTTCTTTTTCTATAAAAACATCACACATATTTAAGAATCTTACAATGATATTGGTATATGATTGAAGTCTCCAAAATCATTCTTGGATTAAAAACTTATTAAGTTAATAGATCACTTTAAGCGCTGATACTTACACTGTTGAAGGCCATCTTGATGTTCCCAGCGTCCAGTGTTGCTGCTCTCTTGTCCGTGCTGATTATGTTGGCAAAGTCTTCAAAAGTTGTGTTCAGTTCGACTGTTAGGTTCTTATCCTGCGAAAATTGGAAACAAAAATAAGAGAATTGGTTTGTAATAAAACTATAGGAAAACAGAATGAAAATTAAAATATTGGGTACGTGGGGTATAGACCAAAAATACTCATCATGGGAAGTTCTTTTCCTTTGATATGATAAAATTGTGTTTATTGTTACAATTCAAAATCAAGAGAATACTCAATACATAACAATGATAACACAAGAACAATTTTCAAACCATTTAGGTAGATTTTCAAAAATGTGTAGCATTTAAAAATATTTGTTAATTATTGAATAAAAGTTAGTCTCCCATATTTATTCCATTATGATATATTTATGGAAATCTCAGCTGTTTCTGAACTGATTTTGATCAAATAAAGTTGATTCTGTCATTAAAATTGTGTGCTCATCAAATTTTAAGCTCAGTTTTTAATTACCTCACCAAAAAAATTATTTAAGCGCCCTCTATACCAAAACTGAACTATCCCTTTAACATTGAAGAATAGTGAAATTAACAAATGATAAACATTAGTAACAAAATAATCATATTCGCATCTAACCTAAACCTACAATAAACATCACACAAAATCTTCTTGTTAGCTTATGATGCAGAAAATCAAAATGACATCGCACAAAGATAAACAAGTAAATTAATTTTTCATTTAACATCTAGCCCTTTCAAAGCATAAATGGCTTGAACTGTTAAAAAAGTGTGAATAAAACTACACAATAAAATGATGCCTAATTCCTCAAAATATCTACCTGAAAGGTAAAGGCCAGTTTTGGAAACGCCCCCCTCTCAAAAAATGAAATGGAAGCTCTTATTACCAATAATGTGAAAGAATATAATTGTACTAATATAGGATTATCCAAATTTGGCCAAGAAACCGCCTACTAATTGATATATTTGCAAAATTATAACTTGATCTGCTGCAGATAGAGATCGCCAACTCCGGAATCGCCCATACGCTACGTACAATGACCACGTGCGAGTACACGAGGTGTTCGTTTTTACGGGCTTGTCCCCAGCTTGTCGATATCTCCCCCAGCGCTAGCGGCGTGGACAGGTCCGAACTGGCGGTGGATTTAAATTTCACAGGCGGATATTGGATTTCTTCCGATATTTCTGTATTTAACGATGCTTAGGTTCCGATTTTAACACACAAGCCCTATTTCAATACTTATTCAACAATAATGATCAATATAGATGTATTCAGCTTCTTTCCCAAAACTGGAATTCATCTTTAAAGATATAAAGAGGAGAGCTACAATTACCCTCAGAATGTCTTTCACAATCTTCTTTTCATCGTGGAAGCGCGCCTTGAGGTCTTCAACATAGAACTTGAAGAGATCGAGAGGGGTTGAACCAGGGTTGCCCAGCATGTTGTTGAAGCGAGGGTCTGAAGAAATGATGGGATATAGGTCCATCCATAGGGACATAGAGTGCAGCTGACCTCGCTCATGTAACTCATCCAAGAGGACCTGGTGAAAACGATCAAGAAAAAAAGGAAGAAATTGGCACCTAATTGTTTAGAAATTTAGTGTTTTACAAAAAAGGTAGAAAACTTATGAAAATAAGGAGAAAAAGGGCATGTTGTTGAAGCGAGGGTCTGAAGAAATGATGGGATAAAGGTCCATTCAAAGGGACATAGAGTGCATCTAACCTCGCTCATGTAACTCATCCAAGAGAACCTGGTGAAAACAATCAAGAAAAATACGAAGGGGTAGAAAAATTATGAAAGTGTAAGGGGAAACAAGGAGAAAAGGAGCATGTTGTTGAAGTGAGGGTCTGAAGAAATGATGGGATATAGATCCATCTAAAGGATACAATTTGGTTAAAAATCTTTACTCAAATATTTGCATTTTGTCTTTGGAATTTTAGTCCAAGGCTACAAACGGCCTACCATAATTTTAAGTTTAACTTAGAATTTAAGTTCAACTTAACCCATTTAGGACTGGTCCCGAAAATACTCAGGCTGGGGTCTATGGAATTGCACGTTATGCAAAAATCACATTGTCGTGAATGGGTTAAAGGGACTTAGTAACATTGTCTAAATCCTCAAAATCCAATTGGAATTCTAGCGGTTCCATCATACCTACTTGTATTCGAATTTACAATAAAAGCATGGAACAGGTTTCGGTTTTTCAAATTTCCCTCTCGTTAAAAAGATATTTACGATTGAACTGTTCAGATGTTAAATTATCCACTGGATCGTCAAAACCGTGAGCAAAGTGAATGCAATGAGTTAGTGAATATCACTTTGCATTTTTGCTCATTACTCGGCCATATAACGTCCATTTAACTTGAAATTTTACAACAATATACATTGTATCAATGATACATCACTTTTTGCACAACAAAGTTACTAGATCCCTTTAAAACCTTTGGGAAACACCCCCCAGATGTGGATACAGACAACTAATGACATCTTACCAGGAATGCCTCGCGACACTTCCTAAAGTGCCTCTTCTTCAGCATCTTCCCTCTCTCTATCTCCTCCTCCTCGTTCTTCTCCATCTGTCGGATGTGCTCCTCAAGGCAGATTTACTTGCTTGTTAATGTATTGGTGAATGATGTTCATGTTGTCCTCTTTCAGGGGAAAAACAAGTTAACACTTGCTCAGGGCAAATTCAAGAACACTGGTTGTCTTTTTGTGTTGCCCAGCCCAAAAAGTTAATCGCGCAATAAAAACAGCATTTACAGTAACTTACCAGGAATGCTTCGCGACACTTCCTAAAGTGCCTCTTCTTCAGGTTTTTCCCCCTCTCCATCTCCTCCTCCTCGTCCTTCTCCATCTGTCGGATGTGCTCCTCAAAGCAGATCAGGGCATCCTCCTTGTCCATACCTGACAGCAACGAAATTGAAAATAAAGATTACAAATTTCTGTTTTTTGTTTAAACCCTAAAAAAAACAAAATATCATCCTTTATTTGTTTTGTTGTCTTTCCTGGCTTTCTCCTAACTCATCTGACAATAAATATGAATGTCTCCATCTCCTCCTCCTCGTCCTTCTCCATCTGTCGGATGTGCTCCTCAAAGCAGATCAGGGCATCCTCCTTGTCCATACCTGGCAGCAACGAAATAGAAAATAAAGATTACAACTTTCTGTTTTTTGTTTACAATAAAAACAAAACAAAATATCTTCCTTTATTTTCTTTCTCTGTCTTTCCTCATCTGACAATAAATATGAATGTCTCCATCTCCTCCTCCTCGTCCTTCTCCATCTGTCGGATGTGCTCCTCAAGGCAGATCAGGGCATCCTCCTTGTCCATACCCGACAGGAAAAAAAAAAATCATAATTAAAGTTTACACTTTCATCTCCCAATAACTTTCTCTATTTCTCCATCTTAGAAATTTTTCTTTTTGGCTTTTTCCTAATCTGAAAATTGTGAACATCTCCATCAAAGCAGATCAGGGCATCCTCCTTGTCCATACCTGACAGAAAAAAAAAATAATTAAAAGGATCTAGTAACTTTGTTTTCATTTGCAAAAAGTGATAAACGGTTGATAAAATGTGCATTTTTGTGATCTAATCTTCTACTAAGTATTGTGTACGAATGTCATGATAAATGGGTGTTACATGGCCAAGTAATGAGAAAAAATGCAAAATTGCTCTTACTTTGTACACAGTTATAACTTTACAGTGGATAATTAAACATTAAAACACTTCAATTGTAAATATCTTTTTCACAAAAGGGAAATTCAAAAAAAATGAAACAGGTTCCATGCTTATATTGGTAATACAAATACAATGATGTATGAGAACCACCAGAGTTCCAATAAAGTTTTGAGGATTTTGAAAATGTTACTCGTTCCTTTAATAATGATCTTATCACCGTCTCCAAAAGGAAGATTCCAGGCAAAGTGTCACTAGTAATGTGGACGATGTGATGCAGAATGCAACATAGGGCGTGATGCTAAAATTAAAATGTTGTGCCACAGGCAATGAAACAAAATATTGGTGAATGAGATACAAAATAAAGATGATATATTGCAGGGCTTGACACTAGCACTTGTCCGCCTGCCCAGAGCAAGTAAAAACTGGTGTCGGGCAAGTAAACTTCAATTGTCTAGTTTGCTTGCCCGATCGGGCAACTCAATAATTGTTCAACTACAATAGAACAATACAATTTCATGAGTTAATCTCATCTAGACGTAAGCGAGCACATACATTTTATTTTGGGTAAAAATGTCTAATTGTATGCTTTTACTTGCCCGAATGGGCCGGTACAGAAAACAAAATAGTGTATATTGGAAATATTCCACCTACTCATAAGCTCGTCATCCTCTGCGAAGGAAGGGTTCTCCGCAAGATACCGCTGGCATTCAGACCACGTGGTGCGAAACGTCACGTTTGGCATCGAGTCCAAGATATTGTTCATGGCTTCGATGTTGCGCTTACGAAGAACTTTGGCCTCCTCTTTCTCCTTCTTCGCGAGAAAGAAAGCGACGTCCTCGTACAGGTCCTTGCGGTCGCGGTCCGGAACCACCAGCCAGATCTCCTCCTCTTCGAACATCGCATCTGCTTTCCTGGAGAAAAAAGATTGAATAAAGAAAAAGAAGAGAGAGGATATTTCAAGCAAATTACTTCACAAAATACATTCAAATATAGCTTCTGCCAATATGGACTTTCATATTAATTTAGTTAAAGGGATAGTACAGTTTTGGTCAAACAGAACTTTAGTGTCTTGTAAAGTTATCACCAAAAACTAAGAATTATAATTCAATGATGCTTGAATGGTACAACAACGTACAAACAGCTAAGTAAAAAGCCCGTTATCATTAAAAAATCAGCCGTTAAAACACAAGAGGGCGTTCTCTAATAACATATTGGTTCAACCATTTTGTATAAGAAGTTGTGAATGTGATGTTTGGTTAAAATAATCATTCAATAGAGAGATCATCAACAACTATTTAAAAACCTCTTTGGTAAATTTTTGAAAATGTGTAGGCATTATATCATGTTTTTTCTTAAATCATTGAATAAATGTGGGTCCCACATTTATTCTTATCTGATTATAATGTGGATATTACCTCACAAATGTTTTTCTTTCTTGAAGCGCCCTCTATACCAAAACTGAATTATTCCTTCAATTAAATGGATCAAGTAACATTGTCAAAATTCAGAAAACTTACTAAGAACTCTATCGGTTCTCACACACCTCACTGTTATCTTTTTACCAATAGAAACATGGAGCAGGTTTCAGTTTCCCAAATGTCTCTTTGGTAATAAAGATATACATGAATTTAGGCGGCCCAAAATTGTTTAGCGGCCTCGGGCCAGTGGGCATGTGCTTATTTGGCGCACCGATTAATGACAGCAATGTACATGCGACTGACCCAAACCTGCCAACATTTGAAAATGAAAAATCTTACTCTCCTGTGTGCGAAGTGCACATCACGCATGCGAAGCGCGAAGTCCTTTGCAGCCGGGGTCCAGCTCTAGGGTTCTAGATGCTCTCTTGTGCTATCTTAGCCTTATTTTTTTAACATATGACCACTCTGAATGAGCAATACTTCAATGATAAAGATCATAAAGAAAAAAAAAGGACAAAAAATCGTACTCTTCCGGTTTTTTACCCTTTTTGGAGTAAAAAATCGGACTAAATACGACAAAATCGGACTGGTTGGCAGGTATGCTGACCTGTATCTGGTGGTGGAGGTCATCTTGGGGTGATGCTGGAGGTATTCCTGCAGTTCTTCCTTGGCCCTCTTCGCTCGGATCCTTTGCTCCTCCTGATTAGACAAAGAGACAAAGGAAGATAAACAGGTTGGAGATAAATGCAACACATCCACAACTCATCAAAGATATAGCAAAAAGCCTGTACTTATTCCAACCCTCAATCGACTTGTTTTATGTATATAGTTCAATGTTTATGCACCTATTACTTGTCAGGGGAAGTATTTGCCAGACCTGAAAGCTTGACTGTTTTGACTTACATTTGATTACTTTTGCCTCTATGGCTGATTGTTTATTTTCATTAAAAAAAGTTGAGATGTTATCATTACTCCTTATTCTCATCATCTTCATCATCAAGAGATATTAGAAGATGATTAGAAGATCTTGGAGAATACTGGGATACATCTAAATAAATTACAATAATTCATCAACGATCAACAGAAGTAGAGATGTTATCTTCACACCTCCTCATCATCTTCATCACCATTGTGTCTCCGTCATCATTATCATCACTATTACCATAACCATTACCACCATCATCATCATCATCATCTTCATCATCATCATCATCACCATTACCGTCATCGTCGTCATCGTCATCATCATCATCATCATCATCATCATCATCATCATCATCATCATCATCATCATCATCATCATCATCATCATCATCATCATCATCATCATCATCATCATCATCATCATCATCATCATCATCATCATCATCATCATCATCATCATCATCATCATCATCATTATCATCATCATCATCATCATCATTATCATCATCATCATCATCATCATCATCAATTTAAGTACCTTTTCTTCCTTGGTCCTCTGCACTTTCCAATTGTTGAAGACTTGTTTCTTCTCGCTCAGTTTCGTCAGGGCTCTAGTAAGCATGATAGAAATTGAAAGAGTGATTCTGCCCTGAAGGAAATTCCATCACTTTATAAATAAGTAAAGATTATCTTTAAAAAAGGAAAACATTATGATATTAAAAACATGAATGAGAGAAGTTTGTTGGAAATGTTCAGCAAAATTGGTCAAGAAATAAGATTTATGATAATTTAGCAAAAATTACTATCTCTGTTTTGTGTGTGACTATTTTGCAAACATTGATTCATGTACATTCACAAGTATTCATTCACTTTATTGAAGATAATATGGAATGTTATAAAATGTTTGATTGGGGCATTTAAAGGGGAATTAACCCTTATCCTTTTGACTAAATGGATGTGATGAGAGCATAACTACTATCGTTGCTAGTCACTTATTTCCTCATGAATATTCCCGATTACAAAAATAATCAATATTTTATGGACCACTGTCGTCTGCTTTCAATGCCAACAGGAGGCGGCCATTTCTTGAACTTCTCGCGGTGAAATGACGTGGCAGGTGGAGAACACAATAGCATTATCGTAACCCGCTATTGTGTTCTCTGCCTGACACGTCATTTCACCGCGAGAAGTTGAAGAAATGGCCGCCTCCTGTTGGCATTGAAAGCAGACGACAGTGGTCCATAAAATATTGATTATTTTTGTAATCGGGAATATTCATGAGGAAATAAGTGACTAGCAATGATAGTAGTTATGCTCTCATCACATCCAGTAAGTCAAAAGGATAAGGGTTAATTCCCCTTTAAGGAAGATACAACTTACTTGTATCTAGGATCATTGACAATCAATCTCATGGCCATGTCTGGGGCATTGAAGGAAGATGCAACTTACTTGTATCTAGGATCATTGACAATCAATCTCATGGCCATGTCTGGGGCATTGAAGGAAGATGCAACTTACTTGTATCTAGGATCATTGAAAATCAATCTCATGGCCATGTCTGGGGCATTGAAGGAAGATGCAACTTACTTGTATCTAGGATCATTGACAATCAATCTCATGGCCATGTCCCAGGTGGCTGTTGCTGTTACATTCTGTAAAAAGATGTTCATTGGTTTATTATTTATATATTTCAAAATTACCTACCAATAAATCAGCCATCAACATGAATTAAGATCTATTGTACAACTTTAATGCAATAATAACTACATATTGATCTGTGTAAAGATGTTTATCAGTTTATTTCTGCATTTCAAAATTACCTGTCATTAAATAGCCAAATAAGTATTACTAGTCTGCTTACTAACTAGAAACTGTTTTGTTTAATTAGTTAACTGTTCATCAATTTAAAATTTTGATTTAACTTATACTACTGACTTTGGCACGTTATCTCTATGAAAGATCTTTTTATTAACTGTGTCAAAACATTCTTATAAAGGAATTTAGCTTTTTGTTTTTTTTGTTCCATTTTCATATGAAGGAATGAAACCGGGGTAATACATTAGTCCATTATTGCACTCAAACAGCTCCCGAAATCCAGATGAAATATTTTCCTATTTTGTCATTTTCAATGAATTCCTACTTAAATATATACTATTATTTCAAACATACTTAGGAAACTGACTAGAAATATATAATATAAATGAAAATGAGCAAAGAAAAATAGGGCAGCCCCATGATTTGAACCCAAGACCTCTAGATTGATAGACCACTGCCATACCAACTGAGCCAGAAAGCTTGTGATGGTTTGTTTGTTCCTGAAACAATACCTGTGATGGTCAGAAGCTATTATAAACCCGACACAATACCAATGGATAAGAAATCAATAGGATTAATATGTGCGAGGGATTCGGAGGTCTGGGGTTCAAATCCCAAGAAGCCCATATTCTTTGCTAATTTCTTTTCCAGGGGGGTGTTTCACAAATAATCAAAGTTAGACTTAACTCGAAGTTGGACCTAACTATTATGGACGGCTGTTAGTTTCTTTGTAAAATTGTTGGAACAGTTCTTTTTAAAGGCATATATTTTGATTGAAATCAGTAGTATTCGCTATTACCACGGAGCCTTGAAGTTATTGATATAAATTTGTTGTTGGAAGTTTCAAATACTTGTATTTGTTTGCTTTTGAATACGTTTTATTCCAAGGCAACAAATGGCTTTCCATAATTCTAAGTCCAACTTAGATTTTATGTTCAGCTTAGGAGCTTTGTGAAATGCCCCCTAATATCTTTACTTGTGTAACTTACCTTCTCCCTGAGAAGTAGCTTGAAAGCCTCCTTTGCTTCTTCCTTTGTGCCATAAACAACTTCTTTTAAGTCGGGCGTGTCAGGGCGGGATTCACTTGCACTGTCAAAATAAAGTGAGGAAATGAAACTTGCTGTGCAAATATTAATTACATACACTTATATTGCGCAGATACTCTACAAAAGCGTAAGCGTTCTACTGTGCATTACATACAAAAGAATAACAATTTAAATAGATGGACTAAGAAAGAGATGGGATTTTTATCTTATTATCAACAATCATTGACTCATCAAGAACCAAATAAACCACCATCAAGTCAAAAACTTCTTTCAACTTGGGCGTGTCAGGATGTGATTCACTTGCACTGTAAAAATAAAGTGAGGAAAAAAAACTTGGGATGTAGCACCTTTTTGACATTTGCAAAAAATTTATAAAGGGTTCATAAAATGTGTTTTTTAGGATCTGATATACCGGTATCCACTGAGTGATGTATGAAAATTCCACGGTGAATGTTTGTCATAAGACCGAGTAATGAGCAAAAAATGCAAAACAGTATTTGCTAACTCACTGCACATACTTTGTACACAGTTACAATTCTCCCAACAGAGAATTTGAAATCCGAACGCTTCAACCATAAATATCTTCATAACGAAAGATAAATTCTAAAAACCGAAACCATAGGTTAGGGTTAGGTTATTGTTACAAGTAGCCACTATTATTATCTATTGCCTACCTCCCAGCATCCTCATCTGTGTTGGGTGTGACAGGCACCGGTATACCAGCCACAGCAATCCCCTGGGTGGCCATGAAGGGGAGTACTCCAGGATGAGTGACCCCCAGCATTGCAGAGGGGACGATGCCTGCCGCTGCTGCTGCTGCCATGGCGATTGGGTCCACTGCGAGCAAAAATGGGCAGAGAGTATGTATTTGATGTATGAAAATCATTATTTTAATCATCATGATTACCAATACATGTATATTTGAAGCTAACATTCCCTGTGTGGCCATTAAAGACAGTCCCTAGGTGAGTGACCCCCATCATAGCAGACGGGACAATACCTACCGCTGCTATGCAGGGCAATGTCTGTCACTGCTGCTGCTGCCATAGAGCTACAGGGAAAAAAATTAAAATATATTTTTCGGGGGCTACTTTTCAAGCTTGCCTGTATGAAAATAATCCAAAATTTGATTTGCATTGAAGTCTGTGCAAATTTCGGGGGCTCTTTTTGGCATTTCGGGGGCGAATTTGCCCCGAGCCCCCTTGTATTTTTTTTCACTGTAGAGCTACGTTGGCTTTAGGGATATGTGCTTCTTCTTTAGCCTGAGGAACTATCGCAATTCTGGGGATCGCTGCTTCATACCATAAATGATCCTTATCGGGAGAGAACAAATCGTCGGTTGAGAGTCATAAGGGCAATAAGTTAGTTTTGTCCAAACTGAAATGCATTCCATTTGTAGAGAGAGGTGACACCAAATAACAATGATTTTGAATTTTTGAAATATTTTTTCAAAAAACTAAAGTAGAGCTAGATTTGGTTTCTACAGGAGTCCCAAACGTGATTTTCTCCAAAGTACAAAAAGTGACGTAATACCCTTTTCTTTCTCAACCGAAAAAAATTAAAAGGAAGTTGTCCTACCTGGTAAAGCTGGCATGGCCCCAGCTGAGGTAGCTACTGCTTGGGCCCCAGGGGTGTCAGCTCCCTCACTAGCCTGGGGTTCACTGGGTTTTCCCCCCTCGGAATATGTAGGAGTGGATGATTTGTCGTTGTCCAGGGAGTCTGATTCGTCTGGTGATCCGGGCACGACTCTGAATAAAAAAAAGATTGGTTATAGATACATGTTCCGTTTATTCAATGCTTCATATCGATAAATAATTGACAAAATGCAATGGAAAATTATAAAGGCCATAAAGAGAATACTAGAATGCCAGCCTTGGGTTTTTCTTTGTTTCTTCTTTTGTTTTTGGCTTATACCCCATATGGCACAATTCCATCACTCAATGTGCATGTTTTCCAGATTTTAACAGTGGGTAATGCTATCAGAAGCAAGCAAAAATCCATCTCATGTTTACGAAAAAACAATTGAACTGGCAAAGCATTTAGATGTCATTTTTGTAGTATTATTTATTTATTATGAAACCCCTTTTTCACAATCATTATTATACGAAATCAAATGATTTTAGAACTCTTTTTAGTGTGATTAAATTCTAATGCATATCATGGAAGATAAACTATTTCAATGGTAACTTACTTGTCTAATCCCTTGTCTGCTATTTCAGCTGCAATAAGAAAAAAAAGGAAGAATTTGATAAAACAATCACAGTCATGCAACAACAATGACATAGAATTATATTATTACTTGGTCATAGCTGTCTTCAAAGACCATACAAATACAAAGAATGTGGTCTTTACAGATATGCCAACCTTCACAAAACAAAAAAGTATTCTGTGAGGTGATAGCAGTATTTTAACCCAAAAAATTATTTTCAGAGCAGCCAACCTCTAGAGGCAAAAAAACCCAAAACAAAACAAAAAATCATATTTTTTCGCGAAGCAAAATTGTGTGTTAATATATAAGACCAGCGTTTTTATGAGTCTGTTTTGTTTATGTGTGTATTTAAAATATATATCTTTAGTAATAGTTCGTCAGAGATCAAAGTAATTATTTATGCCCTTTTCCGACCATTACTATATAGGGTGGGGATAAAAAACACCCCAAAAATATATTTAAAACAAATAAAAAATTTGTAATATCGTATTTATTGCTTAGAAAACGTACTGCCGCATTTTCATTAAAAAAATCGTACTAAATACGGCAACAACGTACTACTTGGCATCTGTCTTTACAAGCAGGTGGTCTCTATAGAGTACAGAAGCCATGACATCATAAAAACACTTTTTTAGAATTTTCAAATTTGGACTTCATTTTCAGAAAGAGCATAACAAATAATGTCCAAATACTGAAAATAAAAGGTATAGGTTACGTATTGGCTGAGATATGCCCATCCAAATGAATTTTACTTCAATGGGCAATCAGTGTTATAGTGCACTGGTTCATAAATTTATGAACCAGTGCACTATAACACTGATTGCCCATTGACAAACAAAATGATTTGGATGGGCATATCTCAGCCAATACGAAACCTATTCCTATGATTTTCGGTATTTGGACATTATTTGTTATGCTCTTTCTGAAAATGAAGTCCAAATTGAAAATTCTAAAAAAAATGTTTATGACATCATTTATGACATCACACTTCACCACTCTATGGAAAGATTCATTTACCAGATTAATTTACATGTAAACCACTTCTTAGATGAAGGAATGACAGTGAGCTACAAGTCGAGGGGCTGAAAAATGAGTCTAAAAGGGAGCCACCACACAAAGAACAACACTGGCTTATATGTTTTGGCACCGTTGCTTGATATTAAATAGATGTCCAAACACTTTGCAAAGAGTTGTGTTAATTAATAAACAACACAATTAATCACCAACACTTACGGAACAAAACAGGGCCATTGGTCCCGTAAGGGCCAAATGTTTGCGAGTGTGTTAATTGTGAACACACATACATTTGGAGATAAAAAGAACACGTACGTCCAGACAATAGACTAGTCTTCTAAATCAGTAAGGTGATGAGTTTTCAAATTATAGAATTTGTCTGGAAACCTTTTTTTCTACACTTGTTGGTGGAATGGACTATCAAACTATTATGTTTCATTTATAGATTCCCAGCAGTTTTATCATCTAGAAAATGTTTTTTCTCCTTCAGTGACAACCCAAAGTTGGGGGTGCGGTTAATACACTGGCAAATACATACAGATTGAAACTATCATACATACACTTGAGCTCGTCCAGTTCCTTTGGGATTGTCCAGCGAGATTCTTTGGTCTGACTATTGTGAAAATATACCTTCCCAGAATCAGACTTAAACTCCTTCCACGGGCATTCAGAGAGCATGATCTGATTAGATGAGTAAGAAACGTTGGAACAATATTATAATAGATGTTGATGATAAATGATGAAAATGATTCTTCTGTATCATCTTCATTCTTGTAGTAATAGACATAGTCATATTGATGTTACCTGATAGTTATCATTACAGCTAGCATCACATAAATAATCACTTTCATTATTATAATCTGTATCATCAATTGCATCATCTTTATCATTACCACAATCATGATCTTCATCCCCCTCTTCGTCACTATCGTAATAATAATCATAATCATCATTACAATCACCGTCTACATCATCAATATCATCATTGCCACCATCATCATTTAAGAATCATTATCATCATCGCAATCATCATTATCACTACCGCCGCTGCCGCAAACACCATCACGATAGTCACAATCACCCTCGTCGAAATCACAATTATTGTCATCATGATCACCACCACGTCATCATCGCCACCATTATCACAATCGCCATCGTCGTCATCATCATCATCATCATCATATCATCATTATCACCAATACCTCTGCTTTAGTCTTGAGTTCATCAGGCTTCTCCCACTTGGACTGCTTGGTCTGATTGTTGTAGTAGTACGTCCGACCGTCGGGCGCCTTGTGTTCCGTCCACCCCTGTTTTTGCTGAGAGAAATGGGGTAAGGAGAAAGGGTAATATTGTAACAAGAGAAAGCAGAACAAAACGTATATGAAAACAGTGCATGGCTTTTTGATTTGAATATTTAATATCATAGTAAACATCATAAAATGAGAAAGTACAAAAATATAATATGCGACCGGCTACAACAAAACCCACGACTTGTTAGCAAAAATCAAATATGATTTATATACCATTTGAATGGGGTATTTATCAGCTTTTAAGGGTACCACCACCCAAAACTAATATGCTTATAAATGAAAGGTAACATCTTTAGTATTCCATTCCATCAACAAGTTCAGAAAAAAATGTTTTCAGAAACAAAATATATAATTGGAAAACGCATCACCATTCTAAAGCATGCGTTCATGGGTTTGCATGTACGAAGACTACCTTTGTCCAGAGCGAACGAATCGTCTGTGATTCTATTGTTTCAAAACGTACGCGTGAATAGAATTGGCGCGCTCGCAAATGTTTGGCGCGTACGGAGCCATGAAATAATAATGGTTCTGTAAGTGGTGGTAATTAATTGCATTGTTTACACAACCCTTTGCAAAATGTTGGGTATCTATTTGATATCACAAAACGGTACCCAAACATATAATTATGTGTTGTTCTTTGCCTGGTGGTCCCCTTTAATTTTATACCTATTTCTATTCCGAACGTGCGCTATATAAGTAGCCACCATTATTATTATTTATTATTATTCATTCGAGAAATGATTGATCTTATGAGATGCATACCTTTTTCTTAGAGGATTCATCCCCTCCCGCCTGGACAGATTCCTTCTTGGAGCCAGGCCTGTTGTCAGTTGGAGTGTTGTCACCAGAGGATGTTGGCTGTCAATCAAGATACAGGAAAAAATATGGTATTCATCATCATTTTGTATATAAATCACAAACTTCCTGGAGGGCAAATCTGAGCGCTTCCTCGTTGGCCTCTGCCAGATCTTTGATTGTGCACAGGTGATCCATGGTCTGAGGGCCTTGACCGCACTCACAATCACAATTGGTATTCACTGTATAACATTTCCATTAAAAAGAAAACACAATGAACTGAATCAGGGTGCAGCATAGCAAATGCCGAACAACTGACAGTAAGAGTATGGTCAGTAGTTTGGGGAAAACAAAATAAGTAGTTGTGTGAAAAGCTGTAAAATAATCAAAGTAAATGAAAAAAGGTATAACATCGTCAAAATCCTCAAAACTTACTTGGAACTCTATCAGTTCTCGCATACCTTGTTGTGTGTGTATTACCAATAGAAGCATGGAAAAGGTTTCGGTTTTCCAAATTTCTATTCCGTAATAAAGATATGTATGATTAAAAAATTCAGATTTATAATTATCTACTGGATAATAATAACAGTGAGAAGAGTTTGCACATATCACTTTGCAATTTCACTCATTACTCGTTCATATGACACTCATTAGCCACAGAATTTTCACACATCACTCTGTGGACATATCAGATCACTGAAATACACAATTTATCAACCATTTGCTAGTAATTGCACATGTCAACAAAGTTACTAGATCCTTTTAAAAAGTATATCGACAAGTGCTTGAGAAAGCATGTTGCACCCTTCATTTAAAAGGTTTCAACAGGAATGGAGCACGAACAAATACAATCAGTCACACTTTTTTTTTTTTAAGTATTGTACGTCATCTCAGTGATATTTATATTCATCAATGCATTTTATTCACACTCAGTCTCCAAATATGATTTACATCTGAACACAAAAACTGTACAAGATAAAACAAAAATAAATTCAATAATGACTTACCGGCAAACCCGGAACAGTACCGTTTGATGCTGTTTATAGGAGAACAAAAATAGGAATTACTATTAGATCTACGTGTACATCTTTTTTTCAAACTTAGGAGCATTTATTTTCTGATTTTACCAGCAATGAGTTTTGGTGGCCCATAGCTTATTATCATTGGCCTTGGGCCAGCAGGCCTGTGGTAATTTCAAGCATTGCATATTGCTAGAGGCAATGGTCATTTTGATACGATCTTGCTACAATTAGAATGACCTATTCTAGAAGCCCATTATTTATTTTTCTTAATTATTATCAAAATTGTTTTCATTGCTTTTCACTTTTATACACATAACCAATGAATAAAGGCAGTGACATTTACAATGAATAATTGGAAAAATATGGAAAGCATTATAAGCTAGAACACCAAGGCAGCCAATAAGCACTCTTGTGGGTGCCCTGGGGTCTGTTTCATGAAAGGGTCTTAGTGAAGACCGTCTTAACTGTCATACTTCCAACCTTGTCCTTTGTAGATCTGTCACAGTCACGTGACAGTTAAGACGGTCTTAACTAAGACCCTTTCATGAAACAGACCCGGGGGGAACTCTGAAGAGCTGACTACAAGCACAAAATATAGGGTCTTTGGAGCTACAAAAACCCTGAAATGGGAGTTAAGGGGTCTAAGGAGCATACTAAAACTACAAAATACATAGACTTGGAGCTACCAAAGACCTACGGAAATCCTCAAAATGGCTCAAATGGTGGTCCAAGGAGCCGAACTAGAAGAAGAATAATGGACTTGGCGCTACTCAACTACCTAGCCAAGTCATTCCAGGGGTCTATGGAGCGGCAATTTTTGAAAATCGTTAGAGCTGCGATCGGGTGTGAAAAAGGGGTTCTTTTAAGCGGCACATACCCGTCTAACATTATACATGAGTGCCCCCCCTGGGGAAACAGGCCCCTGGTGCACTTGCCCATTTGCACCCTTACAACTGAGTCGCAGAGCCAGTCGTGAAGATTTGACATGTTGAATCTTCACGACTGGTCATGGCTCTTGAACGCAACGTTCAGCCAATCAAATAACAGTATTCAGAATAATTAGGACAACGCATTCGTCCAGCTAGCCTGTGCTCCATGTTTTTTGTGGTCGCTAAGCGGCTATGGCACCAAGCGAGTGCGCAAGCACCAATTGTAGTGGTGTAATCGTGCAGTCTCCGGTGCAATGCCAGTCGTACAAATTGGCTATCTCCTGAGTTGTACGACTGGTCGGGTCAAACAGTGTGCGGTAGCCTTTAGGTTTAGTTACCTGGAGGTGTCGATGTAGCTGGTCCACTTGATGCTACAGTTGAGTCGGTGCCAGAGCTTACTGGGGCCTGGCCGGTGGGGACTGGGGGGCCACCAGGAGGGACGACAGGTGGAAAGAGACCTGCAGAGGTGAAATCAAAAGTTATAATTATATATGTAAATTTGAATTGAACATTTTTGAAAATCATGAGCAGATCACATAAAGTGAGATTGGATAGTTAGCATTGGTGCCAGAACTTGTTGGGGCCTGGCCAGTGGGGACTGGGGAGCCACCAGGGGGACAATGGATGGACAGAGACCTACAGAGGTAAAATAAAAGGTTATACTACTTTTAAAATGATTTGAATGAATTCAAAAGTCAGATCTGAAATAAAGTGAGGTATTAAGTTGACCAGTATAATAACTACAGAAAATTCCCAACAATTTATGGTTGATTTGAACCCCCATTACTGAAAATAGAAAATGGTTGTACTTACCTGGAGGAAATCCAGGGGGCATCATAGGGGGCATGCCCATGTTGGGGGCAGTCGGCCAGCCGGGCGGGGGCATGCCCATAGGAGGCATTGGGGGCATTCCGGGAGGGGGCTGGTTGAAGTGTGGAGGGGGCATGTTCATCGGGCCGCCCCCTGGACCCCCTGGGGGAGGTCCCCCAGAGGTAGGGGGCATCGGGAAAGGGGGAGGGGGCATTCCTGGACCCTGCAAATGAATGGTGGACATGGAAAACATGTGATCACTCATGACATTGATAAGAGTTGATTTTTAAAGTACTTAATTTGATAGATTACTACTTAAAACTTTAAAAAGAATGCTACCTGATATTTCAACACAAAAACTTCTAAAGGCTAAAGCATGATCAAAAGATGGTGTTCTGAGTAAAGTACTAGAAGTATTATATATGATTTAAGATTTGTTTATATGTGAAGAAGTTGCACTTGTAATAGCTGAACTATTTTAGTGTATTCTCATAATTATTATTCATAAGATTATAATTAAAGAATAACAAATTAATGTATACAATTCATTCATAAGTCATAAATCTTCAAAAGGTTATTACATCAAAGTAGAGGCGGCGAAGATTAACATTATAACAACACATATAAAAAGACAAAAGATCAATTTTTAAAATGTTGATGACAACTGTACCTCTAGGCTATAATTACTTCTCATCAGTGAATAATATACACGGGCTCAGGGAGATTTAGCTCCTAGGAATGCCCAAATGAGCCTCTGAAAATCGCCCTAGTAATGCATAAAGTTGATGCAAAATGCATTTTAAGAGTGTTTTTTTTTCTTTATACTTTTGCTCTTGTAAAATGGATAACAGTTTGTCACTTACCATTTTTGGTCTGGGTAAGGATTTTTAAGTTTTTATTTTTATAATTTTTTTAGGCTTTAGCCAATCGTTTTTGTCCATATCAAAGACAAAATAGTAAATATTATATGTATGTTTCAAATAAGGTAGAAACACAATCTTGAACTGTAATAACGATTACCTTGTTTCCATCTGTATTACAGCATGTAAATAAATAAAATTGCTTCCAATAGTATTAGTACAATATCAATGAACAATTCCCCAGCACATTTGCATTTAAACAACATAAAAGAACAACGCTGAAATATGTTTTAAACCAATTACATGCCATTTTTGCATGATTGGTTACTTTTTTGGAAACAAGCAAAATAAAAAAAAATTAAAAAAAATTTGATACTGAAATTGTTAAAAAGTAGTCCCCAAAAAGATTCCCCCCTGCTCACCCCGAATGGTGGCATCATCATGGGTCCTTGTGAGTTGAAAGGGGGTGGATTGCCACCCCCAGGGGGCCTGTTCCCTGGCCCTGGTCCAGACTAAAACAGAGAGAGAGAGAAAAAAAAAATCAATCAATGCATTGTTTTCATTAGTCATACATGTACTACTACTACTACTCAGCAGACGCATCTGAGTTTGAGTTTACAATGCAATACCATGAACAAAAATTCCAACATTTTAAATTATTTTGATTAAATTCTTCTTTTCAGTACCCTGTATGCTATTACACCGGCATTAAGTTGAATAAGTAACATTTTGCATTTCTTAACAGGTAAACCTTTGTTATCATTTTGGATACATGTGACTTTTTACTAGTCGCATGCGCATGCGACCCTCCGTCATAATAATAATAATAATATATTTATAATGCGCATATCACAAATGTCTCTATGCGCTGTAAGAAATTGAAATTAAAGAAATAAAGGACCAGCATACAATACTGCGTAATGAATGGTCATAATGAATGGGTCGTCGATGAAGAAGATGTAATCAGTAATCAGAAATGACTTGTCGTGACTCAGTCAGTCATGTCCAGATGTCATGATCAGACTATCAAAATGCTCAATAATATAAACAGTTTGGTAATAATATCAGTACAATACTTAACTCTACAGAACTCCAGCGCTTGCGCAGGCGTTCTACGAGCACCTAATGAAGCCCCCAAACTTGCACTTTTGTGTGCACGATATTTTGATTAAAAAATCGATATATGATACGATACTTACCATCTATCTCTGCACAAATATGTGATGTAACTTGGCGCTAGATAAAAATGATGATTTAAATCTCGATTCCTAATGAAAATATGTGATTTCTGCACCACCTCGACTTCTCTCTGTGTCGTATCGTGAGTTTGGAACGAAAGATGATCGCGCTTTGGTCTCCATTCAAGTCGCACGCCAATTCCAATTAAATGACAGATCTGACGTGTTAGTCCGTACTTAACGCGCGCGTCAGATCTGCCGTTTATGGAATCGGTGGGCGACTTGAATGGAGACCAAAGCGCGATCATCTTTCGTTCCAAACTCACGATACGACACGGAGAGAAGTCGAGGTGGTGCAGAAATCACATATTTCTATTAGGAATCGAGATTTAAATCATCATTTTTATCTAGCGCCAAGTTACATCACTCAACACTACATTGTAATGCTGCGCTATACGGGAACAATGTGGGACAGTACAAAAAAAGTTTGTCAAAATTTCACACAAAATTCTTATCTTAAATTCAACAAAATCAATCATGACTGGCCCTAAAAATGATACAAGTGTTATATGAACTTACCAAAATGGTCCAAATTATTCTTCAAATGTCGAAAAAAATGGAAAATCTGCAGTTTTGGAAAATAAAAAGACTGAGAAAATCTCAGTCGTGATCCCTCTCGAAAGTGTTGCTGCTATCTGGATGACTGTCATGTATTTCCCGCAAGCTTCCCACACCCACACGTGTTACCGTATCCGAATTCTGACACGGCGTATCCGAATTCTGATATGGCGTATCCGAAATCGGATACGGCGGGCATGCTTGCAGATCGCGAGTTGGCTTGTTTTGGACAATAATAAGCGGCCTCCGCATGTTGCGGGCGGGCTTTCTTTGTTTACGATGGGACATCGAGCAGGAAGAGAAAGAAATGGAACTTATATGACGATTTTTGTAAGTATGACTTATCATTTTGAAAATGAAATTTTGTACAATAAATCATAAAATCAGCTTCAATCTAGGTATGCAATTTTTAACTTTAGATATGCTGTTCTTTTCTCTCTGTTTGTAGTTCAAATTGTGTCCCGTAGATTTTTACCAGTGTGAGCAGTAAATGGTCCATCAGGACCATTTACAATACATTGTAGATGTGAGTTACATCACATATTTGCATACCTATACTTATGTGTAAAATACTTTGTATGTTACACATATGGCCAACCCGTATACTATTGTGATGTTGTTTCTAGTTTGAACATCATTCCTTAAATCTTTACTTAAATCTTTACTTAAATTGTGTTTTATTTATAAGAATACCATTTTGTCCCAACAGCACAAAAAAAACACGAAGATTTTATGAAATAAAGGCAATTTAAGAGGAAATAATCTTGAAGAGTGGATTTTTCATTACAGTAGCAGACAACATTCTTGAAAACCGATGAATAGACTGTTATTTCTTTTGTGTGTGTTGTTTAGCAACATAATCCTATCTAGTCTTCTTGCCAAACTGGCACTGCCATGTTATACCCAAACAAAATTGTGTTTGAGTTTAGGGTCCCCCTCGAATAAATTGTGTTTTGGAAACCCCCTCCTTTCTTCATAGTCATGGAATTGACCCCCCCCCCCCCCCCCCCCAAAAAAAAGGAGAAAATTGATCTTATGGGGGGTAAGGTGGGCCAACCGCTATCCACACCCCAATTTCTATTCAATTTCAATGTTATTCCTCCCATCATCTCAGCAATGGGGGGGGGGGGGGGGGGGGGGGGGGGGGGGGGGTGGTGGTAGGGGCGCGACCCCACCAACCACCCCCCCCCCCTCATTTGTGTTTGTTTTAAGTAACCTCAAATCCCTTTGGCTATGGGGATTGGGGAGGGGGGGGGGGGTGGTAGCGGGCGACCCCCTGACCACCCCCCCCCCCCCCCCCCCAACCACATTTTTGTTTAATGGAACATCAAATCCCTTTGGATATGGGGAGGGGGGGGGGGGGTGGTAGGGGTGCGACCCCCCTGACCACCCCCCCCCCCCCCCCCCCCCCCTCATTTAATTTTTTTTAAAATGAAACCTTAAATCCCCATGGCTACGAGGGGGGGGGGGGATGGGGGTGGTGACCCCCATCAACCACCCACTGACCCCCCCCCCCCCTCAAAAAAAAAAAAACAACAAGAAATAATAAGTTATTCAGCAAGGTTATGAGGTGCAAATATGATTGTCAATGTCTTTTATTTTCTGTGAGTGTGATGATAAGATCATGGCTGGTTGACATAACAGCTGATCTTTGAATATACTGACCACATGGCACACACACACACACACACACACACACCGTGACACGCACACGCACAAACACAAATCAACAAATAAATTGGGCTAAGGCTCCCTATATAAAATAACATTAAAAAAATAAATAAATAGTATTTAATACAATACAAAATGTTTAGAAATATGAAATAGATAAATTAATAAAAATAAATGAACGAAATAAATATATAAATTACAAAAAAAATATAGCCTATAGATGAAATAAAGCAAATGACAAAAATAAATACACAAAACTTAACAAATGAATAATAAAAGGAAATTAAATATATAAATGAATACATTTATAACTAAAAAAACAAAAATAAACAAATCAACTAAATAGATCGATAAACAATACAAAATAAATAGTACATAATATAAATAGATGACAAAATTACAAATTAATACAATAAATAATGCTAAAAATAATAACAAATACTTGTAAATTCACCCCAAATATGTTTTTTATGAAGAGCCCCCAACCCGGCCCTTCAAGGATCTTTTGAAAGTGACCACATTTTACTTCCAGCCTCCCCCCCCCCCCCCCCCCCCCCACCGGTTCTGCAGCCCCTGCAACCAAACATGATGAACATTAAAAAGAGACACCCCTATAGTATCTTTATACCACAGTATGCCCATACTATACATGTTCAAATGAAAGCCAAAGAAATGTTATTACAAAATCACGGAAAGGAGACTATCCCGGCAAGAATCATCATAAAATCGCGTCCTTTGGCATTCATGCCATTATTTAGTGTTGATATGGACAACGGGTCACCCGATGTCACGTGCATATATTAACTAGTCCGAAAAACCAGCCAGGGTTCTCTTTGACTGTTTGTCCTCACCCACTTGAAATATATCACATTATAAGAGTACCCCCTCAAGACGAGGAAGGTGTTTCTGTGCGTTCTATGAAGGTCACACGATATAGAGCAGTGCCATGTGAACTGGATTACGAATGTGTGCGAGAGACGAGCTTTCGGGACAAGGAATTTCAAAAAAAGGTATGAAATCTTCTTTTTTCTTCTCATAATATAAGACAATCCTAAATCAATATAGTTAAGGTAACTTAGGACTGAAAAAGAAAGCGTGACAAATTGAAAAAATACCCGTAATCGGTGATTTAAATTTCGGACCGTGTCGGGCAAAAAATTCAAAACACTGTCGTACATTGGTATTGCACTAGCTACATGTGGTCCCGCTGGTGCATATTTGTGCAGAGATAGATGGTAAGTATCGTATCATATATCGATTTTTTAATCAAAATATCGTGCACACAAAAGTGAAAGTTTGGGGGCTTCATTAAATTTAGGCAGTTATTAGGTGGTCGTAGAACGCCAGCGCTGTAGAGTTATACAATACTTATACTAGCGTCTAGCGCATACCGTGGGTGCTGGAGAACCCGGACAGTCACACACAACACAGTGCGTCATTGACTTTGTACACGCACCGTGCGCGGTGTCCGGGTTCTCCTGCACTGCGATAAATTGAACCTTCGTGCATGAAATCGCGCCGTGCGGAAACCCGCTTTGCCGTTGAGCGATAATTTTTTATCAGCGAAGGCAACGCGATATTACGGTCCAATTGGTGTAAGTTTCTACCGAAATGAACTACTGAGCGTAGATTTACAAAAGCGAGAATAAAGATTATAAAAATTGTAATCTCAAATTATCGTGAATAAAATAAAAAATAACAAATTTTGGAGTTTAAAGACTGACTTTCAAGCGATTTTCTGGATAACCAGGAGGACTACAGAACAGCAATATACATGTATTTTATGAGCAATTTGCAGATAAATCGTTTGATATAAGTTTCGAGTCGCATGTTCAGTGCATTCTCGGCAAATCTAATTTCGAAGGTAGCCCTGTCCATTTTTTGTCCGGGTTCTCCCCCCGTCCGGGTTCTCCAGCAACTACGGTATATTCTATTTATAAGATGAAACAAAATTTTAAAAGATCACTTCAGCTTAGGTCCACCAGTCAAACAAAGACAAAGTCAAAGACTCGGCTCAGCTCACGGCAAACTTGTGCTAGTTGCAAACGGAGCGCTAAAGTCGCGCGCTGCCGCTGCAGCGGGGGCCGAACCCTGTACCAACTACCTACCTCCTGACCTAATTTTATTCCTCGCGCGGCAAACATTGTCATTGTTTTGTTCCACAAAAACAGAAACACTACTGATCGGACATCCACACACGCATGCTATTACAGGAGGAAGATCATCATAATAATAAGAAATTGCATTGTATACGGTTAATTTATAAATACGAACCATTTAAAATCAATTCCACTCGATGGCAGTGCCAGCCGGTCGCAAAAACGTGCGACTGATCGGGGAGACGCTCCGAATTTTGTGTGACCGAATGTGATGTCCAATTTAAGTTTCAGAGTAAAAAGTTAGAGAGAGCTTGACAAATATTGTTAAAACAATTAGAAAAAAACTCTCCAATTTGTATTTATTAATATAATATAATTTATATATTTTTTAATGAAAGTTTTGTCACCTATTAAACTTAATGTGTACCAATATATAATATATATTTTTTAATTTGTTGTGACTTAGCCTAATAATTTTTCAAGATGTCTGCGACCGTGCGCACTTCGTCAAGAATTAAAGCCCGAAAAAGCAGGATTTCGTCTGCCGAATCGGAATCACCTTCAGATTCCAAGAAGAGGAAAACGGTATGATCAATTGACCTACATTTTTTTTCAATATTGCGTCTTGATTTATGGATGGCATAATCTCTAAATTTATCTCAGACCCACATGTATAAAAATGTGTGGTGTTTCCGATTTCGGCTACGTAGACGAATTCTGACACTCCTTATATTTATAATCATTGTCATTCTTGAAATACTATTTAATGTGTGTGTGTCTGTGTGTTAGTTTATATATTATAGACCTAGTAAGTTTTCCTCCCATCTAAGTCTAAGAACGGGAAAAGATCCTCCTTATGCAGTAATTCCTAGTATTAGGGTGTCTGATACGCGCGGCGATTTGTCTACCCACACGTATTCCCCACACCAAGTAGAAAAAAGACTCCATGATTCTCACCAATTTTTACCCGTTTTTACATTTCTAACACCAATTTAAGTCATGTAGTACGAATGTCATGTTTATTTCCTACGGCAATATCATTATTCATCGAATTTGGATATATGGTTCGTTTAAAATGAGTAATATCGAGTGAAAATGCGTCACTGAAAAAGTGAACGTACGGCGACATGGCACTCACCTCAATGCACGGGACTACGCATCGCGCGCCTCCCCAAATCTCCAGAATCGGTCACGCTTTTTTGGCCTAAATTCATCTTTCTCACATTTCTGCGGGTGGATCTGATTGTCCAATCCCCTTGATTTTGGTATCAAACGAAAGATAATCCACTTCTCATTCTGATGACCATACTATGAAGTTACTGAGAACGTTATTTCCTTGGGTATTTTCCGATATAGTCTGTTAATAGTGAATTTCTAGGGCATTTCAACGAGTTTCAATATTCATATGCATATGGTCCGAAAGTACATTTCCTCCAGATTCTGAATATTTGCATATTTTTTCGCAGATCCCACGAGATCCACCCGCAGAAATACGTTGTATGCGCCACTGTCATCCTAGCAACGGGTTCAGCCGAACCAGGGGAGGGACTACAATTTGGCATCTCTAGGTTACACACCCCGCCCCGCTTAGATACAGTGCGTCGTTACCACGCTATGCAGCGCATTACGCGCGTATACGCGAGCCCTTTGTTGAATATTCATGATAATAATGATCACATGTCAGCTTGGCGCGAACACTAGCTGTGCATGTGTACTTCAGTGTGTGCATTGATTATGTGTATCATAATGTGTGTGAATATAATGTGTATGCTATAATGAATATGAATATTCATGAACAAAAGTTCAAAGACACTTTCTTTGTTTACTCACGATCTCGTAATTTGTGTGTAGTATATGAAATTATGATTGTGTACTAACTATACTTTAAACTACATCGGTTATGTTTTGAAGTAACATTATCTCCAACTGGTTCAAGCGTGTTCATATGTATTCATGAATTATTTTTTAAGCATAAAGCAATCATTTTGGAAAGCTTATAAACCTATTTGAGTGAGTCGTTCATGGTCAAGCAATTATCTCAAATTTAATAACATGCTGACTTTCTTGTTTATTTTCCACAGAATATATCGATACATTCATGACTCTAATTCTGAGAAAGAAGAATAGGTGGGAGACTGGGAGTGAGAACCAGCAGAGTGGCGATCTCTTGATGATTTCAAATCAACGTTTGTTATTATTTGAATCGGAAGATATTCATTTATTTATATGGTTCGGAAACTTCTGATTTGTTAACATAAAATTATGTTTTATAACATAGTCATGTATTAATATGCTTAGCGTATTATCTTTTGATTGTTTATGTCTTTCCTAGTATACTAATAAAAATACATTCCCTTTATTTACCATTGAACTAATAAAACAACATGAAATGGATTAAATTAAAAGACTGTCAGATCCAATATGTTTGTGTTTTGTCTGTGGTTATTATGTGCCGCGTAAGTTTTCTGACTTGCGATCGTAACTTACAATCGATTGTATCTCTTTCAGCAACGGGGCCTATAGGAGTGATGACAAACGGAAATACATGTAGTAAATTTTGGGATGAGAAGGAAGGGATATAGCTGGTGAAAACCGTGACTTCAAACAAATTTAAATGTGGTAGAGGTGGGCGGAACAATTATTAAGAGTATTATTATATGACACACAAATTGATATAAAAAAAAGGACACAGACGACCAATACGTAAGGAATGTCATAAATTGGACTTTGTGAGGGTCAACAGAGGGGTATAGGGGTATAGGCTCGGGTTAGGTTTAACTCAACTTCGGATGCATTACTTTCGGACCGTGGGACAACGAAGGAGGAGGTGGGGGGGGGGGGGGGGGCGCAATTGAGGAGAACTTGGAGAAGATGATTGGGGCGTGTATATCATAATGGTTGGGTCAAGAACGGTGGTTATAAAAATAATTACGTTTGGATAATCCCCGGGGGGTCTGTCCTCATAGAAAGGGGGGTATCATGCGTGACCAAGGACTTGCCAAAAGCACCCTAAACGAGTATTTGCGTGGTGCAAAAAATACACCCTATAAGCAAGTATGATTATCGGTAATTTGATACCCTAAGCAAGTAATCAATTTTTTGTAAAGCCCCAAGCAAGTTATAACTAATTTTTGATACCCTAAGCAAGTAAGCCGAGTTTTTGAGACCCTAAACGAGAAGTTCATCTTTTTGAGACCCTAAACGAGTAATTCATCAGCCTAAAAAAGATACCCTTTTTCCTGATTTTGAGACCCTAAAGGAGATACTCGAGTATCTCGCCTGATCGTAAACAAACCACCCTAATTACTCGTTTTCTTGGTCACGCATGATACCCCCCTTTCAATGAGGACAGACCCCCCCCCCCCCCCCGCCCCCTGGGAATGAACAGTGTTTATGTTCCTACTTTTGAAGCATTGTTTGTCGAATTTATAAATGCAAGAACCCACTTTCATATCTCGACGCAAAAGATTGCTTTCGATGTATTGTTCCCACTTTAAGTTAATAATAAATTACTTACCTTGCATCGGATTTCATCAACACGAACCAGCCCGAATATCACGATGATGATGCCTACATACCAGTTCCTTTCTCTGTGCCAACTACAATCGCATCAAGAGAGTCCCGTAAGTTTCGCTCCATACATTCACATGTTTGTAAAAACTTTCTATGCTACATAATCATACATGTTACGTCATCATAATACAGTGGAAACTTTGATAACGAAACCACGCATCTTACTGGTTATCTGGTGGCTCAAAAGCATTATTTTCGGAACTAGTAGATATGAATAAAATTGTACTTGAGCAGAACTATGAATCATACTTTTAAAATAAATGATTACTTATCATGTTACACATAAATTATTACTTATCATGCCTGTACATAATATTAAATTTCACATATCATTTAAGAACTTGTAACTACATGTACGTTTTCACTCAATTGTGATACTTCAAGATCGGGTCGATGAAAGCAACATTTATGATGCCGACTCTATGAGCGCCACAAATGGGTCAAATATAGTCCTACTGGGTGATACAGCAACTTAGATAAGTTCAATCCACTTATTGGTACCGTTCATTGTAGTCATGCAGTTTCAAACATAATTAATAATATCTTCCATAATAAATTTAAATATTTCTTGCATCAATTTATTATCTATTGAAATAAAAATTTGATCATGATCCTGTGCAAAATATTGAATTCGTTTGTCAAGCATGAAGACTGAAAATACGCATTATAATCATGTACAATTAAAAGCACAAACAATGAATGGTCTACATTGAATCAGAATTTGCTATTACCGTATTTGTCGGTGTATTACCCGCACTTTTTTTCAAAAAAAAAAAAAAAAAAAGGGGGGTGCGGTTAATACACGACCGTATTAACCACCATTTTTTTTTTTTTTTTTTTTTTTTTTTTTTTTTTTTTTAGGGGTGCGGTTAATACACCGGAGCGGTTAATACACCGACAAATACGGTACATGTATGCATGTATATATGTGTGTTTATTTTTGCTTGTTTTCTTACACATAGTTTATTTCATTCAAAATACAATCTAAATCAAAAGTGCTGCTTCGACCAGCGTTTCTTGTTATTGACATCGTATTTAAACATCTAATATTTTCTTTAGAAAAAAGAATGAAGCAAAATTTAGTTTAACAATAGACACACACAAACTATTGGTATAATTATATACTCTCCAATTACGTCATAAATATGAATTGGATAAATATTCATATGTTCACAAGTGCAGCGTTGTCGGACTGACATGGGGCACAAACACTCCTTGGAGGGGACACACAGTATGTTTTTCTTTTTGTTACTGTTGTCAAATCGATCTCCAACGAACCAGTCCACCCCCTCCATGACCACGAGACTGCAGTTACTATCAAATTGTAAGATCATTACGCAAGGGTGTGTGCTGTATTGGCTTTCTCAATACTTGTAGAACGTAGAAAGGGGCCGTGTCCTGGAATGAAATGTAAAAAAAAAACAGGTGTTAAATTATAAACATATATTATGTGTAAACATGGTAAATCATCTGATCATGTAAATTAACCAAGAAAAACATGGCGCATCAAAGCCAAGAAAACATGGTACATCAAATGAATCATAGCTAGTCTAATCAAAGCAGAATTGTGTATTAGTACAAGTTCATTCTCACTCTCAGCATGAAGAAAAACGTACATTAAAAAAATACGAAACAAATCTAGCATGCAAGGAACAGCCGAAATCAGTGACTGTTGTTTCCACCTCAGGCCTCCGCTCCAACGAAGCCAACCGTAAGTACGGGGGTGTATCCTCCACCCCGGTCCCCATCATCATCATCGTGTGCCAAGCGGCTCACACGGAGAAAAATATACGTCAACGTAAAAACATGCGATTGTGACTTACTTTTATCTAGAGATAGCAATATAGCTCTCAGTCTAGTCCTAGTTAGCATGCAGGAGATATTTTGAGTGAAAGATGATGCAGGTAGTGGACAGCTAGCAGCTACAGGTACTTTCTCACATGTGTCGATGAAAACAAACGATCTCTTGTTTCAGTTGCATAAAGCAAAAATGTCTATAGAGTGCCGATTTGCTGGAATACATGTTCGCGCGACAACAGGCCCGATATGTAATAGACTACATACACTGCGGTGTATTCCGCTTCCGTAATGCATCACGGTTTATGAACACGCATTTCCCTCTATACGCCAAGCGGCTCTTACGGAGAAAATGTATAGACGGCCGTTTTCCGAAATACGTTCACGCCATAATTTGCCAAATGCGCCTTCCAATCGGCGTGCATATCACTTCCGTAATACAGCGTAGTTTATTGACATGCATTGCGCACGATTGCAAACGAGGAGAGGCCGCTCGCGCTATATGCTAATGAGCTTTGCACCAAGTCTTAGTAACGAGCGCACTGTACGCTCCGCCCACTGCACAGTGCGCTGAATGGAATTTTGTGCAGAGATTTTGTGGCTTCGCGTATACCATGTTTTTGCCCATATTTTCTGCACGGTGGTAAGAAAAAACAGTCACAGGAATATCTTAATTTCTACTAAAGTAGAAAAGGTAAGGTCACACAAATTTCCAAATCTTATTTTTTAACAATAGTCTACATGATGACGCAAAAATTTCAAAATTTAAGCAAGTATTTTAGAAGTTACAAAAATTTACCAGACACCCTACTAGTATTTGATTTTGATGCCTGGGCAACGGTTAGCTAAACTAAAAAGTCTTAAAGAAAACGTTAGGAAGACACATTTTCATACATTGAACATGTCATTCCTAACACTAAAGTCTATAATCATAGTGCAAAGCTATACATTTGCATAGGGACTATTTTTGGCTGACAGAAAACATGAACAAAATCGTACCAGAGTTTATTTCTTACCTATTTTTTTTTACATGACTCAGAATAATAGATCATTATCTTCATAATCCAGGGTAGATTGAGTTCGAATAGGGGAATATTCAGAAATATCTGCACTTTTTTATCGACAGCTGTGCGATAGAAAGAGTCTGAAATTGCTGATATACATTGTATGTAGTAATATAGTGCGAGTGTGTGTAGCGCACTTGCTACATAGTTCGGTCTCCGAATTATCACACAGCTGTGGCTAAAAAAAGAAGAACGTTTGAGTTGACGTTTGTTTGTATGAGACATTTAACATTTATCATTCGGACATTTGTTTACATGATGCTATACAAACATTCTGAGTCAAAGTCCAAAGATAGCACTACATTGTGACTTACGACTGATTTTTGCAGACAGAAAACATTATAAATCGTACCAGACTTTTTAAAAATTTCTTACCTTAATATGTTTGCGATGCAGAACATGTGAACAGTTATCTTCATAATCCAGAGCAATTGGGTTTGTTTGGATGGGCCAAAAAACAGAAATATCTGCACTTTTTTAAACACCAGATAATCCGAATGATTTCAGAGTGTGAAATTGCCGATGTATTACTAACATAGTGAAAGTGTGAGTGCCGTAGCGCACCCACTCTGTACAGCAGGAATGTCACGCTCCAAAATCTTTTGGGCTTTGACACAGCTGTTGCTAAAAAAAAAGTGTCGATATTTCAAACATTTTTGCCCATCTGTCATACAGCGTTCATAGACATTGCAGTCACATTGCAGTATTACAAAAATGATAACCAACCATTGATATCGTATATAGATGCATTGCCTACGAGACACAACAGAATGTTAACTTATGTATGAGTTGGGCAGTCAAACATCAGGTAGGCAAGGTAAACAAGAATGTTATTTCCTGGTACTTTAAAGGGGTAGTTCAGTTTTGGTAGAGAGGGCGCTGCACATCACAATTTTTTTGTGAGGTAATGAAAAACTGAGTGTCGAATTGGAGAGAACATGTAATTTTAATGGCAGAATAAACTTTATTTGGTCAAAATCGACCAAGAAACGGCTGAAATATCAATAAATATATCTGATCTTATAATTATTTGGGGCCCAAATAATTAGGTAATTTTTTCAAAATTAAAAAAAAAATGCTTGCACTTTTTCAAAAATTTTCAAAAGCATTTTTTACATAGTTGCTGATGATCTCTCTATTTAATTATTATTTCAATAAAACATCACATGCATAATTTTGTATGAAAAATGGTTGAAACCAATGCCTTTTTAGAAAGCGCCCTCTTGTGTTTTAATGGCTCTTTTTTTAATGATAACAGGCTTTTTACTTAGCCGTTCGTAATTTTGTATACCTTTCGAGCATGGTGGAGTTATAACTATTAGTTTATAATGTTACTGTCCAGGTTTGGTTACTAAAGTTCAGCCTTGCCAAAACTGTACTAGTTCATTGTGATTATATTCTGTTTCTTTTCTCCCCTTCCTTTTCTCTTGTGCATTGTAGTCAAAAGATGAACAGACGCTTGGTGGTCAAGGTCACACGAGCGCATCCTCCGTAAATAAGACTCCAGTCAAGCAACAGCATGAGACTCCAAACGTCACACGTGCGGTCGCTGCGTCTGTCACACCGGCAAAGCCAGCTAACAAAGACTCTGGCTGTGTCCCAGGTAGGGAGTAATGTGAAAACACAATGGTTGTAATATGTGACTGGCTATATCAAAACCCCAGTAATTAATGTTTTGAAGAAATGTTAATGGGCAACTCTTTTTCAAGATCATTATGTGGAATTAATCAACGATAAAGTGAATAAGCTAACTTGATAACATTATTGTTAATTAAATTTTGAATTTAGTTTGTGTACTTGTTAAACATGAAAGCTAAAAAACCGTTTCCAGAGGAACATGATACTATTTTAGTTTTAGATTTGGACAGGAGCGAAGTTCGATATTTGATATTTCCCTAGTATTTTTCCAGATACTGTGATTACTGCTTCAAAATATAATACAAAATATACCATTTGAAAACTTTTGTGGTCCTTCCTGTAGGTACACCAGTGTCTGAACCAAAGACGACGAGCGCCACAACGCCTCAAACAACCACTATGGCCACAAGATCATCTCAGCGAACATCGGCACCAGCGAAGGAAGAGTCACCGAATAATAAACAAGCAGAATCTGTTGCCACACCGGTTCCTCCCGTGACATCAGATACATTAACTACAGCTGCTGTTCCGCAAGTGGTCGTGACATCTCCAATCCCGGTTCGCCAGCCTACTCATGTCTTTAAGAATCCACATTTTACTGTAAGTCAAGACTTTCTTTCCCTACAAGATTTTTGTTATTCTCATGTAGAGTTAATACATAAGTTGCTGTATGGGGACATATTTATTCCCAGGATAAAGTCATGCATAGCCTGTATGCGAGTGTGGGAGTGTATGCATGCAAGCCTCCACAATAAGCCCATTCAAGCAATCATAAATGTTCAAATTTTACTTGCCCAAACAGAATATTAACTTTCCCCCAAAACAGTAAGGCCAAAACAAAAAAATTGTTTGATTGGAGTAACGGGCAACCAAAAATTAGGGTAGGTCGGTAGGGATTTTTTTTTCTTTTTTTTTTTTTGCACAAAATACACAAAAACACACACATAACACATCGCAATTGCAAATTCTATTGCAATTTTTTATTTATTTATTTATTTTTTTAATTAAAAAAAAAAAAATAAATTAAAAAAAAAACCTCTAGGGTCGGCGTGCATTAGCGCCGGTATTTTTAGGGGTGGGCGGGTTACGCCATCCAACCATTTATTTTTCATGGCCTAATGTAAAACAAATATTCTAAAGTTTGTTGAGATTTACACGAGATCTACATCCGATTTACAGGTTAGGTATTACATTTTTCTCTCTCATAGTTGAACGAATGTAAGTTGCCCGATGGGGCAACCAAACTAGATTTTAAAATTTCACTTGCCCAACATCAATTATTACTTGCCCGACATCAATTATTACTTGCCCGCGGGAAATCGGGCAAATGCTTATAAGTGTCAAGCCCTGATGTATGTGTGATATTGTGATTACAAGGTTTCAACTTTTACCATTTACAGTTGTTTCACATCTTCTGTGGATCATGATTGGATAATATGGAAAATAAACAATAAAAAAGTTGCTGAAGCTGTAGCAAGCCTCCTCAATAACCCTTTTCTGTACTGGCCCATTCGGGCAAGTAAAATCATAAATTATGACATTTAATTTGCCCAATATAATCTTTACTTGCCCAATATAACATTTACTTGCCCTCTTACTTCTAGATGAGATTTACATGTATGAAATCGCATTGTTCTCTCTTAGTTGAACAATTTTTTAGTTGCTCAATCGGGCAAGCAAACTAGACAGTTTATTAAAATTTATTTGCCCGACTCCAATTTTTAATTGCCCCGGGCAAGCGGGCAAGTGCTAGTGTCGAGCCCTGGCTATAGAATAAACTATTATATTTATAACAGTTGTCTATTAATATCATTGCAGGGCTCAAAATTAGAACAGGCCTGCAGCCTGCTAGCCTGGGGCCACCAGAAAAATTGCTCTGGCCGGACATTAATTATTACTTGCCCGCAGGAAATCGGGCAAATGCTTTTAAGTGTCAAGCCCTGATATATGTGTGATATGTTTACAAGGTTTCAACTTTTACCATTTACATTATATTTATAACAGTTGTCTATTAATATTTCTGCAGGGCTCGAAATAAAAACAGGCCTACTGGCCTGGGGCCCGCAAACAAAAATTTGCTCTGGGCCACCAAATTGTCATTATTGCCATAATGGGCAAGCAACCATAACAGAATTTGTAATGTATTTCTTTTTTTTTAGGGCCATCAGATTCAGGTTTCGAGCCATTACAATTGGGAGAAATCTTTATTTTATTTGCCCAGCTGGGTCAGAAGGGAAAAAAAGGTTAATATATTGGATATTTTGAATAAAGAGTTTTCACAATTATTGTTTGTATATAATTATAAATTACATTGTTCTTTTTTATTTAATTTAATGTTTAGCACGTGCAATTCAGCTTGTTTGCTGCCATACATGTTCAAAATAAATACCATGAATAAATAAATAATTAAATCAATTTACTTTATTTATGGATATTGTTATTGCTGTCCTTTCCAGTATTCCAATAAAGGAGGCATTTCAACAGGGAAGAAGACAAGAACCTGGAAGACACTGAAGCAGATCATTGCATCAGAGAGAGCACAGATACACAGACCCATTGGCTCAACATGTGAGTAATAAAGGGATCTACCGTATTTGCCGGTGTATAAACCGCACCTGTGTATTAACCGCACCCCCATTTAAAAAAAAAAAAAAAAAAAAAGTGAAAAAAGTGCGGTTAATACGGTATTAACCGCACCCGTGTATTAACTGCACCCGTGTATTAACCGCACCCCCCTTTTTTTTTTTTTTTGTTTGTTTGAAAAAAGGTGCGGTTAATACACCAGCAAATACGGTAGTAACTTTGTCAAATTCACCCAAAATCACTTGGAGCTTCTACATTTTTTTTTTGGCTTATGGTAATACAGAGCTGCCAAGTCTTCCTGATTTCGCAGAAGACTTCCTGAAAATAGACCAAGATTACTGTATCGGATAGCCAATCTTCCTGATTATCAAAACATTATTGTCATTAGGTTGTATGCATTTTATTAATACCTTCCTGATTTCTGATGAAATTTCCCTAAATCTTGATTGTTGAATTTCAATGTTGGTAGCTCTGGTAATAGAAGAATGGGACAGGTTTTGATTTTTCAAATGTCTCCCCAATTTCGAAGATATGCTTTGTATAGAGATCCCCCACGCCGGAAGAAAAGAGAAAATAATCACCCAATCTTCGTGTTTGTTGAGAGTCAGGCATGGGCTAAAGAAAAACCGAGGGGCGTTCAGTTTCAGCTTTCTGGGGCATGGATGTCGGGATCTCTATACAAAGCATGGTAAGCGTCTTAGACAAGGAAAACCGCAGCGCATTCTATTCAACATGCTCCTTTACCTCCACTTGTTTGTACACATGCTGTGAGCAACAATTGACACGGGGAAGGTGAAATAAAAGTCTAAACTCTGATTATAATTGTTTTTTCTCTATTACTGCAAACACGCATTTAGAAAGCTTGTATTGTTTTGTTACTGTCATTTTAGATAGCAGCATCGATGCTCCTCTTTCTAGAAGACCCGCAAAGAAGTATTCTGACATATCAGGTTTACCTGTAAGTACAGTGATTGCCAGTGGCATACCTATGGGTACAGAAACTGTAATCTGGTAATAGTATATCCCCTAATGTAGTACAAATAAATGTTGTGAAATTTTTTGCTATAATCTTGGAAACAGTTTTTAATTTGGTCTACATACATTACTGATGAGAAAAAGTGATGTTTCCATTTTTTATTTTTGGTCCCAGGGTGCATTTTGGCGATTTTAAAGATAATTAGCTAATTTGCATATTTGTGAAATAAGGTCAGGGGTCATTTTTTTATCTAGGAATAGTGCAATATTGATAAAAACTGGTATTCTATGGTATTTTGGGGCAAGGATTCCATTTCCAGTGCTCGTTTGTAAGTGCTGTATGGGAAACGCTCTGAAATCCAAGATGGCTTCCCCTAATTAGCATATTTATGAATATTATTGATTTTCAGTGGCTACAGCCCCTAATAAGCAATAATTCTGGATTATTATATGTCAGTTATGTTCTAAGTATGTATTTAAGATATCAAAGATGAGTTGCCATCGTGGTAACCTCTAGCAATGCATATTATTTGCATAATTATGTACTTTACCTAATTTGCATATTCCCCCAAATAGAGTATATTGGGATCCCGACAAGTAAAAAAGATAAGTAATACCAATTTTCCAAGGTTTTGGGGGGCAGCAGATCCATTTTTGATACTTATTTACCTGTATCACCATGGCATCCATCTCAAATCCAAGATGGCTGCTCCCTAAATTACGCATGTTATGATACACGTCTATATTATTTCGGTTATATTAGATTGATATTATAATGTTTTGACTTTTAATTATTGGAATGAGCAACTAGAATACTTGAATCACAATGTAGTTGTTTGCTTTCAGTAAACAAATCATATTTTGATAAATTAAATGCCATTAAAGTAGCAAATAGCAATATTTACTTTAAAATGACAAAGGCGGCCATCTTTGATTCATGTTGGTTGCCGAGGTGATACAGGTAAATAAGTATCATAAATGGATTTGTTGCCCCCTAAAACCTTGGAAAAGTGGTATTACTTGTTTTTTTTACTTGCCGGGTTCCCAATATACTCGATTTGGGGGAATATGCAAATTAGGTAAAATACATAATTATGCAAATAATATGCATTACTAGAGGTTGCCACGATGGCAACTCATCTTTGATATCTTAAATACATACTTAGAACATAACTGACAAATAATAATCCGGAATTATTGCTTATTAGGGGCTGTAGCCACTGAAAATCAATAATATTCATAAATATGCAAATTAGGGGCAGCCATCTTGGATTTCAGAGTGTTTCCCATATAGCACTTACAAACGAGCACCGGAAATGGAATCCTTGCCCCAAAATACCATAGAATGCTAGTTTTTATCAATATTGTACTATTCCTAGATAGAAAATGACCCCTGACCTTATTTCAAAAAAATGCAAATTAGCTCATTATCTCTAAAATCGCCATTATGCACCCTGGGACCAAAAATAAAAAATGGAAACATCACTTTTTATCATCAGTAATGTATTTAGACCAAATTAAAAAGTGTTTCCAAGATTATAGCAAACAAAATTGCTGCTTTACATAACCTGATAGACTATAATTATAGAATCAATAAAAGTGGCGTAGCAAGCAGGACCCACTAGGACCGTTGCACGTGCCCCCAATAATTTGACAAAAACAAAGCAGGAAAATCTGTGAAAAAAAAATCAGATCTTTAGTAGTTTTCTTGTGCCTTTGACAAAAATAAAAACGGAGGAAAAGGTTACTTAAGTTAAGTTTGACCAATACTCAACTATCCCTTTAACATTGTCAAGTTCATCCAAAATCTCTTGGAACTTTTCACACTTCTTTTTATGCCTCCGCCAACGAAGTGGCCGGGGGCATTATGTTTTTGGGTTGTCCGTCCGTCCGTCCCGTTTTCGTTCTTGCGATATCTCAAGAACCGGTTGACGGATCAATTTTAAACTTAGTATGAGTGTACATATTGGGGTGACAATGATCTGCTTAGATTTTGAGTGTCATGAGATCAAAGGTCAAGGTCATAGGGCTCATTATATATGCAAAAATAGCTTGTAATGGCAAAATCTCAAGAACTGAATGTCAGAATTAAATCAAACTTGGAACCTGGATGTATTTTAGGGAGCCAATGAAGCTATATAATTTTGGGGTCAAAGGTCAAGGTCACAGGACTCAATATACTTGAAAAAGCTTGTTATGGCAAAATCTCAGGAACAGAATGTCAGATTTCAAGCAAACTTGGTACATGAATGTATTATAGGGAGCCAATGTAGCCATACAATTTGGGGTCATGAGGTGAAAGGTCAAGGTCACCGGACTCATTTTATATGCAAAAATAACTTGTAATATTGATATCTCAAGATCTGGTTGATGGATTACCATCAAAATTGAGTTTACAGAATTAATTCTGTGCATTTTTTTCCCTGACATATTTTTGTTTTTTTATTGGCAGGCAAAATACACTGATCCAAGAACAAAACTACGCTATGCGAATGCGGAAGAATTTGCCAACTTGAGAAATCTTCCAACAGATATAGTTAATGGACTGCTTGCTTTACGAAGAGCAAATCTTGATGTTCAATGATCTGGCCAACTTTGTTAATCTTCAATCTCAAATGCAGAAGAATTTGCCATCGCGCCAATTTGTGGACGACTCCTACAACTATTGACAATGGATTGCTAGCTTTACGAAGAGCAAATCTTGATGTTCAATGATCTAGCCAACTTGGTTAATCGTCGATTTCAAATGCAGAAGAAATTGCCACGGCACCAACTAGTGGATGATTCCTACAACTATTGACAATGGATTGCTTGCTTTATGAAGAGCAAATCTTGATGTTCAATGATCTAATCTTCAAGTTCAAGTAAAGAAGAATTTGCCACCACGCCGTTTTGTGGACGATTCCTACAACTATTGACAATGGATTGCTTGCTTAACGAAGAGCAAATCTTGATGTTCAATGATCTAGCCAACTTGGTTAATCGTCAATTTCAAATGCAGAAGTAATTGCTACGGTACCAACTAGTGGATGATTCCTACAACTATTGACAATGGATTGCTTGCTTTACGAAGAGCAAATCTTGATGTTCAATGATCTAATCTTCAAGTTCTGCCACCGCGCCGATTTGTGGACGATTCCTACAACTATTGACAATGGATTGCTTGCTTTACGAAGAGCAAATCGTGATGTTGGATGATCTAGCCAACTTGGTTAACCCGTTGCTTACAGGAACCGGGTCGGGTGTGTACTCAGTCTATGGGGATTCCTGAATCTCGAAGGAAAGGGGTTAACTTAATCATCAAGTTCAAATTATGAAGAATTTGCCACTGCACCAACTTGTGGACAATTCCTACAAAGTTCTATTGACAATGCATTGCATGCTTTATGAAGTGCAAATCTTGATGTTAAATGAAGTCAAATTGGTTAATCTCCATATATGCAGAGTATACCACCTTGTGTGGATTTCAGACAAATATGGCTTATGGATTGCTTGTTTTACAAAGTGCTTATCTTGATATACCAAGATTGAATGAATGATTTTGATTTAACAAAGTGCAGTTGAAAACATTCAACATGACATAAAGCAGGGCTCCACACTCAACTTTTTTCTCAGTGGCCTGATCGGGCCAGTAAAATAACTTATTCCCCTATTCTGGTGGCCTGAAAGAAAAATTACTGGCCCCAACATAATGAGTAAACATTTTACTATTCAATATATCACTCTTTCTTATTCCCTTTGATTATAGATGAAGCATGACATAGAAGAAAACAAGATTGTTCTTATTTTGTCAATGTCAGGTTGAAAATCTGCTTGCCCGATCGGGCCACCAAAATATTACTTTTATACATTTTTGCTGGCCCAAAGTGCAATTTCACTGGCCCCGGGCCAGCGGGCCAGTGTGAGTGTCGAGCCCTGCATAAGGTAAGACTTTGAGCAAATATTTGATGTCATTGAACTGAAGCTTTTTGAGGAATTAATTTTACTGTATACAGTGAAACCACATTATAATGAGGGCATTATAATGGACCTGCACAATTGCCTGGTTATAATAGGGTTTTGTTGTATTAGAGCTCTTTAATGAGGTTCCACTGCATAACAAGACAAACGTCATAGTCTTAAGAACGTTGTTACAAAGAGGTTCCATTGTATTGAATTGGTCAACTTGGTGATGAAACATTTGGGAGTAAGGAACACGTTTATATGTCTGAATGAATACCTACCTTCCAAGTCATCTTCAATTCAAACAGATAGGGTCAATGGACTGCTTGCTGTAGGAAGAGCAAATCTCAACAACTGGGCATGTGGCTCGGTGGTAGAGAGGCCATCTCATGCAAATGAGGTCGTGTGTTCAAACCCCGGCCGGGTTATACCAAAGACCATCATAAAAATGGTACCTACTGCCTTCTAGCCAGGCGCTCGGCAAACATAGAGTGGAGTAGGGTAATAGTAACATTTATGTTATGCAGGGCCTGCTGGAAGAGCAGTGTTCGTCACTGAAGTGGCTACCCTATTAATTATTATTATTATTAATGTTCAGTGATTAAGTCAACTCTGGGAGTTAGGAATATATCGCAAGTATTGCAAGTCACGATAGATCATGAAAGAAAGTCTTAAAGTTTATCTTATAGCCCATTGCACACTATACTAGCTAATAATTCTATGAACAACTGCATATCTGAATTAAAGCTACAATGTATATTGAAAGCATTTGTGACTGGATATTGCAAAACCCTGCACTTGACGGTAATTCATGGTTTGAAGAAATGGGTATTTTAAGTTCACATAATGTACGTAAAAAAGACTTATGTTTGTAAAATTGAAACAATCATATTTTGACTAATATTGTCAGAATTTTTAGAAGAAGAAATCAAATGAAAGATTATGATGAGGCCTTTCTCATGGCTTGAAAATCTACATTTTGGTTATTACTGAGAAGTTTTGCAGGGTTTTGGTATAGCTGGTCACATTTAGTATAGTTCAGATCCTTCATCATTCGTCGGATCGGATCGGATCGTGTACAGTTGCCTTTAAATGCAGAAGAATTTGACAATAACCGAATATTGCTAATGGACCGCTTGCATCGTACGTTTACTTTATATATATCTTTTGTAACTTTGTACAATAGCCAATTATTGTTGTCACAGTTGTAAATAAATGAATATATAACACTCAATTTTCAATACATGTAATTCAGTTGTTAAAATGTGTCAATGTATGTAAAACCAACAGTTTCTTTGTTCATTTTCATTTATGTTATATATTTCTAGACAGTTTCTCTCTGTTTGAACTAAAACAATTTGTTTAAATTTGAGCAGTATAAGATAAATGGACATGGACCACCCAAAACAGGACATACTAACAAGGGAATATAAAGTAGCAATAAATAAAATGTGTTTCCAACATTATACGGTTACATTGATATGCATTATAGAAAGGAGGGAGATGCAAGATGAATAATGAAGAGTGGATGGTAGAGACAGAAGGTAATATATTTGGAGGCATAAAGATAGTGCATGAGAAAGAGTCAGAAAAAGAAAAGAGAGTACTAGAAAAGAGGGGGGGGGGGGGACGACAGAGATTTGAAGAGTAAGATACAGTGTCGGAGAAAAAGAAAGAGCACTAGAAAAAGAGAGAAGGGGGAGAGGGAGAAGGGGAGACAGTGTCGGAAAAAGAGAGAGGGGAGTGGGGGGGGGGGGGGGGGGGAGAAAGACAGTTGGTGTCGGAAAAGTGAAAGAGAGCACTAGCAAATAGAGAGGGAGAAGGGGAGACAGTGTCGGAAAAAAGAAAGAGCACTAGAAAAAAGAGGGAGAAAGAGAACAGTAAAAAGGAGATTGAAAGAAGGACCAGAAAAAAGAGGGGAGTGCACCAGCAACGAGAGGGTATAAGAAAGAGGGGGTTGGGGGTGGGGGGGGGGGGGGGTGTAGGTAGATCGACAGATTCATCTTTTTTCATGGCCTCTTTTACGTTTTTACTGTCTTGTACTGTATTTAGAATGGCCGAGCAACAGTAAAAGACTGCAGTAAAATGTAAAAGAGGTCTGCCATGAAAAAAGATAGATTTGTCGCTCTAGGGCGGAGGTAGCACCGGAAGAGAGAAAGAGTGAGGGAGAAAGCAGGTGGATGAGAGATGAATGTAGATAGAGCAATAAAATGATACACGAACATAATACAGGTATTTAGTATTATACTAAACCTACATTACATACCATTATTATAGCGCACACTACAAGAGCCTCTATTAATTGTACGATCAATTATTAGATTATTATTAGATGATTGATCTATTCATCATACGATCTATTAATTGATCGTACACACATCGTTCTTAAATGACCACTCTTATTTCCCTGGGAAGACTGAGATTATGACGATTTCCTGATGATTTGGGACATTGGGAATTATGACAATGCGAGGGAGCGAAGAAACCAAGTCTGAGGACGCCCGGGCGGGTGGGGTTATTTCCCTTCCCATGGCCATGGTAGGGAGCTTTTCATTTTTTGTCATGAAATTATGCAATCTGATGCGTACACCTTAGCAGGAAATTTGACTTGACAATTACTTGATACTAGCATTTGAGAAGAGTGTTTACTCCTTTCAACGGGGAGAAATGTTTGAAATTGATGTTGAAATAGCATTTTAGCCATAATGTAAAGACAATTTATGATTTTAGCGTCATTCTGGGGTAAAATAGTGTTTGTAGTATCTTTCATTACTATACACTATTTCACTTTATACATATATTTTAAAAATATATGTATAAAGTGAAATAGTGTATAGTAATGAAAGATACTACAAACACTGGCGTATATGGTGTTTGTGGGGAGGGGGGGGGGGGGGGGGCGCTTGGGGGCTGTTGCCCCCAAAATAAAATTAAAACGGCTTATTTCTAATTCGATACCAGTTAAACATCAAACAAATTGTACTTCTTGAGACATGATAACTCAGATTCTACGTCATGTCAAGTCAAATTTCTTTCCTTGGTATGCACCAGATCGCATAATTTGAAGTTAAAAAACGCAAAAAGCTCCCTTACCGTGCAAGGGCGGACACCCCCTCCCATCATACACTCCCCCCCCCCCCCCCTCCCGTCTAACCATCCTCCCTCTCGGTCGCTTCTCTCCCTCGAGAATCGGTCTTGTCTACGTCTGGTATACCTTGTTCATGTTGTTGTGGCATATGGTGCAATGTTTGAATTGTGTATGTAGCTTTGCGAACATTATTGTTTGGGTGCAGATTCAAGTTCAAGTTCAAGTTCAAGTTCAATTTATTCAACCAAATCATTAAAAATCAAATACAAAGTTTATACATGAATGTTGTTGTACAATGTAAAATATAATGAATGGTTAGGGACACCTAGGAAGCAAAGCTTGTAATAGGGCCCTTTCACATATCAATACATAACAAAATATTACATACACATTGATGGAAATAAATATTCATACATAAAACTACATTCGTGAGCCCACCCTACCCGCCCCCCTCCCCCCAACTACCATGCATAAATACACTCATACCATGTCGCAGCAGATTTTGAAGAAAAGGAAAGAAAGTAGAAGAGAGGAAAAAATACAGAATAACATATGAATTCAGTCTACTCAATTAGATGATAAAATTGTAAACAATTCACTTTTACACAATTTCTTAAATCTTGTCAAAGTTGTACTGGATCTTATATTGGAGCTGAGATTATTCCATTTGCTTATTCCCACATTTTGAAATGAATTAAGAGCATGAGTTGTACGTACAGGAGGCTTATGTAATAACATTGTTTGTCTTGTGTTGTGAGGATGAACAGATGAATTAATTACAAACAAAGTTTTAAATATGAGCGGGAGATGACCAGTATGGAAATTATACATAAATATGAGGGTATTAAGCGTTATAAGTTGCTGTATTGGAAGAACTTTCATATTAATAAATAAGGGATTACTAGAACAATTATACTCTGAATTTGTTATGATTCTAATAGCCTTCTTTTGTAACAATTTTATTTTATTTAAATGAGATAAATAAGAGTTTCCCCACACAATGTTGCAATATGATAAGTGTGGTAGTATTATTGAATTATAAAGTAGCATTAATACATTTTGGGGGACGATATATTTTAATTTTGATAGTATTCCAACACCTCTTGATACCTTCAAAGTAACATTCTTTACATGAGCCTTCCAACTTAAGAATTCATCAATAATAACCCCGAGAAAAGATAATGATTGAACACATTGGAGGGATGTATTTTGGATAGATATGGAATCAAGGTTGGGTGGAACTCTCCTGTTTTTTGAACGAAATATAATATAATTTGTTTTTTCATAATTAAGATGCAATTTGTTATTTTGAAACCAAGAAACTATTTTACTTAATTCTAAGTTAACCATTGAAATAAGTGTATGCACATTCTTATGGGATAGTACAATTACAGTGTCATCTGCAAATAAAGAAAACCGAAAAATCTTTGAACTATTAATAATGTCATTTACATAAATAAGGAACAGGAGAGGTCCCAAAACAGAACCTTGAGGTACACCACATGATAGGTCTTTAAGCTCAGAATTGACACCATCGACCACCACATACTGTTTTCTACCAGTCAGATATGATCTGAACCAGTTTTGTGCTACACCTCGCACGCCATAATAACATAATTTATCAAGAAGAATGTGGTGGTCGATGGTGTCAAATGCTTTTGACAGGTCCATAAATAATCCTAAACAAAAGTTACCTTTATCCAATTCATTTATAACATAATTAGACAAATTCAAGACCCCATGTGCAGTTGAGTGTTTTTTTCTGAACCCAAATTGTTCATTAATTAAAATTTCATATTTTTCAAGAAAACTAAATAATCTACTATACATAACTTTTTCCAATAATTTAGAGAAAATTGACAAAATGGCAACAGGCCTATAATTATCAATATTTTGTTTACATTTCTTTTTATATAATGGTACAACTTTAGCTACTTTCAAAGAATCCGGAAATACCCCAGAGGAAATTGATTTATTGAATATATTGCACAAAGGGTCTACAAAACAAAAGATTGATTCTTTGACTACTTTGGCAGAAATATCATCACAACCACACGCTTTAGCTGGGTCTAGTGATGTACAAAGTTCTGTCAACTCATGAACCGTAGCTGGTTTCAAAAACAAACTATTGACATAATCTGAACTTAAATATTTCTTAAAAGAATTAGGTACACATGGAATTGAATTTGATAGTTTCTGACCTATATTAACAAAGTAAGAGTTAAACTCTTGAACAATCTGTTCGCGTGAAGAATATTTATCTTTACCTAAGTACATTTCATTCGGTATAACATTTTGTTTCTTATTACCTAGTACATCATTAATATTATTCCATGTCTTTTTCATATTTCCTTTACACTTTGAAAAAAGGTCATAAAAATATTGTTTTTTACTATTTCTTACAAGAGTAGTCAACATATTTTTATACAAAGTATATTTGATCCTAGATGTATCACTTGGTTTGTGTAAATATGCCATATAAAGACGATTTTTCTTTTTAATTGACACTAATAGACTATTTGATATCCAAGGTTTCTTAGGTTTGCGTTTAACATTTATTTGCTCTTTAAATGGAAAACAATCGTCATACAACATAGTAAAAGTTTTTATGAAATAATTATAACTTGCATTAGTATCATGATTCATATAAATTGCTGACCAATCAGTCTTGGCTAATCTCGTCTTAAATTCTTGTATCTTTGTATCAGTGATTACCCTTTTTTAAACATTATTATTACATTGCTGTTGTACTGATCTATCCATCTTTACCAAACAAAATATAGGAAAATGATCGGAAATATCCGTATATAATAAACCAGTTTGTACATTTTCATGAAAAATATTTATAAATATATTATCTATTAAGGTGCAAGATCTTGCGGTAATGCGTGTAGGCTTTGAAATTAGTGGGTACATATTATAAGAGAACATAGTTTCTAAAAACTCATTTGTCTTATCATGAGATTGATGATGAAGCAAGTCAATATTATAATCACCCATCAACATTATGTCTTTCTTTTCTTTTTCTAGCACACATAGACATGTATTTACTCTCTTAATGCGAAAGAGTGGATTCTCCGCTCTAGCTGTCGAGTGACATGCGTTTCAACTCTGAAAAGAGTTGAAATCGACTCTGAAAAGAGTTGAAATCGACGCCGCCGCGTGTTGAATAGGCGTTCGCGATAGTATAGTATGAGTTACCGTTTCAACTCCGAGAGCGAGTTGAACAAAAATCGAGACACAGCCACTAAGGCAGCCAATCAGTGATCATCTTTGAGTCACGTCACGCGCGATAAGGAAAATTTAATTCGATGCGGGAATTATTTGCACCGCTGTACTAGCTCGCTCTTCGTCATCATTTTGGACGTCGGAGATCGAAGATTTAGGAGATCGAAATCACATTCAGACGGTTCTATAATAAAGGAGAACTCAGTGAGGACTTCCGCAAAACACTTGAAGGTGAGTTTTTATCGTGATTTAAGTTTATACTTAGACAAATCAATCTTTCACTTTCGGCTTTCATTTATACGCCAATTTGCAATCACAACGCAAACGTTACGGCGCGCACCAATGTAAGTGCGCGCGTGTGTGTGTGTGACGTGTGTGTGTGTTTGTACACGGGTGTGACTTGTCAAAAATGATGGTCAAGCGATTAAATAGTTGAAACATAATTTCCCTTGCAACATGTTCAGGTAATTAGTATACTGAAATATTCTCTAAGTTCTAAAGATTATAGATGAACAGAATAATCGGGTAAAAACTGACTCATCTTGCAAATTATCCTCAATATCTTACTGGTGGTTCAGGGTGGTTTCTTTCAATATTATAGACAGTGATACTCTAGCCTAGTGCGCGTAGTGGAAATACCAAACCGGCTCGTTTTATTGCTGAATATATCCAAATAGTCTAAAGACTTCATCACTTATTCACATATCAACTTCACTATATAATTTAATATTTCCTTGGCTTTCATACCAGCCATATTTCCAAGCACATAACCCATTCCTTGAGTTATAATTTAATCAAAATCCACAACTAGCAAACACAATTACCACTAAACGCGCGCGCGCCGATCACTCACAGTCACAGAGTCCGTTTCAAGTAAATTCATGCACAAATTCCTTACAAATTCCCTTATTTGTAGCTCATCTATACATAATACATCAATTCATATATCAAGCCTTCTTAACAATTCAATTATCTATCATATAAGCTATAATTTATCTCATACTTTGCATTTAAATAACAGAAAACTACAATTAAAGGTTGTTTCTAATCAATTACTGGCTCCGGAAGATGCTCATGAATATGCAAATGAGCTTTATGCGTAATTTGCATATCATGTGTTTTGGAGTCGCTATAAGTGGAACTACGGTAATAAACATGCTAAGTTCTAACCTTTGAAAGCAAAGTATCGCTTCTGAACTATTCACATACTTTGTAACAAATATCAATCTTAACTATCTGTTATATAACATTGTCATATCATTTGACAATAAAGAGGAATTTAATAAACAATTTCAGAAAGCTTTGTAACAAACGTTTATACCCGTATCTGCCTACGCAAATATCTGTGTTATGCGTCGTACAATTAACGCAGCGCTATGTCAACTGCACTGTCGTTCTAAATGCAATACATCAACAACAACAATACGACACTCATTATTCAACTCATCATCACAAGAATCATATCGAATCAGTAACACTGTCAAGTAGTCAACACTAATCTATAACTTTACCTGGTTTGTGAATTAATCCATTCTTGTTAATCTTCCGTTTCGAGCCAAAGTTTAAGTTCACAATCAAAATATTTAATAATGTAAGTGTTGCTAGTCTTAATTACAGACTTATCAAATATACGCGCCGTGGCGCATATATATATATAATTATTAATTAAATACCTTGGGTACTGTATTCCATTTCTTAAATGTGTATTTCTAAGGTAAATGTTCCTCTCAAATATGTTTAGGCCTTAGTTATAGTAGGTAAACTGTCCCTTTTGGAGGTCTGCATTTGTTTTGATCTGTCAGCAGTGACGTAGCGTGGTCGGACTGATTGGGTGGGTGGGTGGGTGGGGGGGGGGGGGGGGGGCACACCTTATGTATTTCTTTGTTTTTTTCCAAAAATGTCCCCTTATGTTTTCTATTGTTTGTTCAGAATTATTGGGGGGGGGGGGGGGGGGGGCACGTGCCCCCCGTGCCCCCCTGTAGCTACGCCACTGTCTGTCAGTCACCATACATTTTTAATGGTTGTACAAATGATTTTTTTTTTCTCATATTTTCATTTGATTGCAGATTTGAAATATCACCCACCGACACACACTGCATCCCAGATGAACGACAGCTGGGATCAAAGGGATACCCGATGACACACCCAGCTGCAACATAAACGTAAGCAGTGTTCCAGCCTACAATACAATGAAGAAAGGCAACCGCGCAGTTAAACTAGACATGCACGAAGACGAGCGATACAAGTGCGAAGCCGACAGAGACAACCATCAAGACGAGCAAAACGACCTCGAAGATGAACAAAGGCGAGCTAAGCAGCCGCAAAGACCAGCGAGACAAGTGCCAAGATAACAGAGACGACCAGCAAGACGACCACGAAGACAAGCGAAGATGAGTAAGACGACCACGAAGACGAGTGAAACAGTCGCAAATATGAGCGAGACAAGTGCCTAGATGACAGAGACGACCAGCAAGACGATCGAGATGACCACGAAGACGAGCAAAGACAAGCACGAAGACGAACAGGCAGCCGCAAAGACGAGCGAGACAACCGCAAAGAAAACGAGTGACTCGATGACCAGCGAAGCAACCGTGAATGCGGCTTCGACAGTAACCTTGACGAAACCAACTTCAGTGAACCGAACACCAGCTTTCAGAGTCCGTGCAGAGCTGACACTTATCGCTAGCCCAACGATCATGGCGTTCGCGACACAGGCCACAACCCGGAGGATATGCGATTGTGATATGGAATGTGAACGTTGAACTGCATGGTTTGGTTGAATTTTTGTATAAAATATAAACTTGAAATTACTTTTCAAAAGGAAGAAGTTTTGTCACCTTCCTTGCTCATGAATCCATACATTTTAAATACATAGGCCTACAAGAACATGCCTGTAGTAGTCACCAACCTTCTACAATGGCCACTTTTCTAGTTTTCAGTAGGTGGTCACTATAGTATACACATGTTTGACTGTGTACTACTGTAGCTCAAGACATTGCTGCCCCCGAAGCCAGAATCAATCCAATTTTGATACAGATCTGCCTCACCGGTTCCCCTCGACTCTACGTCCTGACTGATGGACCCTGTCGAGTACCCAAGTAGAAGTAGAAGTATGTGAGGGGCCAGATTAAATCCAGGAAACATGAACATGTCCCTATTTAAAGGCTTTAACTATGATATTAAAATGTCCTGAATATAGATCAATTATCTGCCAACTGTTTCTTACCTTTTGCAAGGTGGTGTGATAATTTGTTAGGTATAATGCATGAAGAACAATTGTTTTTTTTAAATCGAATTAACTTCCAATGTGAAGAAAAAAGACTTCTTAAGATTGGGATGAACATTGCTTGGGCTAAAACGTGATGTTTAGGACTTGGGCCCACTGTTTTATGAAAGGCTGCATGATTATGTTGTTGTATATAAGTATTATTGTAATTGTTTTAATGGTAACTTACAAGTTTTAATTTTTCGTTTGCTTCTCCAAAATTGTATACTATCCTGTTAAATTATTGCCCAACGGTTGGTCCCCAACATGTATTCCTATTGGATGTATTTATGAATTTTAGACCTGTTTCTGAACAGATTATTATGAAACAAAGTCCGCACTGTCTCTAACATTGTGTGCCATTTCACATAGTTGTTCATTATCTCACATATTGATAAAAGGGCCCTGTAAAGTAAACCAAAACTAAATTATTCCTTTAAATGTATTGTGATAATTTTACAATTTATATCCAACTGTTCTTGAAACTTGTGATGAACATTGTATTACTGGTGACCGATTATATTACTGAAATGGCAAGCAGCCCTTTAATTGTCGTAATTCCTTAGCAGAACTAGAGGGTTGACTGTGAAAGGAAACAAAATAATATCTCTGCATGTGCAAAACGGTTTAACTGGCCACCAGTAGTCTTTGTCTTTTTAGACTAACCAATATTGAAATCATCTTGTTCTGAAACATGATATTACTAAGGTAATTAGATTTCCCAAGTTGTGTTGTATTGCAAATATCTCTTCACACATTGCTGTTTTGCATGAACTTGTAGATTGTTTGATGCTTGTGTGTTTTTATATATATATGTACAATGTGTATTTTAATGTTTATATTTCAAATTGAATTAAAAGGAAATTAAAATTTCTTTAATCAGGAAAGTTAATATGTCTTAGAAAGTTTAGAATTGAAGTAGAAGAGTGAATACAGTGTAACCTCGTTACAAAGAGCTCTGATAAAACAAACCATTTATAACAAAGTCATTTTGCTTGTCCCAGCCGTTGTTTAAAAAAAAATGTTTTAACCCTTTGTTTTATAACAAGGTGATTGTCTTAATCGCAAGGATCTTTTTGTAAAGAGGTTTCACTGTAGCATAATGTTGTTGTGTACCCCATAAAAACAATGTATGCCCAATGGGCAGTGGTTCACCTTTTGTTTTCACTAAAACATGAGGGCAAGGCAAATCATTCTATTCTATTGCTAGTACATTGTTTTTGTATGTTATTTTTCGAGGGGAAAAAAGATACGATCAATTACCTTGTTAATACCCTAAAATAGTTTTGCAAATTATTGTTTTGATTTCCTTTGGGGCTCATTCCAGCCAAATGTGAACCATCACACAGCATGTGTGCACGATACATTGTTCCATTGAACACAACAATTTATTTCCATTATATTTTGTTCCACAAACTGCATTTTCAATGTAAGAATTAGTGTATGCCTATATGGGACATTATGTGTGTTTATGTGCGTATGTTTGTTAACATGTATATGTGCATGTGGATGAATATCTAAACCCCAAATTGATAGATTTTGTAATCACCCCATCCAGCTAGAATGATTTCCACTCCAGAATGAGAGTTAAAACAACATTAACTCTGCATTAGGAGTGGATTCCACTCCAAACGAAGTGGTCACTAATATGGCTCCCTAAGGAGTGAACAAGGGAGTGGATCTTAACTCCCTTAAAGAGTGGACAATTTCCACTCTAGTTTGGAGTGAAAAGGGGGTCAACTCTGGGTTAGGAGTGGATTCCACTCCAAACGAAGTGGTCACTAATATGGCTCCCTGGGGGGTGAACAATGGAGTGGATCTCAACTCCTTAAAGAGTGGACAATTTCCACTCTAGTTTGGAGTGAAAAGGGGGTCAACTCTGGGTTAGGAGTGGATTCCACTCCAAACGAAGTGGTCACTAATATGGCTCGCTAAGGAGTGGACAAAAGAGTGGATTTCCACTCCAAAACATTAAGAGAGTAGTTTGTCATTAAAACTTGATACATTAGTGTCGTGGTACGTTTAGATGAGGCCGAAGGACACACAGTAACAAGTTTGTTAGGTTGCTCTGGTTATTTATTCATCAGCCACAGTATCTCTCATAATGTCGAGATTCTCGCAGAAGACAAAAAACCCCAAGGTCTATGCAGACCCACTGCAGCGCACAACTACAGCTCAAGCAGCCATCTATCTGCTCAGCAACCACAGCCGCCTCTGTAAACTAGCTGCAAAGCCACGCCTTGGCAAAGGCAAAACAGCAGGCCCGGAAACCTCGGAAGTCTGAACACAGGAACAGTGACAGAATACACCCAAACTTGACCATGTCAAATGTGCTTCTCCGATGTTTCCCTATACTAACACCTGCACTATAACATAAGCGTGGGCGGCGGCTAACACACTCATTATCCGTCCGCGAATCTAAATATAACATGTATTGTAAACTAATTTGCATAATTGGACTCGGTGCGGAATGTGACATTAACTAACTTGCATAATTGGACAAGTCCGCGATTTACATACGATATAAACTAGTCCGCATTCCCACATATTCCCCGCTTAAAATAGCTTTCGTCCCGAAAGCTCTAAAATCTAACTATGGAACATATCACAACCCCTCTAAAAGGTTACTAATTCCACAAAACTTGCAATTTTTCAAAAAAATCCTACAGAACACACACTGTTCATTTTGCAGTAATACAAAAAATCCTATAGACCACACACTGTTCATTCTGCAGTATACAAAAAGACCATTTCTGCAGTAACACAAAAAGAATCCTATAGCCTATACACTATTTCTTTTTCCAAAAAACTACATCGACAAAAACATCACCTTCTACCAATGTGTACTGCTAAATGCACACATCTCCTATGAATACCATCAAATGAGATGACTACCTACAAATCTGACTTCAATAATCAAAGTATAAACCCAAAAAATCCTGTATAACGACAAGCAAATCCAAACTATTTACATATAAAACTTTAATCTAGCACCAACTAGCTTGCCTTATCAAAAACTGAAACCTTTTATACTCGATCTAAACCAAAATCACTTTGTAGCCTATTCTCTTCCCTCTTTTCTTTATTTTTTATTTTTTTTTACAAAACTAAAGAAAACCATGAATATGCAGTTTCCTTCCCACAATGCACACTCTATACTTCCAAGAAAAAGCAGTAAATCTTCCCCGCTTATTTCTTGCTGAATACTCTTACCAATGCATAAAATCCAACAATGCATAAAATCTTCCCCGCATTTTTCATGCTGGATACACAAACCAATGCAAAAAAACAAATCTTCCTCACTGCATAACATGCATCAAATGCAGAAATGCAATGAAAAAACCTCCCTCATTGCATAACATGCAAAATGCATAAAAATGCAAAAAACCTCTCTCACTGCATAAAATGCAACATGCATAAAAGTGCAAAAAAATCCATCCTCGGCTAAACAGCCTTATTTGTATAAACATACAAATTTACATCATCCACCAACCAGTATATCTGACCCAAAACATCTATAATTTGGCTTCCACTGAGACTCCCAGGGCCCCCACACAACTTCCCGGACACGCCCGATGTCACTCCATACTGCATCACGAGCAGCACACACCTCAAAAGCAAATGTAAAGCTAGGCATGTATCCTACCTCCCTCGGATAACTCCACAACTCTTCGTCTAAATCCTCTAACCCCACATGGTCCTTAACCCTATGATACTCTCCCAACGGTTCGGGACCCTCTATAGTACCCGCCTGTGAGGCACCTGGAAATGGGAGCTCCCCAAATTCCTCCTCACTAACCGACCTATCATCTATGTCAAACCTGGGGTCAACATCACAGTATACGTCTACACCTACATCATCGACGTCTACATCATTGACACCGACATGTACCTCATCTACATGTACATCTACATGACAATCAATATCTAACTCTAAATCCTCTGTATGTACAACATCTAACTGTATATCATTGACCTCTACATCTATGTCATCGATCTCTACATCATTGACCTCTACATCTACATCGTCCTGCTGAACCACCGTTCCGCTAGACACAACATGTGTTCCTGAACCTGTCAGCTCATCTCCCTCAATCAAAGGACCACCATGGAGAAGTACCCGCAACACTGCTTCTTTGAACACCTCAAAACACTCACCCTGATGCTGGAGGTAAAGCCGCCTCACAACCACACGTTCACCCACATCTCGTGTTCCCTCAACAAACTGATTGGCCAGGGCTCCATCCTTCAGCTGCCTCAAAGCCGCAGCTTCCACCTCATCGCCTGCTGCATCCACAACCTTAGCATACAGACGCATGAGAGCCCTACTAAAACCTGCCAAATCCTCATCCTCACCCTGAACACGGGAATGGAACAAAACCCGCAAATACTGACATGTCTCCCAGCTAAAACAACGCCTGAGAGCCTTCACTATCTCCTTAAAACTACACCTCTGCTCCTCCGACAAGCAGTACTCAACCTCCTCTCCTGCAGGCCCAGTGAGGTTGTCCACAAGAACCTTAGCCTTCCCCTCATCACTGAGTTGGAATGGCCCTACCAGGAGATTAAACTCCTCAAACCAGTCAGAGAATGGCGTTTTAGTGCCATCCTGACAGTCCCCACTAAACTTCGCTATCTGCAATCGGCCCAGAAGAAGATCCGCAAAATCCACCGATTGCCCTAGAGCCAACAAGGAGGCAAACACTCTCTGTAGATCCATCTCTCATGGCTCTGCATCACGCCAAGCAGGCCTCTACCTCGAGAAAACTAAAAAATACCTGCAAACAAGGTAAACAAAACGCAATACCCTAAATTACTTCACAAAGTCAAAAATTTCATAAGCGATACCAAAACACTACACTACACCACAATATGTGGGACAAGTCTGTTAATGTTCATGCCCCATATGTCGGGTCAACGCCTTCTTCCAACAGTCGCTACCTTGGTCGTCATTGCAGGCCATCTTTCCGAGCTGTCTTCATTAAAGCTCGGTCACCAGCACGGATTATCTATCTGAGCCGTCATCGCACTCGGGTCACCTATCCGAGCTGTCATCAAAGAGCTCGGCCACCAGCACGGATATCTATCCGAGCTGTCATCTACATAACTCGGGTTTCTAGCAAGGACGATCTATCCGAGCTGTCTGCTTCAAAGTTCTGTCATCGCATCAGCATGAATTCCGAAGACTCATCCTCTCTGCGCCGTCGTTCACTGCAGAACATCCCGTCCAGTCCCAGCTCAGCGCCGTCGGTGGGTTGCCTCGTGAAGACCAGGGGGTTTCTCTCCTCATCTGCGGTCATCCCATCCTCGTCGCCAGTTTGTCGTGGTACGTTAGATGAGGCCAAAAGGACACACCGGAGACAGTTTGTTAGGTGTCATCGTGTTATTTATTTATTCGGCCACTGTATCTCTCAAATGTAGATTCTCGCAGATCGAGACAAAAAACCCTGCAATAGGCAGAATAAAACGAAACATGTCATAGAACTTCAATCAAATATAAATGTCTTATTTACAAAAACATGATTATAATCTTGATGAAAAACAAAGCAACAGTAATTACTTAACAGAAATATTGTTATCCTCTTGATTAACTATTATATAAAGTAATTACTAATAAATCTCTACATCAAATCCGTTTTCATCTTGATTCTCTTGTATAATCACTAAAATCAAACGTTATAATCATTTACTCGAATAACATAATTAAATCTAAACATCAACTCACATCTTATAATATCTATCACACAATCGTGCACTCCGAAATATATTCGACTCAGTAAAGTTACACAGAGTCTGTTACAACTATTAAACAAAATACTATCATTTATATGAAACGTACCCAAGGTCTATGCAGACCCACTGCAGCGCACAACTACAGCTCAAGCAGCCATCTATCTGCTCAGCAACCACAGCCGCCTCCTATAAATAATGTAAATGTAACAACAATAAACATTACATTGTATTGACTCTCTAAACCACACAAATCTAGGTTCCCACATCATCAACTTCTAAAGGGGAAAAGGTTAACACAAACATCACGGAAAAATATCAATCATATACTCCATACCGTTCATCTAAAGTGTAAACAGCGAACAACATCTCACATCTACGAGATAACTATGGGCGCCGCCATCTTTTTTGGTTTGTTTACATCTCGCGCCCTCAACGTCAACTACACATTTACTTCACACGTGTGCGAAATACAAAATTGCAACAATTACTCTTTAAATCATTTTTGCAATCTCTCAATACATCGTTCATAATTATATGTCGACAGAAAATGTTGCATAAACAAATTTATCACATATCTCTCCAACATTATGAATTTAAACAGCGTAATATGATAAATGAACGCCTACTCAAAACTTCTGTCAACATCATAAACAGGCATTTTAATTATCATAATTACCTCTATCAAACCTCTTTATCCATCTCAAATAATGCATTATCACTCACTCAAATACATGATTAAACTCAATTATCTATTCTATAAACTTACTGTAAACTAGCTGCAAAGCCACGCCTTGGCAAAGGCAAAACAGCAGGCCCGGAAACCTCGGAAGTCTGAACACAGGAACAGTGACAGAATACACCCAAACTTGACCATGTCAAATGTGCTTCTCCGATGTTTCCCTATACTAACACCTGCACTATAACATAAGCGTGGGCGGCGTATAACACATTATCCGTCCGCGAATCTAAGTGTAACATGTATTGTAAACTAATTTGCATAATTGGACTCGGTGCGGAATGTGACATTAACTAACTTGCATAATCGGACAAGTCCGCGATTTACATACGATATAAACTAGTCCGCATTCCCACATATGCACCAGATTGCATAATTGCAAGTGAAACATTGCAAAAGCACCCTTATATACCGTGCACGGGCGGACATCCACCTACCATCACCCCCACCCTTCAACTCCTTCCCCCTTTCGGTCGCTTCTCGCTCCCCTCGGAAATCTGTCTTGTCTACGTCTGGAATATTTTGTCCATGTTGTTGCATCATAAATAATGTGGCTTTTGATGCAATGTTTGAACTGTTTATGTCAATTTGCGATTATTATTAACTTGTGTGAGTGCATATTTGTTTTTCTTCATGAAACAAATATAACCTCTTTCCGGTCCGTATACTCATGACGCACTTACTCACATAGTACATGTCATCAAGTCAGAATTTCCTTCCTATGTATGCACCAGATTTCAGTTTCAAGTTCAAATATGCAAAAGCTCCCTACCGTGGGAGGGGGAGGGGGGGGGGGGGGGCACACCCACCCCCACTCTGGCCGCTCAGCTCAGCCGCTTCGCTCCTTCGGGCTTGGTCGCTTCGCTCCCACGCAAAGTCCCAGACTCACCGCCTGTTCAAAATTGGCAACCATGCCATTACGCTATATATCCGGTGGTGATGCGGATTGGTTTAGCCCCCCCAAATTTTTGCTCATTAGGCCGCTGATCCAAGTAATCAATTTAACTTTTCTTGGCCGTAAGGTTGGATTGAAAGTCAATGAGGACGGTGTTAGAGGCTAGGGTTAGTGTTGTCTCAACACCAACACCGAACTTGAAATCACTCATTATGAATGATATGTTTGATCTTTGATCTATATGTCTATCCATAAAGCTATGAATGCATCATGCAGGACTAGCCTTTAGCGAAGGCTGAGTGAGGTACAATCGTGGTATAAATATACATAGTTTATTAGTAGCAAGACATTGTGAATCATATCATTGAAATCATTGCATTTGCGATCATAAATTATAACTATTTTTTATCTAGGAATAATTAAATGATTTTCCTTTCTGTTCATCCATAGATACGAGGGTATCAAGACGAGCCTAGAGCGGTCTGAGCGGGGTACCGTCGTGGTCAAGGACATGTCGGTCGCTACGGACGGGGCGTTAGACTACTTGCCCGAAGGCTTCAAGCACGTGCTTCTCATCCGGGACCCAGCCCGCGTCGTCCCCTCGTTCAGGAGTATGAACATGGACGTCAGAGGTGAGGCGCCGGATGCTGATGTAGATATACAGGAGCTCCACCAGTACTACCCAAGGATGCATTGGTAAGAGAAACCTCCTAAGAAAATTACACCCTTTCCCTTTCATGAGCTTCTCCCTTCCCCTCCATCAAAAAGGAGGGGTGTAGGACCCGGGGGGTCACTCCCAACATGACTGGCTACGCACCCGCGTCCAAAAAAGCGTCGAAAGGGTATCATTTTCAGCTAAACGGCGTCGTCGACGTTTTCCTTAAAAAAGGGTTGGTTTTCAGCACTCATTAAAAAAACCCATAATAAGGGTATCTTTCCAGGTGTGCAAGTTTTCGACGTTAGGATCCATTTCAGAGGTTGATGGACACGGGTGGGTAGCACCTTTGTATGAAAGTAACCCCCCGGGGTGTAGGAGCTAGCGCCTTCCTTCAGGACCATGGCAATGTCAGAGGGGCAGAACCGGAAACTGATCTTCATAATAAAGGAGCCCCACCAGTACTACCCAAGGATGCATTGATAAGAGGAACCTCCTAAGAAAATTATACCCTTCTCCCTTTGAGCTGCTCCCCTCCCCTCCATCAAATATTAGGGGTGTAGGAGCCCCTTCCTTCAGGACCATGGCATGATGGCAATACAACGTCAGAGGGGCGGACATGGATGCTGACCTAGATACACAGGAGTTCCACCCGGACTACCCAAGGATGCACTGGTAAGAGAACCCTCTTCAGAGATAGCCTGCCATCTCCAACTATCCACTCTCCTAACCCTTCCTCCATTAATTGCGCGGAGTGAAGCCTCTTTCTCATGTTCCTTCAAGACCATGGCAATAGAACGCTAGAGAGGAGGAATCGAATGGTAATCTTGAGAGGTTTCACCTACATTACCAAAGGATGCACTGGTCAATGAACCCTCCTCAGAAACTACATACCCTTTCCACTGGACCCATCTCATTCTCCTCCGCCACATGAATGGGGCGTACGTAACCCCTTCCTTCAGAACCACAGCCATTGGTGTAGCTACTGGCAATATCATACATGGCATGGCGTGGTCGGACTTATTGGGGAGCACACCTTAAGTTTTCCTTTATAAAACAAATATTTCTTTATCTTTTTTTATTTTTTGTATTGTTTTGTCAAATTATTGAGGGCACGTGCCCCCGCCTCCTAATGCTACAGTCAAAAATGGTCCGGGCGCCGTACGATTTTTCTCCCTACGGCGGATTTTCTACGATTTGGGGAAATCGTGATATCGTACGATGTCTGTGGTATTTTAGAGTAGCAGTCACATATTCTCCGGGCCCCGTACGATGACCTTTGTCTTAAAATAAAACATAAATCGCACGGCCCCCGTGAACACAAACTATGTGCACTTACGGGTTTCCTTACGGTACACTTACGGTGACTCCACGGTACCCGTACGATTTGAGTGGCCAAATTTACTGTCTCAATATCGTACGATATTCGAAAAAAGGCTGCGATGTCCGTGCTGTGCCCGTGCAATGCCCTTGTGGTGCCCGTGTGATGCTCTCTACGCTGTGTCTACGGGCTTACAGCAAGTAAAAAATCGTACGATGCATTTTTTGTTTTAACTCCGCGTTATGCTACAGTCACAAATGGTCCGATTTGGGCTACGGCGCCCGTACGATGCCACTTTTAGGTGAAATCTTGCGGGAATCTTGCGGCGCCCGCACGGGTGCCGTGGCTATCGTACGGTCGCCGTTGCATTTTTCCTCGCCGTACGATGTCAACAATTTGTTTAACGCGGAGTTAAAACAAAAAATGCATCGTACGATTTTGTACTTGCCGTAAGCCCGTAGACACAGCGTAGAGAGCATCGCACGGGCACCACAGGGGCATCGCACGGGCACAGCACGGACATCGCAGCCTTTTTTTCGAATATCGTACGATTTGGCCACTCAAATCGTACGGGTACTGTGGAGTCACCGTAAGAGTACCGTAAGGCACCCGTACGGGCACTTAGTTTGTGTTCACGGGGGCCGTGCGATTTATGTTTTATTTTAAGACAAAGGTCATCGTACGGGGCCCGGAGAATATGTGACTGCTACTCTAATATACCACAGACATCGTACGATATCACGATTTCCCAAAATCGTAGAAAATCCGCCGTAGGGAGAAAAATCGTACGGCGCCCGGACCATTTGTGACTGTAGCATTAGAGTTCTAAAATAATGACTATATTTATGCAAATTAAGGTAAACCATGGGCATTGATACGATTATTTTTTATGCGGGGATGTAATGCAAGTCAGAAAATTTGGCTAAATGCGCAAATCTGATTGGCTCAAATGCGCATATTTTCTGACTCATGTTTAATCACAACTTTGCGTTTGATCGCAACTCTTAATCAAGCAACACCCATCAGAACTTACTTTCCCCCAGAAATTCTGCAAACAAATCATACCCTCATCCAGGGTTTTCGCCAGGAAAAAATTTCCCCGTGGCGCAACAACACAAACTTATATGTCGGAAAAATTACCCGTGGCGCATGGTTGCTGCTATTCAAGCACGGAATGCCGCGCCGCAGGGGTAGGAGTAGGGCCGGGAGTCTTCAGATATCGCCAAATTTCCTTACTTAAAACAAATGAAAAGATTAACTTTAGGGTACATTCGAAAACGATAAATGTGTTTGACCTCAACAATGAACGTGCCCCTACATAGTACCACACTACGCGCCACTGACGATGACAATGGAATTCAGGGAGCACACCCCGATGTTGAGCTAGACATCAACCTGTGTGTGTTACCCAAAGTGGCTGCACTTGTAATAACTACGATCAGTAATGGGAGGCACCATTTGCAAATTCAGATTGTATTTCTGTCCATTGAAAACTTACCCCGTAATACATTAGATAATTATAATATATAAAGAAACTATAAAAGAAGCATCATAATAAATGAATTAAACTTTGTCATGTCAAAATGACCTTTCTCTGCAGGTACGGTGAGATGAACGCGCTGTGGAAGCACATCAAGACAAACGTCGACCCGAACCCGCTCATCATCGACAGCGAAGACCTACTGGCGAACCCCGCTCCATACCTGCGCCGTATCTGCGAGGAAATTGGCGTCGAGTACCGCGACGACCTCCTCTCTTGGGACGCGTCCACGGAATCGATTAGAAGTTGGAAGAGCGCATCGCCCGAATACTGGACATCAGACCGACTCGCGCAGGGGAAGATCTTCAAGCGCGCGTATACGAGCTCAGGGTTCGGGCGCGCCACGCCGAAGCCCCTGCCTACGAACCTGACACCCGACTGCGCACGAATTATCCCGAAGTGCCGAGACGCGTACGATGAAATGTACCCTCATCGATTTATACCACACGACTAGTAATATTATATTAGATACCCAACTTTCTCCTTTGTCTAAACAGTACACTTTTGATGATAACTTTAATTTCCCATATTCCAACCAGATAATCTGACAAATAATGACCATTTAAGGGATCTAGACCTAACAAAAAAGTAAGAACCCCTACAAACAACTGTTCATATTTTCATAACTAAGAATTGTTTTTCTTCCCACCAAAATATGTATATATGCATGTAGTTAGGAATGACTGTGTACAAATAAGAGGAAACCATTACTTCATGGTTGAGTAAGCAACATATCAGACAAAATGCTCTTATTTCAAAATTCGTAAAAGTAATATCATTATTGCAGTTTATTGATTGTTGAGAAATTTCAAATTGCACTGTTTTACAGTCGCACTATAAGCTAAAAGGCTTATTTTTGTGCTATGTTTAGTTAAACATTGTTGACATGTGCACAAACTGGCAAATGGTTTATAAAATGTATAATTCTGTGATTCGATATATCCATTTTAAAGTGATACCTGTAAAGTGTCAGATATTGCACAAAATGACATTTGAGACTTCAATCCTATATCAATATTATTGTAAAATACAATTGAAAGATTTGTGAAAGTTTGAAAGAAAACGAACACTGTTTACCTAGTGAAAAAACGAATATTGAGTTCATATTTTATCACCGAATACTGATGGTCTGCCATACATTTGTCGCAGTAATAATCATCCGTTTGAGATATTCGCACCCGTGTATGTTTACAGACGTAGTACAGAATTCATGGAATTTGTGCTCGCTCGGCTCAAAGTTCAATCTCCGGAATGTTTCCCACGCGTGCTGCATCCGGACGTGTTAAGCTAGGACAATTGTACTTTTTTTTTAATCAAAAGCGTTGATCAACGTTTTTTCAAATAAAAGATTTCAATGATAATTATCTTCATACTAAAGGGACATTTGAAAAAATCAAAACCTATTTTATTCTTCTTTTACCATAAGCTAAACAACACGGTAGAAGAGAAACGAGGAAGCTCCAAGTAATTTTCGTGGAGTTAGACACTTTACAGGCATGACTTTAATAGTGATGTGTAGAAATTCCATGGTAAATGAATGTCATAATATAACCAAGTAATGAGCGAAAATGTAAAGTGATACTCGCTAACTCAATGCACTGACTTTGTACACAGTTATAATTATCCACTAGATAATTATAAATCTGAACAATTCTATCATATACATATCTGTATAACGGAGCAGAAATTTGGAAAACCGAAAGCTGTTCCATGATTCTATTGCAATGAGATGTGAGAACTGCTAGAGTTCCAAGTAAGTTTTGAGGATTTTGGCAATGTTACTACGTAGATCCCTTTAAGTCAACAAAATAATGTTCAAAGTACTTATAAAGGCATAATAAAATGTATGCTCATAATTGTCTTGCGATCACTGTGATCGTGTGAAATTTTAGTTCCGTTGTAAAGGGAAAATACGGTTTTGGTTCAAATCGGATGTTAGTAACCAACACTTGCACCATAATATCATTACAAACTATAAGTTATAATTCCACCATGCATGCCCGAAAGGTAGAAACACTTACAAACGGCCAATTTAAAATGTTGTTATCATTCAAAAAGCAGCCGTTAAAGCACAAGAGGGCGCTCTATACAACAAATTGGTTTCAACCATTTTTTATAGCAAATTGTGAATGTGATGTTTTGTTAAAATAATGATTCAATATAAACATCTATTCTAAAAAAGGTTAGGCATTATATAGATTTTTCCTGAAATTATTGAATAAACATGGTCCCACATTTATTCCAAATGGATATATTTTTTTTGATAGTTCAGCTCTTTCTGAACCGACTTTGATCAAATAGTTTGTTTTTAATCTTTAAAATCACGTGCTCTTCCAAAAGTTACACCTAGTTTTCCATTTCCTCACAAATTAATTATGTCTTGAAGCGCCCTCTAAATATAAACTGTACTATCCCTTTAAATGTATTTGTGCTTTATGATTTGTTTAATCGCTTACCTATAACTTATAAGGTTCTGCCTTCGAGAATATTGCTTATAGCCCATGCTATAGTGGCCGCTTGACCTTGTTTTTCTTTTTTTAAAGATATACAACGTTTTTTTAATGGTTTCTTGTCAATTTGAGGGTGCTGATTCCATATCCGTTGGGTGCCAGACACGAAACCTTGAGCATTTTTTTTAACGCAACAATCCAAAATGGCCGCCAAAACACGGAAATTTGCCTCTTTTATGAAATGAAATAAAATTAAATAAAATTTGTTTATTGTCAATAATAATAAGTTCAATATTTCCAATTTATAATAATAATATATAAATATTTTCATAGTACAGATTAATAATACATCTTGAAATTAGTAATACAATAGAAGAATTGACAAAAGTGGCTAACAAAATAGCACAATACTAGTCGAGGTTGGTCCCGATAATAATAAAGTACACAAACAAAAAATACATTTTCTGCTAAATTAACTTATTTACACCATGTACACACATCGAAATTGTATCAATAATCACAACCTAAAATGAATTCTTTGTAATTAATGATTATTGTTCTAATCATTGTACTTGCTGCAAAGGGAATTGTTTTAGTGATTGGCAAAAGCTTTTCCGTTTAACATTTTTTCTTAAATCCACTGGTAGTTTGTTCCACAAATGTCGCCCTGAAAATTATATTGATTGTTTTCCAACGTTTGTTGTAATTTTGATAACGCTCATATTACATTTCTCTTTATTGCGTGTTTTATACGGATGAGCAAGAAATGAAAAGTAATCAATACATTTATGAAGTAGATCATTATTTATAAAATCATGCATGAATATACAAATCATATGGTATTGTTTAAATACGTCTACAAGTTTTAATTAAATAGTAGACATGAAGGATGTCTGAAATCTTTGTATGCTAGCACTCATGCGATTCGTTTCTGAAGAATAAAAACATGATTATTAATTTTGTTTGCAGCACCCCAAACTTCTAAACCATAAGTTATATGGGGTAGAATACATGAAATGTAAAGCATAACCAAAATATTTCTTGAAACAAAATGTCTTATCCTATACAAAATTCCAATTAATTTAATGACTGTATTGCACACATTATTTATATGTTTCTTCTAAGTTACATTTTTGTTGATAAGAATGCCAATAAATGATGCTGAATCAACAGATTATATAATGTTAAAAAAAAAAAAAATTAACAACTGACCCGAAATGACAAAATGTCTCCGTTTAATTTGAAATACAATGTACTTAGTTTTGTTTACATTGATATTCAATTTATTGACAGTGCACCATTTCATAATATTATTCAGATTCATGCTTACTTCTGTCAAATCAACGCGCCGTTCCTCTGGTTTAAAAGTATGGAATAAATTAGAGTCATCTTCAAATAATATAAAATTTAAATATTTGGACGAGTTAGGCAAATCATTTATATAAATAAGAAATAAAGTCGGTCCCAGTACAGACCCATGAGGAACACCACATGACAGTGATTCATTAACATACTGTACACCATCATAATTAACAAACTGTTATCTATTGGTCAAATTATCGTTAAACCATTCAAGTGTCACACCTAGAATTCCGCAGTGCTCTAGTAAAAAAAAAAAAATAGAATGGTCGATGGTGTCAAATGTTTTGGCAAAGTCAATAAATACATCAACTCTCATACGCCCTTCATCAGTATATTTTGTAATTTGATTACTCAAATTTATCAGTGACAGTTTAGTACTATAACCATGTTTAAATCCATACTGATGTTTATATAATATAATATATTCTATATTACGAAATATTATAATTGTCTTAAAAAAATCGCAATACACGAGCATTTACAAATTGTTCCTATACTTAACTTATTATTGGTAACATGGAAATGGGCCTATAATTGCCTGGTAATCTTCTATCCCCTTTTTTGAATATCGGTACAACTCTTGCCACTTTAAGTTTGTTTGGAAACATACTATGCGCAAGTGGTTCACAAACAAAACCCTTTGCATCTTTTAACAAACGTACTGACAAATCATCATATCCGCTTGCCTTTTTGGAGTATTAATCACATCTTTTACTTCTAGACTTGTGACTGGAGTGAAGATGATGGAGGATGCATAATATTTGTTAAGGGATAAATTGTGATTAGGATCGGGGAATCGATGATGATTAAGTAGGGATCGATCATGAGATATAGATCGAACGATCATAGATTGTGATCGATTGTAGAACGTTGTATTAGTAGTATGTGCCAGTTTGCACATTTGGATTAGTTAAATGGTTGTAGTTGTAATAGTCTTCTTCTTCTTCTTCTTGGTACTGCAAACAAACTCCGCATGATGCGGATATACAGTTGCAGGCACTTGGTGGGTTTAGGTGTGCGCGCCTAATTGGGGAGCCCGTGGTGGGCCCTCCTAGTGAAATCTAGCATATTCATCTTACTCAAATGTCCTTGAAATGAATGCAACGATGTGGCTTGTCGTGCGTTATTTGGTAAGAGATTCCACTCCGCCAGAGTTCTTGGTATAAAAAGTTATGACAGAGCCTGATGGTTAAGTATTAGGTTATTGTAGTAGTGAGATATCGAGTAATTTGACGGGTTAAGCACGGGGAATGATTGAAGATTGGTAGAGTTATGATCATGTAAAGATTATGGTTTAAATCAGTAACCAGTATTATGCATTGTTGAATGTTGTATATAAATGCAAGCATGACGCTCTGTGTCAGACCCGTCGCTGCGCGCGTTGGTCGAGGTACATGTACTACATGCAAGGAAGTTGGGCATGCTAATAAATTACCAAAGCCACGCTTCACGTATTAAGATGGCGGACGGCTCGTTTATCTCGTCACAGTAATTTCAGGGAGTGCGCCCTCTAGTTTTCTTTAGTATATAACTCTATGTTCCCAAACCATTATCCTAATGATTTATTCATAAGCAGTGATGTACGTCAAGGGTTACTCATGCATATTCATAACTACGATTAGGGTTTGGATAAGATATGAGGGATATGTTTAAGATAAGACCATTCTAACCATCAGCAGTATATGTAGCCTATTGGGCACGCTGAGGATTCCAAAACTAGGGGTAATGGGTTCGAATTCTCTCTTATGCCTCTTCTTTTTTTCTTTTGCCCATAATTCATGGGCACTCTTGGGGTGTTTATATGCACCTTTTCAAGGATGCTCATGTACACCCCTGTTAAGGGGTGCACATGTGCTCCTTAAGGCGTGCAAAATATTTTTTAGTGTGTAATGGGTTCGAATTCTCTCTTATGCCTCTTTTTTTTTGTTGCCATAATTCATGGGCACTCTTGGGGTGTTCATATGCACCTTTTCAGGGGTGCACATGTGCACCTTAAGGCGTGCAAAATATGGGTCAAGACCGTGCACCCTATAAGGTAGACATGGGCACTCTTGGGGTGTTCATATGCAGCTTTTCAAGGGTGCAAGATGGGACAAGATCGTGCACCCCTAGGGGTGCACAATTGCACTCATATTTTTTAGTGTGATACAGGAGGTAAGTAAACAGATTGGGCTTTCAAGTTGCATGTGCATAATTAATTTCTCTTCATACAAAGTTAGTTTCAGTCAATCAATCAAAATATATTTGTTCTAATTACATAGTCTATCAGTGCTATTTGATGAGCCTTGATTTCGGAATTTAATAAAAAATTAAATCTGATCTGATAACATCAGTCTAATCTTTGTTCAAGGAAACAATATGGGAATAATCAATCTGGCATTATACAAAATACAACACATATAATTTATTTCAAAAATATATCAACACCCAACATTCAAATTCATCTTAGCATTTAATAATGTGCCTATTATCATTGTAATTTGTTCAAAATTAGGAGGAAGATACGAAAAATATAAACCTATCTGCTCCGACTACGACTACACGTAGGGTGCACATTTCCACCCCATACATTGTGCACGCTCAGACGAGAAAATGTTGACGTATGCGGGACATGCACCTTTACAGGAGTACGCGGGCACGGAAGGGGTTGAGGGGGACGATCGTACACGCCAAGTGCACGCCTAGTTCTAAGTGTGTAGGTCCAGGCACGTTTTAGCAAAAAAATCACAGACTTGCTCAGTTAAACAACAAATGACAATGGCCGTACCACACCGCCGGCTGTTATACCCGGCCCCCCACTCAGGCGGTCAACCATACACTGCTTGTTCCAGATTCTTAGAGATACCCCCTTTAAGGATGGAAATGGGTTAGGATTTTGACCCCCTATCACGGGCTTTTGGAAGGGGAGCCATCAAAATTACCCCCCTATCACGGGCTTTTGATAGGGAAGCCAGCAAAATTACCCCCCCTATTACAGGTTTTTGGAAGGGAGGCTATAGCAAAATTATTGAAAGATTTGAAAACTACCCCTAATTAAAATTATTTCGGGAAAAAAATACTAAAAGACTCCCTATTTTAACGATTTTTCGGGAACGCGCATGCGGTACAGATGATCGTAGATTATCGTACTTGAACGTACTTATCCGTACCCTTCTGTGGCTCATCACCGTACCTTAACGTGGTTCAACGTAGTTTAACCTAGTTTAACGTACTTACACCACGTCTGACCCACGTTAAGTTGCCCTACGGATCACTACGTCCACTACCGTAAATGTGACCGGCCCTTGAAATGCGGTATGAACGGAGCGTCGATCCTCGCGCGCGGGACTGACAATTCGCATAATTAAGGCGCTATGCCCGCGGCCTCCCACTTGGAAGGATTCTTCAAACTGATATAGTGAGCTATTGCTACTAGGGAACGATTGTTATGTTGTTCTTTATTATCATTGATAACATCATTATCATCACACATTTAATAAAACATGATAATAATGAATGATAACGACACATTTGGCTCAATTTCGGGTCGTTCGACAATTTTTGTTTTTGTTTGGCCAAACGATTGGGGGGGGGGGGGGGGGAGGGGGGGGGCCCGTAGCAACGCCACTGTGTACTTATGTCATTGTTACTAATATATAATCAATACTACTATCAATTTTTTCAATATTAACTTTTGAGTATTTGAGTATTTGAGCTCAATTTGGGACCCTCATCAAAAAGTACACACTGACAATTTGGGGAAAGTTCAGAGGAGAGCCGCAGGTTTTGTTGCAAATGATTACAGCAGGACCAGCAGTGTAACTAACATGATTCATGATCTGAAATGGGACACGCTCTAGAAACGACGTACGACAGCCAGACTCTCCATGCTGTACAAAGAAGCACACTCACTAATACCAGCAAACATGCGTCACCTATCGCTCAACAACCAAGATCGAGAAAGGAGGCCTCGTACCCGCCAGCACCACATCTTAAACTACGATACAATCAAAATATTTAAATTTCTCGAGGCTTGTAAAGTACAAGATAACCTTCACAATCATACCAAATTCGACTCAATTTATAATCAAGAACTGCTACCATTTTTCCTTGTACCCCCGGACCATTCCACTCTGGAATTCACTGCCGTGAAACATTTAAATCTAGTGCATATTATAGTCTTGATTGCATGAAGGCCTACACGTTTATAGCCACCATCTGGAGGCGATTTGTGCAGTATTAACAAGACAAGACATGACACGACAAGACAAACAATCTTTATCATACATCCTAATGATTCCCATACCATATGTAGTAGAAGGCAAACATATACCTTGAACAAACATTCGCTTCTATCTGCAGCGACCACGAGAGCATAAGCAGGGCCACAAAATGTAAGAATGCAAATACAACTTGAACAATCACTCGCTTCTATCTGCAGCGACCACAACCGTAAGCAGGGCCACAACATTACTTTGTAATATAATGCAAATATAACTTGAACAAATATTCGCTTTTACCAGGGAGGTGGTATTGCTTTTACTCAGCGACCTCGAACGATGCTGTCGAAGACGGCAAATATACAAATGACAAACATTCGCTTTTATTCAGTGACCATGCATGCACAGAAACAGACCCTCATTGCATGCACAGAATACTGCAGGAGATAGCTTTGAAGACATCACGACTTGTGTACATTCCTCACTCTAGTGAACAGATTAGCCTATGTAATAGTACCCCATTGCGTTACGAAGCATGAGTCATGACCTCATCCCTGTAAGCCGTTAACGTCTCAAAGAGATTGCAGAACGTGTCTTGGCTGGTATTTTCAAGAAAGAAGACAGTTCAGGGATAACATTCCGTTAGAATCGCAGACAGTAGCTCAATTGGCAAAGTGAACCATATTTTAGTTGTGGAAAAAATTCTGGAGTGCAAAATAATGTTTGCTTGCATTGCCTTCGAGACAAACCAACATTACTCATATTTCTGACACTATACATGGAATAGATTTCTTCTTCTCTTCATTAAACAATTTTGATAGTGATTTGCTTCGTTACATTTGAAAAAACCGTGAACGTTTTACTCCGCTCGATTTTATATACATTCAACCGCCCGAAAAAAGCAGTCTTAGATAATGTCAGCGAAGAACGGCAAAGAAGATGTCACATCAACCGCCACTACGAGGGCGACGACGACGACGACGACAACGAACGTCGTCGCGCGACCACGCCGCCTGATCCTCTGGTGCCTGCCACGCACGGGATCGACAGCCATAGCAAAGTGCCTGAGTTTCCTCAACCAGGATACGGAGCTGTGGTTCGAACCCTTCAGCCTTGCTCTCATGACCACGCTGAACGTGGAGAAGTGGAAGGGCATCAAGCTGCCCAAGCAGTACACCGGCAACGAAGCCCTATTCGACCAGGTGGCCGCGGGCTTTCAGGCGCAGATGAAATGCACCGTTGCCGATCCCTCCTTGTTATCGTAAGTATATTATCACTGGCAAATATAAATATGTCTCGTTTGAATACTCGTACCTACTTGTGGACCCCTTTGAAAATCAGCTGTGCTGAAAGGGCAATCCACCCTATGAGAGGAAATAAATAAATCACTAAATAAATATAATCAGTGGCGCAGCTACGTTGTCGAAAAAACAATAAACAGGGAAAATCTTTGTAAAAAAAAGAAAAAAAAGACGTCATAAGGTGTGCCCCCCCCCTCGAATCAGCCCGATCACGCTACGTCATTGTTATACACTTGGAGTTGAATTATTGGTCGTGTCCGTTTAAATGACACAAATATAGTTTATCGAGAAACTGATCATGTAGGTATGTTTTTATAAGAGCGTATCTAGTGAGTTTATTAGTACCTTTACCATCATGACCATTGTGCATTCTCTTTGGCAATACTGTCTTGTCTTTTATAAATCATATCTTATTTTACTTGATTCTAAAACCACCATCGTACGCCAAATGCCAAAATTAACTTTGTCTTCAGTAAATTTGATTTGACCTAATTTTCTTCATTCCATTTTTTTGTATTCATTTATTTAAATCCTAAATTAAAATTCGCTATAAAAAATAATAAAGACGAACCAGACGCAGTCCATAGACAGACTTGTTTTCAACTGTAATGGACTGGCCAGAAAACATTCGTCAGTCGGGGTGATCAAAACTCATACAAATCTTCTACTAAGCATAGCATTTGACAGCCAAAATTAGGCAAACGTGTATCCACTCATGTAAACCTTTTCATGCGAAGTGTTTAATCCTTCCGGCTCAGACATGGCGATAGGCCTACATGTAGTCCGTGTCCAGAATCTCTACATTCATTACCAATGTAATAATTTGATCCAAGTAATCAATTTAACTTTTCTTGGCCGTAAGGTTGGGTTGAAAGTCATTGGGTGATTTCAAGTATGGTGTTTAGGGCTGGTGATAGTGTTTATCAAACTGGTGTTTGTGTTTAATAAACACTAACACCGGCCTTAAACACCATACTTGAAATCACCCAATGAGGACGGTGTTAGGGGCTAGGGTTAGTGTTGTATCACCACCAACACCGAACTTGAAATCACTCATTATGAATGATATGTTTGATCTTTGATCTATGTCTATCCATAAAGCTATGAATGCATCATGCAGGACTAGCCTTGAGCGGAGGCTGAGTGAGGTACAATCGTGGTATAAACATACATAGTTTATTAGTAGCAAGACATTGTGAATCATATCATTGAAATCATTACATTTGTGATCACACATTACAACTATATCATTCTCTAGGAATAATTTAAAGGGATAGTTGAGTTTTGGTATAGAGGGCGCTACACAAAATATTTTTTTGGGGTGAAATAATGAAAAGCTGAGTGTCAAATATGCAAGAGCATACTATTTTAATGACAGAATAAACTTTATTGATCAAAATCGGTTCAGAAATGGCTGAAATATCCATAAACATAACCATTTGTAATAATTGTGGGGCCCCACATTTATTCGATAATTTTGAACCAGCCGTTAAAAAAAATGTAAGAAATGCTTCCTCTTTTCAAAAATTGACAAAAGAGGATTTTAAATAGTTGTTGATTATCTCTCTATCTTTATTTTAAATGGTTGAAACCAATGAGTTTTTAGAGAGCGTCCTCTTGAGTTTTAACAGCTCTTTTTGAATGATGACAGGCTTTTTACTTAGTCATTTGCTGGAGTTATAACTATTAGTTTGTAATGTAGCCTAAATGTGTAGGTTTTGGTTACTAAAATTCAGTTTGATCAAAACTGTACTCTCTTTACCAAAACTCAACTATTCCTTTAATGATTTCCCTTTCTGTTCATCCAAAGATACGAGGGTATCAAGACGAGCCTAGAGCGGTCTGAGCGGGGTACCGTCGTGGTCAAGGACATGTCGGTAGCTACTGACGGAGCGCTTGACTACTTGCCCGAAGGCTTCAAGCACGTGCTTCTCATCCGGGACCCAGCCCGCGTCGTCCCGTCGTTCAGGAGTATGACGATGGACGTCAGAGGTGAGGCGCCGGATGCTGATGTAGATATACAGGAGCTCTTCCAGTACTACCCAAGGATGCATTGGTAAGAGAAACCTCCTAAGAAAATTACACCCTTTCCCTTTCATGAGCTTCTCCCTTCCCCTACATCAAAACTCCCAACGTGACTGGCTACGCACCCGCGTCCAAAAAAGCGTCGAAAGGGTATCATTTTCAGCTAAACGGCGTCGTCGACGTTTTCTTTAAAAAGGGGTGGATTCAGCACTCATTAGAAACAAACTCACAAAAAGGGTACCTTTTCAGGTGCACGTCGTCGACGTTTCCTTAAAAAAGGGTTGGTTTAATTTCAGCACTCATTAGAAAACCCCCATAATAAGGGTATCTTTTCAGGTGCACAAGTTTTCGACGTTAGGGTCCAATTCATTCAAATTCGAATGTAACAATTGCTATATTGTATTGTTTATACTATGTATGTTTTTGATGTTCAATGTACACTGATCCTTTCAGCACTGCTGCTGATCAGTTTGAAATGTATACCAAAATAAATAAAAATAAATAAATTTCAGAGGTTGATGGACACGGGTGGGTAGCACCTTTGTATGAGAGTAACCCCCCGGGGTGTAGGAGCTAGCGCCTTCCTTCTGGACCATGCCAATATAATGTCAGAGGGGCGGAACCGGAAACTGATCTTCATAATAAAGGAGCTCCACCAGTACTACCCAAGGATGCATCGGTAAGAGGAACCTCCTCAGAAAATTACATCCTTTTCCCTTTGAGCTCCTCCCCTCCCCTCCATCAAATATAAGGGGTGTAGGAGCCCCTTCCTTCAGGACCATGACATGATGGCAATATAACGTCAGAGAGGCGGACATGGATGCTGACCTAGATACACAGGAGTTCCACCCGGACTACCCAAGGATGCACTGGTAAGAGAACCCTCTTCAGAGATAGCCTGCCATCTCCAACTATCCACTCTCCTAACCCTTCCTCCATTAATTGCACGGAGTGGAGCCTCTTTCTCATGCCCGATGTTGAGCTAGATATCAACCTGTGTTACCCAAAGTGGCTGCACTTGTAATAACTACGATCAGTAATAGGAGGCACCATTTGCAAATTTAGATTGTATTTCTGTCCATTGAACACTTACCCCGTAATACATTAGATAATTATAATATATAAAGAAACTATAAAAGAATCATCATAATAAATGAATTAAACTTTGTCATGTCAAAATGACCTTTCTCTGCAGGTACGGTGAGATGAACGCGCTGTGGAAGCACATCAAGACAAACGTCGACCCGAACCCGCTCATCATCGACAGCGAAGACCTACTGGCGAACCCCGCTCCATACCTGCGCCGTATCTGCGAGGAAATTGGCGTCGAGTACCGCGACGACCTCCTCTCTTGGGACGCGTCCACGGAATCGATTAGAAGTTGGAAGAGCGCATCGCCCGAATACTGGACATCAGACCGACTCGCGCAGGGGAAGATCTTCAAGCGCGCGTATACGAGCTCAGGGTTCGGGCGCGCCACGCCGAAGCCCCTGCCTACGAACCTGACACCCGACTGCGCACGAATTATCCCGAAGTGCCGAGACGCGTACGATGAAATGTACCCTCATCGATTTATACCACACGACTAGTAATATTAACCCAACTTTCTCCTTTGTCTAAACAGTATACTTTTAATGATAACTTTAATTTCCCACATTCCAACCAGATAATCTGACAAATAATGACCATTAAAGGGATCTAGACCTAACAAAAAAGTAAGTACCCCTAAAACAACTGTTCATATTTTCATAACTAAGAATTGTTTCAATTTTTCGTCCCACCAAAATATGTATACAGTATGCATGTAGTTAGGACTGACTGTGTAAAAATAAGAGGAAACCATTACCTCATGGTTGAGTAAGCAACATAAAAGACAAAATGCTCTTATTTCAAAATTCGTAAAAGTAATATCATTATTGCAGTTTATTGATTATTGAAAAATTTCAAATTGCACTGTTTTACAGTCGCACTAAAGGCTTATTTGTTGTGTTATGTTTAGTTAAACATTGTTGACATGTGCGCAAACTGGCACATGGTTGATAAAATAATTCTGTGATTCGATATATCCATTTTAATAGTGATGTGTGGAAATTCCATGGTAAATGAATGTCATGATATAACCAAGTAATGAGCGAAAATGTAAAGTGATACTCGCTAACTCATTGCACTGACTTTGTACACAGTTATAATTATCCACTGGATAATTATAAATCTGACCAATTCAATCATACATATCTGTATAACGGAACAGAAATTTGGAAAACCGAAAGCTGTTCCATGATTCTATTGCAATGAGATGTGAGAACTGCTAGAGTTCCAAGTAAGTTTTGAGGATTTTGACAATGTTACTACGTAGATCCCTTTAAGTCAACAAAACGATTTTCAAAGTACTTATAAAGGCATAATAAAATGTATGCTCATATGAAGAGCTTAATTCCAAAAACGCTAAATCCACTTTTCAACTTTGGAAAAAAGGCAGGTTTCTTTGTCCAACGGTGTACATATGCCAAAGGGAATATGAACATTTATCGTTCCATATTTGTATTTTTATTGTGAAATTTTTTCTAAATTATGGATTTCTAGATAGCTACGTAGATTATTAATGTGCTGATATCGTTAACCAATTTTTATGAAGAATATATTTAGTCCCTTTTCGAACTTAGCTCTTCATGTCTTGCGATCACTGTGATCGTGTGAAATTTTAGGTACTTTTTTTGGTCAAATTGAATGTTAGTAACCAACACTTTCACCATATAATTACAAACTATAAGTTTGTATTCCACCATGCCCGAAAAGTTGGAAAACTTACAAACGGCCAAGTTAAAATGCTGTTATCATTAAATAAGCAGCCGTGAAAACACAAGAAGGCGCTCTCTAAAACAAATTGGTTTCAACCATTTTCATAACAAATTGTATGATTCAATATAAACATCTTTGGTACATTTAAAAAAGGTTAGGCATTTTATATATTTTTCCTTACATTGTTTGATAAACGTGGTCCCACATTTATTCAGTTTGGATATATTTATTGATATTTCAGCTCTTTCTGAGCCGACTTTGATCAAATAAAGTTTGTTTTATCTTAAAAATCACGTGCTTTTCCAAATATTACACCCAGTTTTCCATTACCTCACAAATTAATTATTTCTTGAAGCGCGCTCGATACCAAAACTGTACGATCCCTTTAAATGTATTCGTGCTGTATGATTTTTTAAAATCGCTTACCTATAAGGATTTGCCTTCATGAATATTGCTAACACATGTTTCTCAGTATGTAAATACTGAGAAATGTCTTTTTTTGATATGAAATGTATTAATCGGATTTGTTATGGTTGTTTTAATGGTATTACACAATACATTTTGAACCAAGATACTACGAACCGAGGGCTTGTACTTTTTAATTAATCATTTCAAGACTTCAAATACCATTAGTGACATTAAAACACAATTACCACAAGTAAAAACGGCGCTATAACTCGCTATTGAAGCTATACCTTTTCATAGATGCTGCGTTTAAAAAAAATCTTCTAAGCAAATTAATACTTATCTTAATAATATTTTCTATAATATACTGAATGTGTACATTTTATCCATGTTTATTTTACTTGTATTTTATCATATGCTGAAATGAATTGATTGAAATAAAAAGACAATCTTCAAGCTGTTACGTTAATTGTACGCCAAAAAAATATAATAGCGAGTTTGGAGTCATCATATTTTTTTATAAATCTTTCTATATTTCAGCAGTTTCAATCTGAATATCTCAGATTGACAATAATAGAGATATTGCTTTTTTAAAAATAAAACTTACCATGATTAGGCCTACCAGAAGGACACATTTACTTTCTATCTTAATTGGAAAGGTTCGCCATAATTTCTCAAAAATATTTTGCAACGCGGGAAAAATTCTACCTAAAACCTATATTCTACAGAAAAGTTTCTTCTTCGATTTAAGTTGTCCAAACTCATCACATGGGCGGAAGAATACACCCTTTTTAATCACCCACACACACACAAAACAATACGATCACATTACAAAGACTCACACAAATACAATTAATTGAGCACGATATAAACATAAACTAACAAAAAAGAGATAGCGAAAAAGTTATGGGTCCCATTGCAGAAAGAGATGTTATCAATTTTAAAGTTGCAATTAATTTCAACCCAGAAAATATGCACATTTGAACCAATCAGATTGCGCAATTTTAGTCACATGATCTGACTTGCAATTAATTGCAACTTTATAATTACAATATTGATTGCAACTCTTTCTGCAACGGGGCCCTGATGTGGAATGTTATACAAACACTATGGCCCGTATTCACAAAGGAGGTTTGTACAAACCCCGGTTCAAACCGCGGTTTACATCTATGGAATGCCAATTGTAAACTGATGGAGAGAGAATGTAAATTCCTTACTTGTTAACAATGTTGATGGTACACATTCTCTCTCCATCAGTTTACAATTGGCATTCCATAGATGTAAACCGCGGTTTGAACCGGGGTTTGTACAAACCTCCTTTGTGAATACGGGCCAAGTGGTCTGAGAAGAAAGCTTCATGGAAAAACCTTCACAGACCAATTCAATTCGAATTAAATCAAAATCACACCACTTGCAAAAAATGCTTCTCCGATACCGTAGGGCAACACGTAACCCCCCAAACAATTTTAAGTTCGTTATGAGTGCCGTTCTTGATGATACACGCGTATATTGGGTTCAACTACTATTTAAGAACACACACGCACACACACACACACACACACACACTCACACATTTGAAAGAAGATTAGTTTCTGTTATTATAAGTAAAAGATTGACAACTAAATATTTTGGCAACAATGAAAATAGCTGGTACGTTTACACAGTATTGGCCAAATTAAGACTCTTTTAAAAACGGTTATGTGCCACCAAGCAGAGCCGCATGACACCAAATTATACAAAGCGTCCTCTGTAGCCGAACAGAGCACAAGGTGATTGTTCGATACAAGACTGGGCCCAAAACAAAGACACAGTCCATGCAATTGACACCCCCATCTCACCCCATCCGATGAAGGTGAATGTGGCTTCATCTGCTGGAAAAGTTATGGCATCAGTTTTTTAGAAGCTGACAACACCCAACTGTCAAGTTCTTGTGTTAAAGGTCAGATACACAGAAACCTTACAATGCCTGAAGGAAACAAGTCAGTTGGTCAACTAGAGAGATGCAACGAGTGCATGCCTAATTTCCATGATCTGACATCACTCCTTTAAAGTAAGGTCTTTCAACTTTTGATCGAACCCTCGTATTTCATATATATAAGGAGGTATATAATATATATTATATCTAACAAACCTTTAGTTAAATTTTATTCTTCTTCATTTTCTAATACCTAGCACTCGGGTTGCCTCAGAAAGTTGTAAAAACTGAATCATTCGGGCAAATCGTATACGAAAGTCATGCTAAATAATAACTAGTTCGGGCAAAAACATGTACTTGGGCAATTAATACAATTTCGTATAAAAAACATAATTTCATCTCCGGCCAAAATTATATCATTACAAATTTCAGAAGCGAAAACGTAAATTATTTGCCAGGAAGGGTAAAATACAGGCAAATGCAGGAAAGATGATTATAAACTTAGTATCCATACAATGTGCGTGTACTCCCAGCGACATAATTACGCCAAAGTGCATTCAATTTCCTACATTACGCGCCCAAATTCGTTTATGTGCATTCAAATTCGTGCAGTTGCTGTGGAGGAGTCGCTTCGGTCATTCAAATTCATATTCCGAGCATTCATATTCGTATATGGGCACTCAAATGTCAAATCGCGAACTTCAAATTCGCAAATGTGCATTCTTTTTTAAACGTATGTGCATTAAATTTAATACGGTAAGCTGGGCAATCGCTTGTTTGTGCATTCAATTTCGGCATGGTGTAAGGACCTTCCAAGTGGGTCACTAAGGTAACATGCAATGCTTATTTTCTAAGTCGTTCCCTCGACTCCCTCAATAAGTCGTTCCCTCGACTCCCTCAGTAAGTCGTTCCCTCAACTCCCTCAATAAGTTGTTACCACGACTAGGAGTCGTTCCCTCTCCTTACAATCTTAGTCCTTTCTACGACTTATAAGTTGTTTCCTAAACGTATCGTCTCGAAGTTGTATAGTCGTTCCAATGACTAAGAAGTCGCCCGTGACTTATTAGTCGTTCCCACTACTAATAAGTCGGTATGTTGACTTATAAGTCATTCCTGTGAGACGTATTAGTTGTTCTCGTGACTTATAAGTATGTGTGGTGTCTTAAGCCTGGCGCAGAAAGAGCCGACTTGACCCGATCCAACCCGACCCGAGTAAAAGCCAAAGTCGGCCAATTCAGTCGCGGCCGATTCAACATGTTGAATCGGGCCCGATTGGCTTCCGACCGGTTTTGGACTTGCAAAATCGAAATCGTGAGGCAATGCACACAGAGCCGATCCGACTGAAAACCAGTCGGATCTGGTCGAGTCGGCTCTGTCTGCGCCAGGCTTTATAATCAATTATTGGTTTAACTTTAAAAGATTTTCCCCAAAGTGATATTTGAGACTTCAATTATATACCACAATCATCATTATATTCTTCTAAATGTTATGACTTATAATATGTGATTTTTTAAAAAAGAGACAAATGTTATATATTATATTTTAAACCTAGTGAAAAAAAAAGAAAAGAAAACATAAGTCAGATTTAACCGGCCCCAACGTTGGCACAAAGTATTCGAATTTGGGACAATAAGGACGAACGAAGTATCCATATTTGGATACTTTGACTACAATCGAAAAACGTTCCGGAATGCTTGTCAATTCAGTCTTAAATATCTCCGGAATTAGGGAGACATTTGAAAAGGGGTACACCATAAACTCTTAAAAAACCCTGTATTACACAGTACCGTCGTATGCGGTAACTCCATTTATTTCACTAATGGGTTAACCCATTGCCTAAGGGAACCGGGTTCATCTAATATAAATAATTTAATAATTAGAGTATGAAAATAAATGGGACCCGATTTGGGGATTCCCAAGCCCTTCTCAAAGGCCAAGCCACCTCCAGTATATTGCAAGCACTGGATCGATGTTTGATAACAACAGATGTAGATATGTTATTCTCTCCTAATTGTGAAAAATCATTGTCTGCTCGCTGAATACATCATAAACGGGTTCACCCTCAGGGACCAGAGAGGGTAAGAGCATGGGATTTACCCCTTATAAATAATCCAATCGGAAGAGCCGTATTCTAACAACGACGTTGTATTGCCAATCGCATGATCAAGGGTAGTGGCGGATAGAACCTTATTATTAGCGAAAAGGGGTTCGTCATCCCCTGTTCTTTCTATTACGAACATTTTGCGTGCTGAAAGGAACCTTTCTTGACTTAAATAGAACCTTAAATGTTCTAAATATGAGAACCATTTAGGGTTCCATATACGGGACAAGGTTAGAACCCCATTCGCACCTTTTTTTTCCCTCTAAGAGTGTACGTAGATTAAGAATAGAAAGGAAATGAGACTTAGAGTTAGACTACAAAGCGATTTGGGTTGTTCTTGCATCATTTGAATTCTGTATCACCATCAGTGGCGTAGCTACGGGGGGCACGGGGGGCACGTGCCCCCCAATCGTTGGCCAAAAAAAAAAAAAAAATGTCGAACGACCCGAAATTAAGCCAAATGTGTCGTTATCATTCATTATTATCATGTTTTTATTAAATGTGTGATGATAATGATGTTATCAATGATAATAAAGAACAACATAACAGTCGTTCCCTAGTAGCAATAGCGCACTATATCAGTTTGAAGAATCCTTCCAAGTGGGAGGCCGCGGGCATAGCGCCTTAATTATGCGAATTGTCAGTCCCGCGCGCGAGGATCGACGCTCCGTTAATACCGCATTTCAGTAGTATAGAGCGCATAGGCCTAACAAACTGCCTAGCGCATGGTAAATCGCCCACCAGGGGCCTCTGCAGAATCCTGCAGCTGCCTCCCGCTCTTAGATAATTTTGACCGTTTGACGCCTTCATGCATGATATAATTATAGGCGAATAGTTGCACTACTTAGTCCAAAATGTCTAGGCAAAGACAAACTTCCTTGACTAATTACTTCAAGCCAAATGCACCCGTTCCAAGGCCTACTGTTGATGATCATGATTGTAAGAGCACCAGTCATATTCTCCAGAGTCGACATCTACATCAATTGAGCATAGGCCTACTGATCCTAACCCAAGGGACCCGTGTCGTGCGCGGTACTTGAAACATGGGCGACAACAGGCAGTGGACGGGGGATGGGGGACATGACCCCCCCCCATACATTTGAAAGTCTGTCTCGTGTATGCACCAAATCGCGCAATTTAAAGCCAAAAATGTGCAAAAGCTCCCTACAGTGGGAGGGGGACACCCCCTCCCATACCCTCCCACGCTTGGTCGTTTCGCTCCCTCGCAATGCCCCTCTCACTTTAGAGAACCTTTTGCCCCCTTCTTGAAAATGATCCTTCTACATTAAGCGCACCATTTACAGATCCACCTATAACCAGACAATGTACGCTAGAAACAACAGTTCCACAAGGAGATACACATGGGATCAACATCGTGAGTTTTAGTGTGTCCATGGGCGTTTGATCCCGAGGGATAGGGGATATATATATATCCCCCACTTTTTGATGGGGGGGGGGGGGGGGGGGGGGGGGTGGCCTGTACAAGTACAAACAATCCCCACTTTTTTCGAAGTTAAATCTTTTAAAAATCTTACAAAATGCATAATAACAATAATAACGATAAGGACAATAATGACCATACATCTAAGTGATATTTTAAACACCAATTTCGAAAATTTCTCCACGTGGGAGGGGGTAACCCCCCTCCCACACCCTCTCCCAAATAGGTATAGACGATGTGAGCGTATTTGAGTCTGGTGTTTGTGTAGGTTCGATTGTCTTTGTATACCATATACAGCGGTCTAATCATGAGGGAGATGATTTAAGTCACGATTTCTTTAATTTAGTATTATCAAATTTCCTTCCAAGGTATGCACCAGATTGCATTATTTCGAGTGAAAATTTGCAAAAGCTCCCTACCGTAGGAGGGGGGTGTCCCTCCCCCCCTCGGGCTTGGACGCTCCGCTCCCTCGCAGTTGTGCCCCCAATCCGTTGACCCTCGCTACGCCACTGATCACCATGAACATTGAAATTTCACCAACTGGATACACAATACATATATGTGTGGTACATGTAACGTTTTATTTAATTGTGCAGATGACTGCAAGATAGGCATGGTTGAGAAGCTTATAAACGGGGCATTGTGAGGCCTAGAAGTGGAAAGTCCCTTCATGCCTTCAAGACAAGAGTAGACAAAAATAGAAACAAAAATTAGTTGAATTCACGGTTCGATGCGGAACAACTGCGTGTATTTCTCAATATAACACACTTGTCAGCAGTGGCGTAGCGGCGGGATTGGGGGGGGGGGGGGGGGAGGGGGGGGGGGGTGGGCTCGTGCCCCAAATGATGTGACAAAATATCCAAACATTAGGGTAAAACCTTTTGAAAAAATAAAGGCTTCTTCCCTCCCCAATTAGTCTGACTATGCTACGCCTCTGATTGTCATAACACAGTGCATGCCAAACACACCCGTACAGATTGATCGAGGAAATAGCGATTTTTTGTTAAAGGGAAAGACTAGTACCTGTACTGGTTAAATTTAATTTTAGCCCCTAAAACTTGTACGTTATCAAACAAAAAAGTATGAGTTGTCAATCGACTAGCTATGCTTAAAGGGGCTGTGCCAACCAAATGTATGTTGACTTCTGTTTATCTGTATAAGTGTACACATCCAATATTTGTAAACTGTTTGACCTAAATATGTTTTGTATATTTTAAAACATTTTATCAATTATTTTTTGTCATGTTGCTAAGCCACACCTCTTAAAAAAAAAGTCTCCAGAGTGAAATTCTATTATTGACTGGTTGTGACATCATATGTCAATCACTGGCCAGTACAGTACCAACAAGAACTTGCTCACAATAACATGCACTGCATGCTTCTATACAATAGCTTAGGCATTGCCTTTCTTGTCCTAATGTTGGCTGAGCTTTTCTGATAAAGCAACTGCTATTGAAATTGAAAGTGTGTGAGTGGGTATTGCATTCAAGCTTGTGAGCAGGCACTCACCTTGGGCGAATGTGCATTCCCCTGTCAATTGTTAACTGAGTAGTGATTGACTGATGATGTCACAACCAGTCAACAATATCATTTTACTCTGGATAGTTTTTTAAGAGGTGGGGGCTAAGCAACATGAAGACTAATAATTGATAACAAATATACAAAACATGTTTAGGTCGAACAATTTACAAATATTTGATGTGTACACTAATGCAGATAAACAGAAGACGACATACATTTGGTTGGCACGGCCACTTTACGAAAAATCGCAAGATCGAATTTATGACACTTTAATATGGAAAACAAATATTTTCTCTCTCCAAAAGGGTCTTATTCAAAAGTCTGTTTACTTTATTCACTCAAAAGAAACCAAAATATGATAATAAATTATGAAAAGAGTTGCTTTGAAATGATTCCGAAAACACCGTTAATGATTGTGCTAAATCTAACGAGGCATATAAAGGATATAAAGGATTTTCTGCATTTGCTTGAAAGGACAATGAGACCCAAGCAAACATTTGTTTTCATAGACTCTAAGATTAGGAAGAATGATCCCTCAAAGTAATTGTGCGAGCTGTGTGGTTTACTACTCATTCAAGTTGATATCACTCCAAAATGTCTGCAAATTAAAGTTGTTGTTACCCATGTGCACCCACTAAACTGTAGAATGAGACTGGAGACTTCTGATGCAAGACCTGGAAGCCCGACTGCTATTTGCATAGCATCCTTTCAGTATCTTTGGTAAAGGTAAAGGTAAAGGTAAAGAGCATAATCGGGCAAGAAACAAACAAAATAAGGCTCTTTGACAATGTTCATTTATTTTATCTAGGGAACTCAAATTGGCAACGCGCTCTGATAAGTTTGTGGACAACTCCCCATATATTAGTAAGCTTGTAAAGGCCCGGTCACATATCACCGGATAGCGTAAACGGATGCCCGACGAAAAGAAAATTTGCACAATCAAATTATTCGGTGTTGAAATTCGTCTCCATTACTTCATTACTCATGCACAAAACATTCCACCGGATAGACCAACGTACATCACCTGACAAGGAACGGACAAGAGACGCATACGAACGGAAACTAAGGGATTGAAAATGTTACTCTCCGGCTGGCATCTGTTTACGCAATTCGGTGATATGTGACCGGGCTATTAAGACCCCAAAATATGGGTGTTCACTGCAATTTGGGGTACGATTGTTTAATTTGGCATACATATTCCTTGAATCAAAAGAGGAAAATTCATCCAAAGAGACACTCTGTATCTATGCAAATTAGGCCTAATTTCCATAATTTATGCAAATTTATTCATGGGAATGAGATATTCTCTGAAAATGGAGGTTTTATTGACCTATTTGGGAGAACATATTCCTTGGATCAAAAGAAGAAAATTTATCCAAAGAGACACTCTGTATCTATGCAAATGTGGCCTAATTTCCATAATTTATGCAAATTCATTCATGGGAATGGAATATCTATGAACATTGTGTTTTTATTGACATGCTTGAGAGATCATATTCCTTGGATCAGAATAGAAGAAAAATTATCCAAAGAGACACTCTGCATCTATGCAAATGAGGCCTAGAGTTAGACTACAAAGCGATTTGTGTTGTTCTTGCATCATTTAAATTCTATATCACCATGAACATTGACATTTCACCAACTGGATACACAATACATATATGTGTGGTGCATGTAACGTTTTATTTAATTGTGCAGATGACTGCAAGATAGGCATGGTTGAGAAGCTTATAAACGGGGCACTGTGAGGCCTAGAAGTGGAAAGTCCCTTCATACCTTCAAGACAAGAGTAAACAAAAATAGAAACCAAAATTAGTTGAATACACGGTTCGATGCGGAACAACTGCGTGTTTTTCTCAATATAACACACCTGTCAGCAGTGGCGTAGCGGCGGGATCGGGGGGGGGGGGGGGGGGGGGGGGGCTCGTGCCCCAAAATGATGTGACAAAAATATCATTAGGGTAAAAGCTTTTGAAAAAAATAAAGGCTTCCCACTCCCCAATTAGTCTGATTGTCATAACACAGTGCATGCCAAACACACCCGTAAATATTGATCGAGGAAATAGCGATTTTTTGTTAAAGGGAAAGACTAGTACATGTACTGGTTAAATTTAATTTTAGCCCCTAAAACTTGTACGTTATCATAAAAAAGTATGAGTTGTCAATCGACTAGCTATGCTTAAAGGGGCTGTGCCAACCAAATGTATGTTTACTTCTGTTTATCTGTATAAGTGTACACATCCAATATTTGTAAACTGTATGACCTAAACATGTTTTGTATATTTTTAAACATTTTATCAACTATTCTAGGACTACCATCAACTATTCTAGGACTACCATCAACTATTCTAGGACTACCATCAACTATTCTAGGACTACCATAGTCTTTTTCAGGACTCACCAATCCACCCATCTCACATGGTGCTACCGCAAACCACACGTATTATATACACCACCATGGAAACCGACACTTACAAGCAACATTTAACTCAGCTCTACGGGGAGCCGACCCAAGTATCAGCCAGGCAACTACAGCGCAAATACGTCAAAGAAGCGAAACTCAAGAACCACCTCTCCTTTCTCAAGCGCTGCCGTGACTCCAGCATCACCCCACCGGGGCTACAGCTCAAGTCTTCAATCGACACACCACGCGCAGAACAGATCATACACAAGGCAGGACTAGCCTTAGTCAGAGAACGCATCGCCAACACCCGCCATCAGCTATACAATGTGAAACACAACATCCAAGCATCTGAAGTCAACCTCTCTCAACAACTCCAACCTATATCGACCTTAAGAAATGCCAAGCCTTCAACTCCTCCACCGCCAAGAAAACGTTCCAGTCGACCCGACAGAAACAGATCGCCAAATTCAACCAGCTCCTAGCCAACAACCAGAAACCAACCAACACGCCAGCACCTACGAACACCAAGGACACCGTCATCAACCTCAGCGACCACACCCTCACAGAAGCAGAACACAACGTCTTATCATTAGGTCTAAACTTCGCCGTAACACACAAGAAGATACCATTCTCCGAAGTAATACAACAAGTTGAACCCAAACTAAGATTCCTGAGCAGACCCGCAGCAGACAGCATCCGTCTTCAAGTCACCCAAGCGCTTTCAACAGCCAAGCCGCCACAACACAACATCAGCAAACAAGAGCAAACAGCCATCAAGGACCTACGTAACAACTCATCGATACACATTCTACAAGCAGGCAAGGGAAACGCCACTGTACTACTCAACAAGCAAGACTACAATAACAAGATCCGAGCCCTCATCGAGACTCCAACCTACAAGCAGCTCAAGAAAGATCCCACACAAGCCACTGAGAGGAACACTTCGAAACAACAGCACTTCAGGCATCTTCGCAACGTCCTTCCCTCTGGCTTCGATACATCGACGACACATTTGTCATCTGGCCGCACAGCAGAGACGACTTGGACACCTTCCTCACCCACATCAACCAGCAACACCCGAGCATCAAATTCACCATGGAGACCGAGGCGAGGAACACAACAGCATCCCCTTCCTCGACGTCCTCGTTACTAGATCGCCATCCGGTAAACCCGCCCACCAAGTCTACAGGAAGCCCACACACACCGACAGATACCTGCACTACATATCGTTCCACCATCCATAAGTTATTCAGTCAGTACCCAACACCCTCATCCGCCGAGCCCACCAACTCAGCGATGCCGACCATCTCCAACAGGAAATCAAGCACGTCACCACTGCCCTCACTGACATCAACAAGTACCCAAGAAACAAGATCAAGACTAGGATTCCAGCCAGCAGGTCCGTCGCCGACACCACAACGGAAGATGACCAACCTATAGCCACACCACCGACACAAACAGTTGTTCTACCATATATCGGACCAGCCTCACACAAGATTCAACGCATCCTTCAGGCAGCAGACATCAAAGTTCGACATAGCTCATCCAACAAGCTCCACTCGGCACTCCACACTCACAAGGACAGGCATCCACTTCACAAGAAAGCAGGAGTCTACAGAATACCATGCGAATGCAGTCAAGTCTATACATTGGGGAAACGGGCAGAAATCTGGAAACACGACTGAAGGAACACAAGACCAGCTACAGACTCAGCGATTGTGACAAGTCAGTCATCGTCAAGCACGCACAACAGCACGAACACGTCATTCAATGGGACGACATCAATCTCATCACCACCATCAAACATTGGAACACACGCCGCATCCGAGAAGCCATCGAAATTCACCGCCACAACACAGTACCTCAAGATACAGGATTATACATCAGCGACATCCGGAAACCACTCATCAACAAGGACACAAATAGACCGCCGACACAGCCTACACAGCCAGCCGTACATCACCCGCCGCCACCCACAGAGGAAACCGAGCAGCCTAGCGTCACTCAAGTCCACAACCAGCGCACCGACATGCAACAGCCAGCCAGCCAGCCAGCCGTACATCACCCGCCGCCACCTGCAGAAGAGCCTTGCGTCACTCACGTCCGCGACCAGCGAGCCGAGAGACTACAGCGCCGCCAGCGTCGACAACAGCCAGCCAGCCAGCCAGCCGTACATCACCCGCCGCCACCCGCAGAAGAGCCTTGCGTCACTCACGTCCGCACCCAGCGAGCCGAGAGACTACAGCGCCGCCAGCGTCGGCAGCACACACAACGCGTCGCCGATAGCACACCAAACCGATAGTACATCACCCACGTCCGCAACCCCTAGCCTTAAAGGGACAGGTCCACTTTACCAAAACGTCTGAACAGCTTTCAGTTGACGGATGGGCATCAATGTAACACGCAAACAAAAAAATCAGATCGAAAAGCCCTCTAATTTGGATTCTACGAATGAAAAACGAATGCGTCCCTCCATTTAAACTATATATCGGTCAATTAAGGAGTTCAACTGATTTAGCATAATATTACAACAATATTGTACTAATTCTCGTAAAGGTATTGTAAAGCCGACATGTGTTAACGTATGTCACGGAAAAAGATCTCAAAAATAAAGAATATATAATTACATGTAGTCAGTTTAAGCGATGTTTGGGTATTTTGCTTGGTAAACGCTCACACATTAGTACTTATGCGCAGGTCACGTAGCTAGCGCGGATCACGTAGGGGTCATGCATACCGATCTGGCACTCCGTGAAATCTGTGTACGAACTTACTCACCGGCCGAAAATACGTATGTACCCATTAAACCGTCGTCCAACGTTTTAATCAGTTTTAGGTCTATAACTCCACGAAAAAGAGATTTCAAGCCCTATTTTTTTCAGGCATGCTATTAAATGACATTTCCTTTCATATAAGACAATAACCTCGCAACTTTTGAATTTTGGCTTGCAAAAGTGGATCTATCCCTTTAAAGCCGCGCACGCCAACAATTCCCCACTCCTGACGACGGATAGTCAACCTATTCGAAACGTCGAGCCCCTCCTACCATCCACCCTCTCCTCGCAATACCAACAGTCCTTTCCAGGACTATTCCAACAGTCCTTTCTAGGACTACCAACAGTCCTTTCTAGGACTACCAACTGTCCTTTTTAGGACTCTCCTAGAAAGAATACCAATAGTCCTTTTCAGGATTATCCCAACAGTCCTTTCTAGGACTACCAACAGTCCTTTCTATGACTACCAACAGTCCTTTCTAGGACTACCAACAGTTCTTTTTAGGACTCTCCTAGAAAGAATACCAACAGTCCTTTTCAGGACTACACCAACAGTCATTTCTAGGACTACCAACAGTCCTTTCTAGGACTACCATAGTCCTTTTCAGGACTCACCAATCCACCCATCTCACATGGTGCAACCGCAAACCACACGTATTATTTTCTTCATGTTGCTAAGCCCAACCTAAAAAAAGAAGTATCCAGAGAGAAATTCTATTATTGACTGGTTGTGACATCATCTGTCAATCACTGGACAGTAAAGTACCAAAAGATGCTTCCATACAATAGCTTAGGCATTGCCTTTCTTGTCCTAATGTTGGCTGAGCTTTTCTGATAAAGCAAGTGCTATTGAAATCGAAAGTGTGTGAATTGGTATTGTATGCATGCTTGTGTTGATATTGTGAGCAGGCACTCAGCTTGGGCGAATGTGCATTCCCCTGTCAATATTGACTGATGATGTCACAACCAGTCAACAATATCATTTTACTCTGGATAGTTTTTTAAGAGGTGGGGGCTAAGCACCATGAAGAAAAATAATTGATAAAATGTTTGAAAATATACACAACATATTTAGGTCGAACAGTTTACAAATATTTGATGTGTACACTAATACAGATAAACATACGACGACATGCATTTGGTTGGCACGGCCACTTTACAAAAAATCGCAAGATCTAATTTATGACACTTTAATATGGAAAATATTTTCTCTCTCCAAAAGGGTCATATTCCAAAGTCTGTTTACTTTATTCATTCAAAAGAAACCAAAATATGACAGTGATTGATGAAAAGAGTTGCTCTGGAATGATCTAGATTAATTTGGAAGACACCGTTAATGATTGTGCGTAATCTAACGAGGCATATAAAGGATTTTCTGCATTTGCTTGAAAGGACAATGAAACCCAAGCAAACATTTATTTTCATAGACTCTAAGATTATGAAGAATGATCCCTCAAAGTAATTGTGCGAGCTGTGTGGTTAACTACTCATTAAAGTTGATATCACTCCAAAATGTCTGTAAACTAAAGTTGTTGTTACCCATGTGCACCCACTAAACTGTAGAATGAGACTGGAGACCTTTGATGCAAGACCTGGAAGCCCGACTGCTATTTGCACAGCATCCTTCCAGTATCTTTGGTAAAGGTAAAGGTAAAGGTAAAGAGCATAATCGGGCAAGAAACAAAGAAACTAAGGCTCTTTGACAATGTTTAGTTATTTCTATGGGGAACTCATATTTGCAACGCGCTCTGATTAGTTTGTGGACAACTCCCCATAAATATGTTCTGTACTCAGTGTCCCCTGTTTTGAGTTTGCTTCATAGCATCATTCCCCAAACTCATGATATGTTGTGTATAAATGTATTCTACAAAACACATGCTGAACTCAAACGAAGGGCTAACATAATAATACATGTACTTTGAGAAAATGTGAGAAACAAAATGAAAATAGATGTACAAAGTGGGAAATTGTCCCCAACTTTGCCAGAGTGCGGTGCCAATTTGAAGCACTCGTAGAAATAATTGGCTATTTCGAAAGAAGATAAGTCAGGTTGTCCTTGAACCATTTTGATAATTATAGATAAAATCCACCCACGCAGCAACTCATTTTATATTTTACTATTGAAACTCCACGATTTGTCCGGATAGTCACTAAGCATGAACCGTGGTGTAATGTTTTCAACAAGCAGGTGTGACAGGCATAAGTGTCCAGCCAATGATAATTGGCAGTTAGGTCGTTCGGACCGTTTTAAAATCCGATTTTTGTCCGTTTTCGAGCTTTCATATAGACGAGACACACATACACACTCAAGCACAAACATACAGACATACACACATGCATGACAATTAAACGACCAGTAATTTACTCATACTACACCTTAATAACTGATTCATGACGTCACACTGACACTTTTGACGTAACTCATACAACATAGGCCTATACGTTTTTGGGTGTTAATTCAATGACATGAACTTGAAAAAATAAACATTGAACTAATATGCCACACAAATTCGCTTTTACACGTGACACACACACAAAAACGCACATTTATGGAGTGATTTCGACAGATATCCCTTGATTGAATTTGCCTAGGACACCTGGACAACGATCCCTGCCACACAGGCACTAATTTATCACAAAATGTCAATCGCATGGCTTCATCTATTGTTATAAAATATCGATGCAGTGCATATTATGATGATGAATGATGAAGGTAGCTTTGGAAATCTCAGAGCCCCCAATTCAGGTCCAAGTCCTTTTCATATTCTAAATATAATTTTCTTTCAAAATAACCACCGCGCTAATGTCATAAATCCCCTTTCAATAGTAAAATATGCTGCGTGGGTGGATTCTACCTATCATTATTAAAATTGTTCAAGGACAACCTGAATTATCTTCTTTTTAATCTGTTCCTTTTTAATACAATAATTAGCTGCTCATTGCTGTTTATTTTCAGGTCACATGTTCGAAAAGTACGCAGCCCGTAAGGTGACATGCTATTACATACATATTTTTTTCAAAGTGGTTCTTATGTTTGTCGAGACGTTCAACTTTCAAGTCGTCCTCACGACTTGTAAGTCGCGTGAATGAGTTAAAAGTCACGGTTATGCAGTGTGAACGACTTGCTTGTCATCAAAAGGCATATGTAAGGGATCCGTATAATTGCCCTAACATCATGACTTAAACAAAAATAATGATCCGACAACATACTGAAGCTATTAGAGTTCCACGAGTTTTGCCCTTCAAGCATATTTTGTCCCATTTTCAATTTACTGTGTTTTAAATGAATAGCGATATCGTGTTACAATACAGATTTTGAAAATCCGCTATGTAGCAAAACTCTGGGTATGCACGAAAAAAACAACAACAACTGAACAGGGGTTTTACAAATCTGTGCATTCGTTCGCGCAGAGTTAAAACCACTGAGCAGGGTGATCGATCATACAGTAGGTTATTGGAGTTTTACAACACTTCGCATTCCATAATAGTGTATAATGTATCATATGGCCACATTTTCGCATGAATTAAGGCTAATATTTTTGCACCCAATATCATCCTTTCAGTCATTGTCGGTATGTTACCCTGACAAACACACAGGACCAATTGCTCATTGCTATTGAGCTAGCTCAATAGCAATGAGCTGCCTAAATTGTTTATATTTTTTGCCCAGAAAGTCATAATTATACACGGTAATGTTTCTACATTCCCTTATACGATGCCCTTGCCCAATTTAATCTGTTATATCATTCTTTTTAAATATATTAACTAGGACTGTATTCATAACAGTCCGCTAACCCCAGTTGCCCCTCGATTCAATAAAACACACCCACGGGACACTCCTACCTCTGCTAGTACGTGTAATTATTCCTGCAAATTCAATATCAGACATTGAACTATATTCGTTCGCGGCCATTCTGTATAGAGCGTGGCAGGTAACTAGAAAAAAAGCATGGCTATATAAGGCTTGGCACGGAACTAAACGAATATAATGCTCGCTACCTCTCAAAAGTTCGAGTTGATCTAGGGTATAGCGCTAAACATGTAAATCACGATATCAAACAGGAAATAGCATTGTTTTTTTAAATTTTGGTTCCACTAGTAAGTCCCACGTCCTAGGCCCCATTTCAGAAGAGTTACAATCAATTTTAAGTCAGATCATTATGTTCTAAATGCGCAAATCTGATTGGTTGGCACCAGCAAATTTTCTGACTTACAATTAATTGTAACGTACAATCTATTGTATCTCTTTCTGCAACGGGGCCATAGTAAGTAATAATTCGTTTACCATTGAGTCTTGACAAAAATATTTTAATGGTAGGTACTTACATTATGTGTACAAATTGCTAGGAGGTATCAATTACTTCAAAGTTAAAGGGATAGTTGAGTTTTGGTATAGAGGGCGCTTCACACAATAATTTCTTTGTGAGATAATGACAAACTGAGTGTCAAATTCGAAAGAACATACAATTTTAATAACGGAATAAACTTTATTTGGTTCCAAAATGGCTGAAATATCCATAAACATAACCATTTGTAATAAATGTGGGGCCCCCAATTATTCGACAATCTTGAATCAGCCGTTAACAAATTTTAAAAATGCTTCCTCTTTTCAAAAATTTACAAAACAGGTTTTAAAATAGTTTTTGATTATCTCTCTATCTAATCACTATTTCAACAAAACATCACATGCACAAGATTTTATGTAAAATGGTTGAAACCGGTGATTGTTTAGAGAGCGCCCTCTTGAGTTTTAACGGCTCTTTTTTTAATGATAACGGGCCGTTTACTTAGTCATTTTTAATTTTGTATTCCTTTCGAGCATGGTGGAGTTATAACTATTAGTTTGTTATGTAATGGTGCAGGTTTTGCTCACTAAAATTCAGTTTGACCAAAACTGTACTGGCTTTACGAAAACTCCCTTTAACTATTACAAATTGAAGGCAAGATTACCACGTTTAAAATTGAACAAAAATAATTCCATTACTTACCTTTGGTGAATTATGAAATGCGGTAAATATAGCCTTATATGTATTGAGAATTTAACAATTTCAAGCAACGTTTAATATCTTCTTTTATAGTGATTCTGCTCGCCATGAGCAGGTCCTTAATTCCATCACACCGCGCTTCTCATGGCTCCTCTTTTGAAGTCTCCACACAGGCAATACTTAATACTTAATAGAGTCCAACATTATTATGCGCTTCCTTTCTCTTTATTTCTTCATTCTTAATCTTCCTTCAAGTACAAGTTTAAGCAAAACTATATGTCTAATGCTGTGTGCCACCCATTTCCTCTTCCTGCTCTGTATCATTCCGATCAGTTTCCGCTCTCCTCCATTTCTCTCTAACACCGCTTCATTGCTGATTCTATATGTCCATTTACACTTCAGAATGCATCTCCAGCAGTAGCACCACATCTCGAAAGCTTCCAATCTGTTGATGTCGGATTTCATGATGGTCCATGCTTCAGATGCATACAGAAGGATGCTCTATACCAGGGTTTACACTAATCTATACTTGAAATTGAGATTCATACTGCAAGTGAAAAGTTCCTTCCTCTTCACTAAAACATTGCCATTCCAATTCTAGTTCTGATCTCGATGACCTTCCTTTTTTGCGAAGCACTCCCAAGCATTTAAAATCTGTAACCGGTTCTAATATTTGTCCATTGCTATTGATTCTCAGATCGGTTGGTAATTTTCCCATCTTTACCACCTTGGTTTGCATGTTAATTTTCATTCAATATTGTTCACTGGTGTTATTTATACCTTTGTTACCATTTCTTGTAGTCCTTCTTCAGTACTGGTATTTATTGCTTGATCATCTGCATATCGCACAGCTTAAAGAGAGCAACCACCAACCGTTATGCTGCCTTTTACTGTATTTAGTGACTCGATCCTAGAGAGGGTTTAAAATATAGATATTGACTAATAGAGGTGAGAGTGGACATCCTTGTCTCACGCCTCATCCTACTATGCCTGGATTCGACTCTAATGACAACTGTTTGGTTTCATGTTCAGGTCTGCAATGAGCCTTTGCTCCTTCCAGTCTACTCCAATTTCCAAGAGTAGACCCAAGGGTTAGATCTCCATAAACTTCTCCTACAGCACGCGGTCAAAGCTTTCTCAAAATCAACAACGCAAACATGCATGCTTATGTCTTGTTTGTGTTCAATACTCCGTTCGCTGAGGTCGCTCATCATTGCAATGGCTTGTCTGGTACGTTTCCCTCTTCGAAAACCAAACAGATCTTCTCCAAGATATTCTTCTGCTTTTGCTTCTAGCCTGTATAGTGCAATACTTCAGCATAATCTTGGATGCATGTGCTATTGCCCTATGTTCTTCATAATTTTGTTGGTATTGGCATTCTCCTCAATATGAATCAGAATACTCTTCTGGAAATGGGATGGCCATTTTCCTTCATTATACATTTTCAAACAGAGTTAAGATAAGTTTTCTTTCGCTCAATCACATATATCATTTCATAAAATCACAATGAATTGAATTTCAAACTGCATTGTTTCACTAATCACAATTAATGCATTCAACACCATGCGATGTTTCACGACCAAACACAGGCATGTAAATATATTATTGTGATTATTGTTATTTTGAAATTTTGTCCGGTTTTCTGTGCTCAATCAGTCATGAACAAGAAAAATATCAAATTTCTACAGAAGTTACGCAATAAACATAAATAAACATTTGTTTAATCGTAAAGTTTAAAAATGTGTTGCTTAATGTGTTTATATTATACAAAAAGGGGAGAGGTTACTGTTTCGCCAAAAGAAGAGTGAAATTCCGTTCTTACAAGGAGTCAGACGATCCTTGTCGAATAGGAGATTTCTTATTTGTTTGAATATTGATTTTGTTTTGTGAGTAGTAGTATTTTTAACGCTGACACTACAAGTGTATACAATCGTATGTATTCGTACAGAGGGATACTTAGCCATATTACAAACATGCGGGCTCGATTGTAATACATAATAAGAATATCCTTCACTTTGACACCCAGACCTCATTGAAATTTAAATGCAGGGGCGTAGACAGCGGGGGTGGGGTGAGGGGTATGCATCCCGCACCTCAAAAGGTGTGTGTGTGTGTGTGTGTGTGCGTGTGTGTGTGCGCGCGTGTGTGTGTGTGTGTGTGTGTGTGTGTGTGTGTGTGTGTGTGTGTGTGTGTGTGTGTGTGTGTGTGTGCGTGCGTGTGTGCGTGTGTGTGTGTGTGTGTGTGTGTGTGTGTGTGTGTGTGTGTGTGTGTGTGTGTGTGTGTGTGTGTGTGTGTGTGTGTGTATCTGTATACGAGATTGATCCTCGTGATGTATCTTTTTAACGAAAGGTAAATTCGAAACACAGAAACCTGTCCCATGCTTGTATTGTTAATACGAGTACAACAAGGTATAAGGGAACCACTAGAATTCCAATTGGATTTCGATGATTTGGACAATGTTACTAAGTCCCTTTAAATCATATCATATCATATCATATCATATAATGCAATTTAATGGTTAAAGGGAACCAACACCCAAACTAATCATATGATTTATGAAAGTGATTACATTGAATAATCCATTCCACAAGCACCCGTATAAACAGGTGTCTCCCAAATATATTTATTCAAACTTTATTATAGGGGTAGGTATTACGAACAAACATTCAATGGTCGCAATAGGCGAAGGAGCGTGGTTTATAAGTTAAGAAACACGCTTGAAATATTTAGTGGTGTGTTCGTAGGAAGAGATAGCAAATCCATTTCTTGTTACAAAACACGAGGGCTCGGCTGTAAAAGAAAATGAACATTAAAGGGTATACCATCAGACAGAGATTTAGCTCTCTTACATCTAAGACATATCCCAAATGAACAAACACAACAAGTCTGTGATCCTGATAGTATTTCTACATCGCCAGGGATTCATTTTTAATATCACCTGTCAATCATTCTGTCAGCGCAGTTCCGATAACGCTATCACTTAACGATCCTCTTAACGAACCACTAAATAGCTGTGGTTCCGTAGGTCGTAATAATTAATTGCATTGTTCTCAAATTACAGACCCCATGAGAGTATGATTGATATTCAATTATAGTACCAAAACAACTAGGCATTGTTTTTTATAATGCCCGGTGGTCCCCTTTAACAAAAAGTTTAATAATGTAATTTCATTCTTAACTTGGCAAGCCTCCAATCAGAACAATCAAAAGACGAATAGTTGAGCTGACAGTAGACAGGACCCTGGGAATAAATCGGGATATCGGTAGGGAAATTACCACAGGGTTTTAATCCTCATATACTCAATCAAATCGTAGCATTATGTCCACACACTGATAATTACAGGGATAAAGTAACTTATACATGTATGTTAAGTTAACATGCAAAAACTAAAAGAGGGTTGACGAAATGTATATCTTTATGATCCGATTTAAGTCCACTAAGCGATGTGTGGAAATCCCATACATGCGTGGCATGTGTGTGTGTGTGTGTGTGTGTGTGTGTGTGTGGGTGTGTGTGTGTGTGTGTGTGTGTGTGTGTGTGTGTGTGTGTGTGTGTGTGTGTGTGTAAGTGTGTGTTTGTGTGTGTGTGTAAGTGTGTGTGTGTAATCTATCCATATATGTAGGAAAGAATATAATGCATGTTTTGAATGAAATTCAAAATACATGGGATATTGTCTATGTTATAAATACAACACGTTTCTAAGGCGCGATACGCCACTTTTTCTTAAAAGGATCTATACATTATAGAATGTGTTTACAATCCATAACGCTTATAACTCTAGCGCTTTTCGCATATCGTTGTGTTTGTATTTAAAATAGAAACATGGATCTGAGTTCAGTTTTCCGAATTTCTCTTTCGTATTAAGTGTGTTTATAATTGAAGAGTTCCGATTTCCATGGGAAACTTTCAACTGTGTACAAAGTGAGTGCAATGAGCAAATATCAATTTGCATTTTCGCTCATTACTCGATCATATGCCATTCGTTTATCACTGGATTTTGTACAGATAACTCAGTTGACATAACATAATCACACATTGTATCCACCCTTCGTCAGTTTTTGCACATTTCAACAAAGTTACCAGATCCCTTAAAAAAAAAGAGTTTCGAAATGGTATAATTGATGAAAATCAAACTACCATGCAAGCGCCGAGTGTTTAGGGAATTTTTAAAAACTGGAATGTTTAACATTATTTGATAATATACGTAATTGACGGTTTTTAGTTTTTGGTTGTTACGGCTTAGTTTCGGTAAAAGGGTTACAGCCCCATGACCACCGCTTCGTACGCATATCATGTCTATGATACCGCTCTCCTCTCTTTGCCGCGCATCTTCGTTAATTGTTCTGCTTACGACCAATCGTAGGCAAGCGTTCAAACACAAACTGCACCTTCGGCAGACAAATATTAAGGAAGTAATATTGTCACATTATGCATTCCTGATTTTGATGGCATACGTGGAAGCATATAAATTCGATGTCTAAGTTACTAAGTTAGATCTAGCAAAATGCGTCGCATGTGGATAATATTCATATTGGCGGCTACTGCAACTGTATCGGGTGAGATGACATTACAATCCTTTTACCGCTCTGGTTTTTTCTCCAACTGTACCACATAAGGCTTTTATGTACGAAATAATGGATAGTGGATACAATTAGGCAATTATGATGCCTTTTAAATGAACATAAATTTTAAAAGCAATTCTGTTTATTTTATGGCGTATTAACTTTGGCAAAATTCAACCAAAATCAAATGGAGCTTTCACACCTATCTTGTACCTTGTTGTTGGCTTATATTAACATAAGAATGAAATGGGTTCTGATTTTTGTAATGTCTTTGTAATTATGGAGATATTTGAGACAGAACTTTAAAGCGTCTGTATACGCCTTTGACCATAGTCGATAGTATCCCACTTCGGATTATAAATCCTCCATAGTATTCGAATGAGGATACCTCATGCGAACGATCGGGATACAATCAGACATCGATAAACCCTTTTTCACTAGGTAAACATCATTTCTTTCCTATGAAAATCTCACATATCATTCTCAAGAATGGTTGAAGTCACAAATATCACTTTTTGAAAAAAATATAAAGTTAATGGATTACTTTAAAGGGATAATACAATTTTGGTTTAGAGGGCGTTTAAACAAAATTAATTTGTGAAGTATAGAGAAAAACTGAGTGTAGAAACTGCAAGACTACACACATTTCAAAACAATACACCGGGTTAAAATGTAAAAAAAAAAAAAAAAAAAAAATGTTGAGTCCCGAAATTTATTCAAGAAATTAAAAATAAACATAAATCCTACACACTTTGGAATATATACCAAAGTGGCTTAAAAATTGTGTTTTATGATATCTCTTTTGTGTAATTATTTTAACCAAACATCACATTCACATTCGTTAATAAAAATAGCTTGAAACTTTCAGGTGTCTAGAAGGTGCCCTCTTGTGTTAACGACTGCTTTTTTGATAGAAATAGCCTTGATACCTAGTGGTTTATAAGTTTTTTTTTAATACTATTCAAGCATCATTGAATTATAATCATTAGTTTTTAATGATAACTTACAAGTTTTAGTTGCTACCATTCAGTATGTCTAGAACTGTATTATCCATTTACTTGGATATAGCTCATGATAAATGCGGGAAAAATAATTTTACATCAATTTTAATAATGGGCAACAGTCCGAAGACAAAATTAACTGTTCTTTTCTCAGCGGCGCGTATGGATTTTTCAACTCATAGTACTTTATTTAATGATATTAAGGACTGGTTCATTTGTAATCATACAAACCCTCTTTCTTAAATGGATCTAGTAACTTTGTTGACATTTACAAAAAGTGATGAATGGTTGATACAATGTGTATTGTTGTGATCTGACATGCCCACTGAGTAATGTGTGAACATTTCACGTTAAATAAATGTTATATGGCGATTAACAAGCAAACATGCACAGTTCTATACACTAACTCATTGCACTGACTTGAACACGATTATGACTATCCGAACACTTCAATGGTAAATATATATATTTTTGTTTACGAAAGGACAATTCGAAAAACCGAAACCGGTCGCATACTTTTATTAGTAATACGAATGGAACACGGTATGAGAGAACAGCTAGAATTCCAAGCAAGTTTTGAGAATTTGGACAATGTTACTAGATCCCTTTAATTTAAAACTAAATTTATTAACAGCCTTGGACAAAATTATTGGACCAAGCCTTTTTTGAATTTTTGCATTACATTATTTTGTCGATTTTTGTTATATTTAAAAGAAACATACATAAGTTAATCAATTACCAGAAGGGTAATATAATCAATCGACTTAGGAATGATGAAACAACATATTTTGCCTCCAATTTGACACAAATATTTGATTTTATGCCTAATAGTTTTAAACGATGTTATAAATATTATCTTTTGAATTTGTATTCATCCAATTGTTGATACTATTATGATTGATATAATTAATGAGCTCTTTGTTATGTTACTGATTAATTGTCATGGTAGGTTTTAAATAGTTGATAAGGCCTCATGCACTTTTTGTTGACCCCACATTCTCATAATTTGTACCCCTTGCATCCTTGTGTTTGTCATTGTTTATGTCTACTGTTTTTTTTTGGTTTTATTATGCTGATGTTTTTTGTATACATACTGTACATTTTTTATTAATGTTTTTCTGAAGAATGGAATACATTTCAATAGAAATTGAGATTTGTGCCATACCTTATCATTATAATTATTATGTACATAGAAGGCATGGGATTTATACAAACTTTTGGAACGCAAAGTTCAAAATTTATTTATTTTCTACCAAGGAAAGGTCTCTCCAGCTCTTAATGTGACTTGTTTGATTTATGAGTTCATTAATTATCGATGAGAGTATCCAAGTGGCATTAAAGCCCGATACCAGTATTGGGAAAAGCCCCCCACACACAAAATGAATAACAGGCTTCTATCACCATCCATTCAATTTCAGTTTAGTTTATTTCATTTCCAACATAAATCAATATACATAGCTTTGTACAAAACAAAAACAAAGGTTACATTATGGTATAATTAAACAGATGTACAATGAAAATAAGAATCATATACATTATATGATGTGTTTGGAAATGGAGGGATCCACTGAAAAGCAGTGCTTGTAGATTGTGGACCCCTCGAGTAATAATAAAGCAATTGAATAATCATTCATAAACAATTCGAAAAATACTTTACAATCGTACTTTAAAAAATAACAATAAATTGTACATTTCAGTTCCAGTAAAAGTTACTAAAAACATATAAGGTGAGCCGACAGAGACTTCGAGGAGCAGAACAAAATAATACGACACAACACAAAACAACGTGCATAGCACAATGAAAAGATGAAAAGTAACATACGTGATGGTAACATGAAGAGAAAGGATGGTTGGATGTGGACAGAGACATAACTGTTGACGCATACGGGTATAAGCAATACAAGAGCGCTCAATACAAAAAGAAAAAAGTTGGAAGGCAATTACAGTAAACTAATACACTAACATAAAGATGATGACCTTTTATTGACATGTAATTTATAAAATGAACAGTACATAGGGAGATAACCATACTTCTCAATTTAATGAGTTTCATAAGATTGCAATAATAATATTTTAATCTTTTTCTTAAACAAATTAAATGAAGTTGCATTTTTAATGTTATCATTGAGAGTATTCCAAAATTTAGGACCATTATAAATAAATGTATTTTGAGCTAATAACGTTCTCAATAATGGCAAATGAAATTCCCCCGAATGTCTAGTTGGGTACTTATGAACTAATTGATTTTTTAAAAACATTTCATCAAAAATTGCGGGTAAGGTATTATTATTATAATTATACATAAATTGACCGAGTTGTAATAAATATAGGTCCTTAACTTTTAATATATTGTTATAAAAAAATAATAAGTCTGTGTGAGAGCGAGGGGCCATATTAAAAATATACTTTCTTTTGCAATAACAAAAATTTATCTAATAATATTACGTGAGTGCTACCCCAAGTCAAAATACCATAATTTAAGTATGGTAATATCAAAGATGAATACAACATAAGTAAGGATGCTGAGGGGAGGTGGAATTTTAGTCTATTAATAATACCAATATTGCGAGAAATAACTTTACAAAAATTATCTATATGAATTTTTGTAAGGATAAACTGCCAAATTGGATCAACCACCATGAGCAAGCATTGCAAGCTCAGTCCCACTAATCCCAGAAAATAGGTCTTAGTCCTTCAGAGAAGCATATGGAGACTTCTTATTGCAAGACAGCAAGGATCTATAACACGCTCTTGTTGCAAAAATATCATGTTCACTCTGAGATATGTACAGTTCATGCTTCATGAATGGTTCGAAGGCATGTTAGGAGCTGGATATGGGATGTTTTTTGTATGTATTAAATATAATCTCGTTATTCAATCAAGGGTCATGTAAGCCGAGCTATTGATGGCAAGTGGATCTAGTGAACATGTGATACCTAGACTATTTTACCCCTATGACAGGCCCGTAGCCAGGATTTTCCAGGTGGGGGATGCGTAATTGAACCGTAACCGTAACCGATCGTGGCAGGGACCGAGACCACTGGTTTATTGGTGTAACCGGGGGGGGGGGGGGGGGGGGGGGTGGTTGTCCGTCGCCAAAAAAGTTCGAGGCCGAGACGAGGACCACTGGTTTAGTTGTGTAAAACGGGAGAGGCCAACAAGACCGATTGTTGCCCAAGAGCTATAAAACTGGATTTTTCTGATTGATTTTTTTTGGGGGGAGGGGGGGGGGGGGGGTGGGGGGGGGGGGGGGGGGTGGGACACACCAAACGAATCCCCCTTGCTACGGGCCTGTAGCAGATGCACTCCGTGTCGGGCGAAATATTTAGAGTTGGTTAAATATGCTGTGATTCCTTGGTTTAGTGCAATATGTTTGTAGCTAGGGCCGTTATCGAATAGGTTAATCGCATGTGCTCTAAAATCTTGTGAGGAGCGTAGTGTAGAAGATACAGTACTGTTGCACGATTGTTGTGCTCATATACGATTCCGTCTGGTTCTTTTATAAGATCACTGCTCTCGAGTTGAATGCAATATAAATGCATTATCCCTATTCTATTTTTGTCATGATAACAATTAAATACATTCGTGCAAAGGCGTCGATTCGTTTACAAAAAACGATGCATTGGGGGGAGGGTGGGGGGGGGGGGGGGGGGGGCGGCTCTCAATGCTTTGTGCTTGGCAAACGAATCGACGCCTCTGCATTCGGGCATGATACCGCTACCCGTTTTCAAAAGGTGGATGTGAACAGTTAAGTAAATTATAATGAATGTTATCCAGACAACCGCTTACAAAAGTTTGTTTGGTGTGTGTATGTTTTTTTCTTCCACAACAATACCCCAATATGCAGAACATATGATATGAAACGTTGCCATTGTAGACTATTATATTACAAGTACATGTACTCTGGACATTTTGGTAGAGATTGCCGTACTATTGATCATGTTTTGGCAATTGGCACATTCGGTATTATAATACCTGTCAAATTAATGATTAAAGCTAAAAAGGAGCAATGGGAAAGTCGAGGCCGAGACCAAGACAACTGGTTTAGTTGTGTAAGCAGGAGAGAGAGGGGGGGGGGGGGGGGGGGGGGGTGTTAACACAAAAATTGCACACAAATTCCTTCTAAAGATGGGTCGGAAGGTAGTTTAATCTAAACATGTGAATAAATCATAAGATTCTCTTAGTAATATCAATTTGTAGGGGTCTTTTCAGGGGTCCAGAGGTATGGCCGGGTTGGGTTCTGGCTAAGATGGGGGGGGGGGGGGGGGGGGGGGGGGTTTGGGTTGAAGAAATCCTAATGAGGGAGCAGCCTATCGAAACGAGAACAAATGACATTTCATGATTTCAGTACATAAAGAGGAGAACCCAATTCTATCCATCAGCTACGCTATTGGTTAGGTCCGTGTGTAGCGCCGTTGTTTTCAGCATAACAAGAAACATATCAATCGACACCAAGATTATTAAAATCAACCAACTCAGTAAATTTTATACATAGCCTTTTACGGCCATCTTGGAAAATGGCGGCCATGTTGAAGTTTTGCATTATAAAGATCCGTATGTATCACAATCGTTTTCAGCACTTCATCAAGCATAGAGATAGCCCTAAGATTGGCCAACTCAGTCAATTTTAACTTAAAATAAACCTTTTTTTACGGCCATCTTGGAAAATGGCAGCCATGTTGGATTTTCGCCAGAGCTTTCTTACAAAAGGCGCTATATCCACTTTTTCAACTTACGAGGTAAACAGGTTTCTTTGCCCAACTTTGTACACGTGCCTATGGGAATATGAAAATTAAACTTTCTATATTTTGATTTTTAGTGAGTAATTTGTCGTAATTCTTATTAATCTTATTAAATGTGAACTCAGTGAAGCAGGCTAAATATACCTTCTACCCGGAAAAAGAACTCAGACAAGGTTGACAAATGTGTTTGAAGTTTGTTTCTGTTCATATGCGTTTCTGTACTCTTTATTAAAATGTGAAGATAAAACATGTTCACATTTTGTTTCACAGATGCTTGCTGGCACTCACCTCCACCTCCACCTGCACCAGGTAAGAAAATGTGTGTACATTTGTTGTAATAGGTGGAGGGCCAATTTCGAGAAACGTTACTTTATTATGGATTGCCAGAACTCTACCCAAAAGGCACTCCAACTATATTCGCAAGTAATTGTAATGAGAAGAAATATTTTAGAGGTGTACCTCGAATATTGTCCACCTTTAGTGTTTGTTTAAGCCCTGGTCACGATGAAACCCACGATGATTCTGTCGTGGGTCTGTCGTACGAAATGTACATTTTCTGTTCGTACGACTGTAGTGGAAGTGGTCACAAAGAAATGTAGCTTTCACGACAGGAACAGACAGAAAAGTCAGACAATATCGTGGTTATGTCACAGGTCTATCATACGGCACCAAACTTTTGGCATACACAACATGTTATCTTTTCGTACGATGTTATCATGACACCTTTACGACAGAAATGTCGTGGATCTGTCGTGGCATACAATAGGATAGTCCGATTTTTGTGACCTGTATTCCATAAACTTTCAAGAAAACTTGCTTACAATAAGCAAATTGACTAAGAAAAATTGCTTACGTAAGCTGATGCCATAAGCCGTATTCCATAAACTTTTAAGAATATTTGCTTACAGTAAGCAAATTGCCTTAGCATTTTTGCTTACGTAAGAAAACGTATTTAGCCGTACTCTATAAACGATTTTGTCTTGGCTTACAAAATAAGTAAAAATGCTTACTTTTGCTGACGTCATGTACCGGTGATTGCCGCTCGACTCTCGGCGACAACACTTTTGAGAAATTGTTGACGCCCTTGCTTAGTTTCAAGGGAGCCCAATGCCCTAGACTATATACGATGGCTCTATAGTATACATGATCACGTGGATCCATCTCATGCAAGGCTCAGTCTTTTCCTCGCTATGCCCTTTACAAATACGTTATGAGTAGGTTCACTATTTTATACAATTTTAACACCCAATGTCTTAAATCTAAAAGCTTCCGGGGCTCGGCCCCCTGGACCCCCATTATTGTCCCCAAATATGGGTGCCCCCCAAAGTCAGGTCTTCGAGCCATCAAGACACTTTCAATGAGCGCATAATAAAACTTTCGGGCATGCCAATGTGGGGCTTTTAGCTCTCTCAGTGGTCACTCTGGAAAAAATTTCAAATTTCGCCCCCCAATCTCAAAAACGGATCGACACCCCTGGTGCATGCAACACGGCCAAGCCTCAAGCTTACAGAGATAAGCAAGCTAATAGGTGGCTTAAATTTAAGACAAAAATCTTACGCTGATAGGTTTATGGAATACCAAAGCTTGTTTAAGCAAATTTGCTTGAATCGATTTAAGCAAATTTGCTTATAACAAGCAAAAAATCTTAGCAAACTTGCTTACCGAAAATTGCGTCTAACATTTAAGCAAATTTGCTTACGGGGATATTTAAGCAAACATGCTTAGATCTAAGTATTTGTGCTTATGATAAGCAAGATTTCGTGCTTAAAGGGGTAGTACAGTGTTGGTAAGGCTGAACTTTAGTAACCAAACCTGGACAGTAACATTATAAACTAATAGTTTAACTCTACCATGCTCGAAAGGTATACAAAATTACAAACGACTAAGTAAAAAGCCTGTTATCATTCAAAAAGAGCCATTAAAACACAAGAGGGCGCTTTCTAAAAAGGCATTGGTTTCAACCATTTTTCATACAAAATTATGCATGTGATGTTTTATTGAAGTAATGATTAAATAGAGAGATCATCAACAACTATTTAAAAAACGCTTTTGAAAATTTTTGAAAAAGTGCAAGCATTTTTTAATTTTTTTGAAAAAATCATCTAATTATTTGGGCCCCAAATAATTATAAGATCAGATATATTTATTGATATTTCAGCCGTTTCTGGGTCGATTTTGACCAAATAAAGTTTATTCTGCCATTAAAATTGCAAGTTCTCTCGAATTCGACACTCCGTTTTTCATTACCTCACAAAAAATTGTGATGTGCAGCGCCCTCTCTACCAAAACTTAACTACTCTTTTAAATGTGTTTATGGAATACAGGCCCTCTACCTAACACAATACTCAATGTTGTAGGCCCTCTAAATCAGATCTTTATTAATCGTAACAATTGTTTTCTGTAAATGAAAATGAGCAAAGAAAAAAACGTCTTCCCCTGGATTTAAACCCAATACCTCTGGATTGCTAGGACCGGTGCTTTTACCGACTGAGCTAAAGCTAGAAAATTGCCCATGCTTTCTACATTACACAAAAGGCGTGTCATTGCAGGATGACGTTTACCTTTGTCTGTATAGATTACAATGACGTAATTTGGTCACACCTCTGGAATCGCGAATTTTCAGTGGCGGGGCTTAGAAAGTGTCGCAAGGCTTTTAAACTAGTGAAAATATGTAATTGACTGTTATTGTAGTTACTTTGAACCCAAATTCAGGCTGAAATGTTGTTCAAAAGCATAGCTAAATATAATAATGAGGCAATATAATTTTGTTGTTACGCCACGTTAAACCGATTCGTGAATAATTGCCTTACCATTACCTAGAACATGATTGTCGTTGATTTAACATCACATTAGAACGGGTAAATATATCACAGAAAATGTGTGATGTTGAAGACTTCGTCATTCGTTAGATGATTGATACTTGTACACAACAAGAATTCCAAGCAGACAATAACAAATAACATGCGTATCCGCTGTTCCTATACACCGTGTCCCAGAAAAAACGAAACCGGGTTTCATGGCAGAAATGTTATGTTATAATGAATAATTTCCTTGATGATATATATATGTCTGAAAAACTATGTGTCTCTTCTTTTATTTGATATACAACTTATGGCACATAATTCACGCATGACTGAATTAGAACGATAGAAAGTGGTGTTACCAAAATTCAATTTGCGCGCAGAAATTGCAAGTTTGGGTGAGGTTTTGGGGAGAGTTTTAAGAGTAGTAAACGTACTTATTTTGAAAAAGGACAGACACCGCATGAAAATTCATAATTTTATCTTTTATATGACACCTCATGATTAAAAAATAAATTATATATGCCAGAGAACGAATACAATGAAAACATGCTTGATTCCAGCCCAAATGAGTAACTTTCCTGATCTAGCCTGTTTCCTGATCCCCATGTTTGTGTAAATTCACTCATGCATCAAAGTCCATTGTCAGCTGCTAGTCAGGAAAGCTGAGCGACTTCTTACTCAACTTTCACTCATTCGGGCAGAAATCAGGCATGTTTTCATTGTACTCGTTCTCTGGCATAAATCATTTATTTTATTAGCATGAGGTGTCATGTAAAAGATAAAAATATGAACTTTTATGTGGTGTTTGTCCTTTTTAAAAATAAGTACGTTTACAACTCTTAAAACTCACCCAAACTTCAAATTTATGCGTGCAAATTGAATATTGGTAACACCACTTTCCATTGTTCTAATTCAGTCATGTTTGAAGTATGTGCCATAAGTTGCACATCAAATGAAAGAAGAGACACAGAGCTTTCCAGGCATATATATATCATCAATTAAATTATTCATTATGATAGAAAATTTCTGCCATGAAACCCGGTTTCGTTTTTTCTGGGACACGGTGTATAGGGACAGTACCGTGGTAAACCACCTATCTATATTCCCTTTCCCAAGTTTTAATATACGTGTAGACTCTAAGATCTGCCTGTTTGTTGGAAACAAATAGCTGGTTTTCATTTGTCAATTTCGCATGATCTGATGATATGCTGCTCGTATATGCACAAGATCAACAAAGCTGCCATTTAAAGAATATTGACTGGCCTTGAGGGAGACACGGCAAATATTGCCTGAACTAGATTCATATTGCCCGAGTCGAAGACGAGGGCAATATGGATCTAGTGAGGGCAATATTTGTAGTGTAGCCCGAAAGTCCAGTCAATATTGTAATTATTAACTAATCAGACATCTCGAGCGAACATGCAATATATTAATTTAAAGGGTACAAATTGCACAATTCTTACAATTATTGAACGATGTTTAAACTTCAAGTTTTAACCAAAATGCATACATCTTGACTTCATCCCAGTTTGTAAAGAATCATTACTTAGCTAGCGCGTAACACATTGTTACGGCATAATTAGACACGCGCAAAAAACGGGTTGGTTTGTTTATTCATACTTCTATGCGCAAATCATTGATAACGCGCGTATGAATTTGCGCATCTCGGATAAATATTATTGACCAGCAAATTACACACAAAATCCCATTGACTTTTCTGAGCGGTCAATAAGATTTTGTCCATTGGTTTACTGTGTGATCATATTGACCGGCAAATTACACACAAAATCCCATTGACTTTTCTGAGCGGGCAATATGATTTGTTTTCACCCCTAGTTTTGTTGGCCTACTTAACTTGGAGGGCAATATGGTTTTAAAATTGCCCTGCTCAGATGTCTGCTATGGTTAATAATAACAATTATTAACCATAGCAGACATTTGAGCAGGGCAATTTTAAAACCATATTGCCCTCCAAGTTAAGTAGGCCAACAAAACTAGGGGTGAAAACAAATCATATTGCCCGCTCAGAAAAGTCAATGGGATTTTGTGTGTAATTTGCCGGTCAATATGATCACACAGTAAACCAATGGACAACATCTTACTGACCGCTCAGAAAAGTCAATGGGATTTTGTGTGTAATTTGCCGGTCAATAATATTTATCCGAGATGAAGGCGCGCTAACAGCATGAGTGCGCAAATTCATACGCGCGTTCATCAATGATTTGCGCGTGTCTAATTATGACGTAACAATGTGTTACGCGCTAGCTAAGTAATGATTCTTTACAAACTGGGATGAAGTCAAGATGTATGCATTTTGGTTAAAACTTGAAGTTTAAACATCGTTCAATAATTGTAAGAATTGTGCAATTTGTACGCTTTAAATTAATATATTGCATGTTCGCTCGAGATGTCTGATTAGTTAATAATTACAATATTGACTGGACTTTCGGGCTACACTACAAATATTGCCCTCACTAGATCCATATTGCCCTCGTCTTCGACTCGGGCAATATGAATCTAGTTCAGGCAATATTTGCCGTGTCTCCCTCATGGCCAGTCAATATTCTTTAAATATTTTCTGAATTCCCATCCCCAATCACACAATAATTATACTTAATGGCAGTGAATTCTGATTCTCAACCTATTAGTATATCGACTCATGTAAAACAGTAATTTTTTCAAATATAATCTTGGAAACATTATTTAATATGGCCTAAATACATCACCGATGAGAAAAAATGATGTTTCCATTTTTTATTTTTGGTCCCAGGGTGCATTTTGGCGATTTTAAAGATAATTAGCTAATTTGCATATTTCTGAAATAAGGTCAGGGGTCATTTTCCATCTAGGAATAGTACAGTAGTAATCAAAACAATCATGACAGGGTAATTTGGGGGCAAGGAATCCATTTCCAGTGCTCATTTTCATGTGCCGTATAGGCAACGCCCTAAAATCCAAGATGGCTTCCCCTAATTTGCATATTTATGAATATTATTGATTTACAGTAACTAAATCCTCTAATAAGTATTATTTACAGGTCATATGGATTAAATCATGCTCCCAATGTATATTAAAGATACTTCAGCTTGGTTGCCACCTTGGCAACCTCTGACAATGCCTATAATTAGAGGTCTGTGAAGTTAGTTCCTTATTCGGTGACACGACATATGCTCCGCCGACATATGCTCCGCCGACAATTGCTCCGAAAAATGCGACAATTGCTCCGCGACAAATGCTCCGCGATACTTGCTCCGCCGACATTCGCTCCGACGACAATTGCTCCGCCGACAAATGCTCCACCGACATTTGCTCCGCCGACAAATGCTCCGCCGACATTTGCTCCGCCGACAAATGCTCCGCCGACATTTGCTCCGCCGACAATTGCTCCGCCGACAAATGCTCCGAAGATGCGACAAATGCTCGCCGACATTTTCTCCGCCGACAATTGCTCCGCCGAAATTTGCTGCGCCGACAATTACTCCGCCGGAAAATGCTCCGAAGATGCGACAATTGCTCCGCCGAAAATGCTTCGAATATGCGACAATTGCTTAGCCGACAATTGTTCCGCCGAAATATGATCCGGAGATACGACATTTGCTCCGGTGACAATTGCTCCGCAGAAATATATGCTCTGAAGATGACAGTACTTCAAATAGTCCAAAAAACAACATATGTTCCTCAACCATAATTGTTCCACCGACATTTACTCCGCTGAAGATTAAACTCTGGAATGAATTCTCAAGTACCTTTGGTATGAAGTGCGCTTTTATATGTTATGCGAATCTCTTGTGAAATTGGAGTCCAATCGATTCAGTAACCATCGATTCATTCAAATATTTTATTTGGCTGGTTTGTTTGTTTCACGTTTCTTTATACAGGGTGGGGGGGAGGGGGGGGGGGGGGCAGTCAAGCCCAGTGTTGTAAGGATACGTGACCCTGCAGCCTGCATCTAGTAGCAGAAGGGGAGGCGCAATAACACACAACACTGGCTTTAGTTTTTGATGTTACATTGGGGCTCGACTGGAGTCGAACCACGGACCCTCATAGTATCCGAAAATGCTGTGATGAATAGTATACTGTTCCAAGCAATCATCAAGCGAAGGGCATGATACTGGTGTTAAGATCGATCATGAATAGAAAAAAGAAAAGTCTTTATAATCACTGCATTTGTATTACTCAGACTCTTTATGAATCAAGAAATTGTTCCGCATGAGTTCAAAATTTATCCACGTTTCATCAAAATTCAAAGAACGTTCTTTTCACCCACTGTTACATTTTCGGAGTTCCAATTTTGTTTAGATTTGTTCATCGTTCACTGAACAACGAGGGCCCAATTTGTGACACTTCTAAACCCCCCCCCCCCCCCACCCCGTAAACGATTAAGGCTGCCTTATTCTCCAACAGAAAAACACAAACTTCCAATGCATTTTGCATTCGTATAAACGGAAGGATTGGCAGGAAGTAGCAGAAAATTTAAATTCAATAATCTAAGGAATTGAGGGGTCCTCTTACCTCCACACTGAGGTAAGATGGACACCTCACCCCTTTAGTGACTATGACGTCATATTCCATAAAAAGCAATATGTGATCAATTTTATTGTTAATATGTGAAGAATAGATTGTCTTCTAGACGATGTGATCTTTATTTAAAGGGGTAGTACAGTTTTGCTACTTAAGGCTGAACTTTAGTAACCAACCCTGGACAGTTACTTGATAAACTAATGGTTATAACTCCACCATGCTCGAAAGGTATACAAAATTACAAACGACTTAGTAAAACGCCTGTTATCATTCAAAAAGAGCCATTTAAACACAAGAGGGCGCTTTTCTTAAAAGGCATTGGTTTCAACCATTTTCATACAAAATTATGCATGTGGTGTTTTATTGGAATGATGATTAGATAGAGAGATCAACAACAACTATTCCAAAAATGATTTTGAAAATTTTTGAAAAAGTGCAAGCATTTTAAAAATATTTTGTTGAAAAAAAAATCATCTAATTATTTGGGCATTTGTCTGCGGACCATTTGGCGGCGGAGCAAATGTCGGCGGAGCAAATGTCGCGGAGTAATTATCGGCGGAGCAAATGTCGCGGAGCAATTGTCGCAGCTTCGGAGCAATTGTCGGCGGAGCAAATGTCTGCGGAGCATTTGTCGGCGGAGCAAATGTCGGCGGAGCATTTGTCGGCGGAGCAATTGTCGGCGGAGCAAATGTCGGCGGAGCATTTGTCGGCGGAGCAAATGTCGGCGGAGCATTTGTCGGCGGAGCAATTGTCGGCGGAGCATTTGTCGGCGGAGCAAATATCGCGGAGCATTTGTCGCGGAGCATTTGTCGCATTTTTCGGAGCAAATGTCGGCGGAGCATATGTCATGGAACCCCTTATTCGTTTTTCCTTATTCATTTACTTATGCAATGTGAAGTTAGCTCCTTATTCATTTCCTTATTCATTTCCTTATTCAATTATTACCCTAAAAGGATGGCGATTGATCGGCGGCCACTTTAAAGAAGCCACTGGCACTATGACCTTGACCTTGACCTTGACCCCTCAAGGTCAAATGGAAAAATTGGTCAAAACAAGATTTAAAAAAAAAAAGTCCCCGATCGTCCGGATTTTTGGTCCCCTGCCCACTGTCCCCTGTCCCCTGCCCTCCCCTGCCCACTGTCCCCTGTCCCCTGCCCACCCTTCCGAGTTCAAAACCACCTTGACCTTCATTCTGACCCCTCAAGGTCATAGGTCAAATTGGGGTCAAAAATGAATAGTACACTTTCAGGTCTCTTAAAGGTCGCGAATCTGCAATATGTTGGTACAATTGATCGGCGGTCACTTCAAAGAAGCCATTGGCACTATGACTTTGACCTTGACCCCTCAAGGTCATATGGAAAAATTGGTCAAAAACGAGATTGTTTTTTTTTAAGTCCCCGATCGTCCGGATTTTGACCCCTCAAGGTCATAGGTCAAATTGGGGTCAAAAATGAAAAGTACACTTTCAGGACTCTTAAAGGTCGCGAATCTGCAATATGTTGGTACGATTGATCGGCGGTCACTTCAAAGAAGCCATTGACACAATGACCTTGACCTTGACACCTCAAGGTCATATGGAAAAATTGGTCAAAAACGAGATTTTTTTTTTAAAAGTCCCCGATCGTCCGGATTTTGGGTCCCCTGCCTGGCGCCCACCCTTCCGAGTTCAAAACCACCTTGACCTTCATCTTGACCCCTCAAGGTCATAGGTCAAATTGGGGTCAAAAATGAATAGTACACTTTCAGGTCTCTTAACCCTAAACAGGCCGGGCTATTTGAGGTCTTCAGCATGCCGGGGTCAAGGTCATAGTGTCAATGGCTTCTTTGAAGTGACCGCCGATTAATTGTATCAACATATTGCAGATTCGCGACCTTTAAGAGACCTGAAAGTGTACTATTCATTTTTGACCCCAATTTGACCTGTGACCTTGAGGGGTCAAGATGAAGGTCAAGGTGGTTTTGAACTCGGAAGGGTGGGCGCCAGGCAGGGCACCCAAAATCCGGACGATCGGGGACTTTTAAAAAAAAAATCTCGTTTTTGACCAATTTTTCCATATGACCTTGAGGGGTCAAGGTCAAGGTCATAGTGCCAATGGCTTCTTTAAAGTGGCCGCCGATCAATCGCCATCCTTTTAGGGTAATAATTGAATAAGGAAATGAATAAGGAGCTACCCAGCTAGCCACCTGACGTCGGGCCAATGTCGGAAGTTGGTTGGCGGATGTCGGCATATCGCCGTTGGCTCGAGGTTAAAATGTCCGCCAGCCCAACATCGTCACGACGTCATTTTTGTGATATATTGGCATAACGTCATTTTCCGACAATGGCTCAACATCATCTCATGACATGATGTTGGGCCATTGTCGGAAAATGACGTTATGCCAATATATCACAAAAATGACGTCGTGACGATGTTGGGCTGGCGGACATTTTAACCTCGAGCCAACGGCGATATGCCGACATCCGCCAACCAACTTCCGACATCGGCCCGACGTCAGGTGGCTAGCTGGGTAACTTCACATTGAATAAGTAAATGAATAAGGAAAAACGAATAAGGAACTAACTTCACAGACCTTATAATTAGCTTAATTTGATTATTCACCTAATTTGCATATTCCCAGAAATCGTGTGTTTTGTGAACCAGAAAGCAAAATCAATGAGAAATATCACTTTTCCATGGTTTTAGGGGGCAACGAATCCATTTATGATACTTATTTTGACGTATTACCTCGGCAACCCACATAAATCCAAGATGGCCGCCTTTGGCATTTTGAAGGAAAACTGCTATGTGCCACTTTAACAGCAATTATTTTATAAAGATGTAATTGTTTTACTGTAAGCAACAAGCTACATTGTAATAACAATATTCTAGTTGCTAATTCCAATAATAGAAAGTCAAAAAAGTACAGAGTTTCCATCTTGGATTTATGTGGGTTGCCGAGGTGATACGTCAAAACAAGTATCATATATGGATTCGTTGCCCCCTAAAACCATGGAAAAGTGGTATTTCTCGTTGATTTTACTTTCTGGGTTCACAAAACACACGATTTCTGGGAATATGCAAATTAGGTGAATAATCAAATTAAGCTAACTATAGGCATTGTCAGAGGTTGCCAAGGTGGCAACCAAGCTGAAGTATCTTTAATATACATTAAGAGCATGATTTAATCTATACGACCTGCAATTAATACTTATTAGAGGATGTAGCTACTGTAAATCAATAATATTCATAAATATGCAAATTAGGGGAAGCCATCTTGGATTTTAGGGCGTTCCCCATACGGCACATGAAAATGAGCACTGGAAATGGATTCCTTGCCCCAAATTACCCTGTCATGATTGTTTTGATTACTACTGTACTATTCCTAGATGGAAAATGACCCCTGACCTTATTTCAGAAATATTCAAATTAGCTAATTATCTTTAAAATCGCCAAAATGCACCCTGGGACCAAAAATAAAAAATGGAAACATCACCTTTTCTCATCAGTAATGTATTTAGACCAAGTTAAAAACTGTTTCCAAGATTATACCCAAAAATGTCACAACATTTATTTTTTACTACATTAGGGGATATACTATATTGTGGGGTTTGAACGTGTTATTAGCGTATTTTACACCCAGTAAGATGCTTTCTTCTTGCATATATGTTCAATTTTAGACGGAGCAGCACCAAGATTTACCAAACCATCAGGATGTATGACTGAAGATAGAATTCACGCATACCCGGATCAAAAAACAGTTGATGTCATCAGCATAGATGACATTAACGTTTGGGAACCACCGAGAGCGGAAGACGACCGGTCTCCTGATGGCCCCGTTCCACCAATGTAAGTAAAACAACTCAATATCTACTAGTAACTCCTTGAAAAGATCAATCTGTAAAATGCTACGTAATATGTAAAATATTGGGAACACACTAAGAATAAAAAAGTTTGAAATATGGAGTAACAGCGAAAAGTGCCTACTAGGCTTGGATGCAATTTATAAGTTAAAGTTGCACCATTTTGTGCACCCATCTAAGTGGCCGTGCAAACCATTAGTGTACACATCAAATATTTGTATACCGTTTGACCTAATTATGTTTTGTATATGATTTGGCAGCTTGGTCCAGATGACCCCGTGTTGCGAACAACGGTTTCTGTGCATTAATGGATTTCTGACATGATCTCCTACGTTGAGCCGTGGTAGGTCTCGAGCGTGATGCTCATAACGTATCTTCTTTCATGTCTGTTGCGCTTTCCGCTCTTACCCTCACCGTTTGAGGATCAACGTAGGATCAACGTGCTGGGGAGCAAGGAGATCGTCCATCATGGGTAGATTTGATCTCAATCGTATGTTGTACATGATTTCTGCTGACGACATGCCACACACAAGTTGTGTGCTCCTGTGGATCTGTAGTGTTCTGTTTACATCCGTATGTCGTGATCGCTAGCTTTTCTTTTTTAAATCTGTGCGTAGCGGCTTTCTGCATCAGTCATCGACCTTGATGCGTAGGCAATTGGACACCAATCCTCGCCATGTTTCTGCAGTAGTTACTCCTCATCCGGCTCCTCATCAGAGCTTTCTTGAGTTAACGCCAGTCATTCTCATGCGCTTCTTGCCACATCTACTCGCTTTCCTTGTCTAGCAGACTTCTCAGTGGCGCTGACTTGGTTGAGAGATCTGGTATGAATTTCCTTTCATAGTTTACCATGCATACGCAGACACAATTGAACATCTTGTTTGGTCTGTGGTCCTTCCATGTCCATGATTGTTGTGATTGGTTGCAATGGTTGGGACCCCTGTTCTGTGATCAAGTCACATATATGGTCAGTGGTTTCACATTGAACTCACATTTTGTCCTTTTTGAGTTTCAGATGTGCTTCAGTTGTGTCAGTCTTACATTATTTCGTGTTCCTCCTGGGTATACTACCCCAGATGACAATGTCATCCATCATTGTGTTGACACCTTGTATTTGTGCAAACAGATTGTGCAGAATCTTGCGGAACACTTTAGGGGAACTGCAAATTACCATAGTTAATTTCAAACACCTACAGCCCCCCAGAGTTTTGAAAACGGCCAAATTCGGGCATTTTTTTTCCTTCAAATTCCGGCAAAGCATGTCATATTCAGGCAAAATCATATCATATTCGGGCAAAATGATGTCATATTCAGCAAACTCGTGTTTTGTTCGGGCAAAGTCATGTAACTTTTGGCAATATGACGTAAATTTCGGGCAAAATCGTCTCATATTCGGGCATCAGAAACATGAAAAAGAGGCGAGGATATTTTTTCAGGCAAAATACCTCAGCCTCCTTCAAAAATGTGCTCAAACGCCCATGAGTTAAATAGTTGGTAAGTTATATTGAGTGAGGTACATGTTTGATACTTCTGATTAGCTGTCAGTTTAATTTCCAGCATATTGATACCAAATATTAATATTTAGACCATATATTTTAAATTTGAAGCATGATGTAAGTTCCATGCATATATCGCATACATCTACCAAAAACACATAAATACAGCTCTATCAGATGGACATAATCAGTTTGTTACTTTATTTTGGGAAGTGCCCCGTTCCGTTTTTTGGGGCCACCCTGTATAGCCCAGATCAGGACACATGACCATACCTTTGATTCTAAAAATAAATTATTTTACAGCAAAACATGAAGTGGAATATGGGATAAAGAGAGAAGGAAAACAAGACAGATAAAGAGGAAGTGGTGAAAATATTCAAGGTTTATACAAGCATGTGTTGATTACTTGAAGGTGATGTGAATGAGTCAATCAAATTAAAGAAATTACTTATGTATTATTTGTCATCCACCATTGAATTTACAACAAATAAGTCTGCCGTCATCATGATAACATTTATCGAATGAAATAAAGTTCTAAGTTCTACTTTAGTTATTTATTTAAAGGAAACCAAAACGCATACCAATGTTCACACATTCCCTAATGTCCCTGAATCATCCCTTCCATTATTTCTTTTGAAGAGTGAGCATATTTTTTGTTTTGTTATCACATGCTCCTCATGAATTCTCTGATTGGCGCCATGAATTGTGTTTGCTGGAGAAACGTGACGTATTTCTGGATTGCACATTGATTGGTCAAGGCAAATGACATTTTACAAATTAGTTTAATAATGTTTCTTAAAGGGATAGTTGAGTTCTGGTAAGGAGCGTACAGTTTTAGTGAAACTGAATTTTAGTAACCAAAACCTGCATCATTACATTACAAACTAATAGTTATAACTAGAAAGGAACACAAAATTACAAATGACGTAGTAAAGATCATGTTATCATTCAAAAAGAGCCGTTAAAACGTAAGAGGGCGCTCTCTAAACACTCATCAGTTTCAACCATTTTGAATAAAATATTGTGCATGTGATGCTTTGTTGAAATAGTGATTAGATAGAGAAATAACCAACAACTATTTAAATACCTATTTTGTAACTTTTTTGAAAAGAGGAAGCATTTTTTTGAATTTTTAACGGCTGGTTCAAAATTCTCTAATAAACCCGGGCCCCGGGTTTATTACAAATTGTTATATTTATGGATATTTCAGCCGTTTCTGAACCGATTTTGATCAAACAAAGATGATTTTATTGTTTAAATATTATGCTCTTTCAAAATTTACACTCAGTTTTTCATTACCTCACAAACCAATTAAGTAGTCTAGCGCCCTCTCTACCAAAACTCAACTTTCCCTTTAATCAAAATTCGGAGCAGTAATACATTTTACTGCTTATATTTCAGCATTTGCAATCAAATGATTTATTATGTGTTATTTTTGTTGCTACCTCAAAAAAATGTTCAACATGTTGGTATATACTTATTTTCTAGTCAGAACGAGGATGCCCATACGACCTTTGACTTAGAGGTTATCATTGATATAAACATGGAGGTTATACAACGAGCGCGTCGGCGTTCGCAATCCGTCCTAATTATTATACTTAACACTTTGTATCATTGTATATTGGGTAACAATAATACCACAAGTCGTGCATTTCCTCAAACTTTACTATTCATCCAAGCTATATAAGCCTTTGTTATGTACGACAAAGAGAAATGACACTCCTTTCCAAATCAACGAAAAGGAATGTTTGGTGCGTAGTTTGTTTATTATTACAAACGATGGGATATGAGATAGAGAGAGAAGGAAAACAAGAAAGGTAAAGAGGAAGTGGCGAAAATATTTAAGGTTTATACAAGCCTGTGTTGGTTACATGAAGGTAATGTGAAGGAATCAATCAAATTAAAGAATTACTTATCTATTATCTATCATCCATCACTGAATTCAGAACAAATAAGTCTGTCGTCATCTTGATAATATGCAGTAAGTAAAACAATTTAATTTTAAGTTCTACTTTAGTTATTTATGCAATATAACGTCTCTTTCTTCCATCTTTGGGCCAAGTGCCTGCCGAGGAGAAGCACATGAACGTGCATACTTAACTTAATCATTTATTACATTATTGTTTGACAACTTGTTGTCCAAACAACTATTATATACTTTTGTTACCCATCAGGTTAATCCATCCTTCGCAACTTCCCGAAAGCTTTGGAGAGAATCAGGTTGACCATGGACATGTACTACTCTATGAAGCGAAAGACGACGAACAGAATTCAGCCTGGTGTGTCATCAGCTTCAGAGTAATAGGTAATACATGTCAGCAACCAAAATTATGTTTATTATTGCAACAATACTATTATTGATATTAATAACAGTAATAATAATAATAATAATAATAATAATAATAATAATAATAATAATAATAATAATAATACCAATAATAACAATAATAATAATAACACTAATAATAATGATAATACTAATAATAATATTAATAACAATAATTGTAGTCATGATGATAAAAAACAATACTAATTTGCAAGTTGTAAAATACGTTATATATATATATATGTCGCCAATAGCAGGGGTACAAGAAGAAGAAGAAGAAGAAGAAGAAGAATCAAAATAAGCAGAAGAATAAGAAGAATAAGAAGACGAAGAAGAAGAAGCTCTACATTATATTGATCTCGTTCTCTTAAGTTCCTTTAAGTTAGCTGAAAGAGTTACTGGCTGCATGCAAGTCAGTTGGTACCAGGACAATGCAATAACTTCCATAACTGCACCTATACAAGTAAAATGAAAAAAATAACGTGCAAACAGGGAGGGGGTATAACAAGAACGTACTCAACGTGAACAAAGTAAATGGCCCGTATTCACAAAGGAGGTTTGTACAAACCCCGGTTCAAACCGCGGTTTACATCTATGGAATGCCAATTGTAAACTGATGAAGAGAGAATGTAAATTCCTTACTTGTTAACAATGTTGATGGTACACATTCTCTCTCCATCAGTTTACAATTGGCATTCCATACATGTAAACCGCGGTTTGAACCGGGGTTTGTACAAACCTCCTTTGTGAATACGGGCCATTATCTTCAAAGGCAAGACTATAAAGAGACTGCAACTGAAGTAGACAACACCATTAACCAATTACCATGTATTTATCGTTCTTTCTTGTTTAGTGGTAAGGTGTAATGGCATAGGATCTCTTTCCAATGGGCACCACAATTGTCCGGCAAACATACCAATGCGTATAGGCAGCAGTTGTACTCTCAGGTGTAACCTTGGATTTTGGTTACTTGGCGCTAGCACTTTAACTTGCATTGGAGACATCCAGCATGGCCTAGCTTGGAATGGTGACCTGCCACGTTGCGTAGGTGAGTGAAAATGGATGACCGAACAATTGATAAATCATAATCTAGTTTCAAGACTATGTCGACCAAAACAAAGGGAAATCTATGATCGTGAGATTTGCAACAATTACAAAAGAAATGCAGTTGACTTTTAATCCACTGTATTGTGTGTGTTTTCTTCTTTTATATATGAGTGAACTATTACATATCAATGGTCACTCGAAATTGGGACGTAAGAAATTGACGACTTTAGATTCTATAAAGTCCCTGAAATTAAGCAAATATAAAACACGTGTATTCAATATCTAAGTAGCATAGTTCTTTTATGTTCAGAATGCGCTTTAGCAACATACAGTGGCAATATTGATTGAACAAGAATAACGATCTTCGTAGTCTTCTGACCTTATAATACATGCACATTATCTTTAAAAAAAAAAAAAAAATAGAGTTTGCATGCGGTGTTTTCTTTCGTGAACTGACATTCCAGTTCCTCATTCACAATCTGATGTCTTTTATTACCCTTTTGTTTTTAATTCACCAGACTATACAAGTCATGAGATAAAAAAAAACAGAGAACGGCAATTAATGTTATGATCGGTAAAATAGTGTAGTTCTTCACTCCATTCTGATTTCCCGGAAATAATAATGATTATTACCTTTTTCTTTTTCCATTGTTACTTTCTAATTGTACAGAAACCACCTGTCCTCCGCTTCTGGCACCCGAGAACGGGGAGTTGGATTGCCCAAGCACTAAGTTTGAAAGCATTTGTTCCTACAGATGCAATGATGGATTCAACTTCCCAGCTGGCTCATCTAGAAAGCGATATTGTCGCCACACGGGCGAGTGGACTGGAGATGATGTGCATGAATGCATAGGTGATTTTAACTTTATCTATACTTTGGTTAGATACAAAAAAAAAAACATATTTATATTTATTATTTATTTTATTGTAACGTCACAAACGTGAAGGTATGTGAAAATGTGAGTTCCTTAATGTATAAAACAAAACTACTGACGTGTATTTCCCTTTAATGTGCGATCAACTCTTTTCGCGTTATTATCACAAACAAGTTTTATATGCTTTTAAGTATATTTGTTCAATACACGATGCCTGAAACGTCATTTTCCCAAATTGCAAACTGGACCCCTCCAAACCCAAGGCCTCGAAATAAAACTTAAATTATATCTAAATGTGATTAGTTTTTGTCATTCATACCACAAGGGGAATACAAGTAGCCATATAAATAATGTTTTTTGTGAGAAAATTAAAAACTTAGTGTCAAATTCGAAAAAGCATACAATTTTAAATTGTATTAAATTAAAATAGGTTCAGAAAGGGCTGAAATACCCATAAACATAACCATTTGTAATAATTGTGAGGCCCCACTATTATTCGATAATTCTGAACCAGCCGTTAACATTTTTTGTACATGCTTCCTCTTTTCAAAAATTTACAAAAGAGGTTTTTGAATAGCTGTTGATTTTTTCTTTCTAATAACTTTTTCAACAAAACGTCACATGCACAACATTGTATTTAAAATGGTTGATACCAATGAGTTTTTAGAGAGCACCCTCTTGAGTTGTAACGGCTCTTCTTTAATGATAACATGCTTTCTTAGTCATTTTTAATTTGTTACTCATTTCGAGCATGGTGGAAACTGGTGGAAGTATAACTATTAGTTCGTAATGTAATGGTGCAGGTGTTGGTTACTAAAATATTGGATGACCCAAACTGTACTCTCTTTACCAAAACTCAAACTATCACTTTAAAAATATGTTTTTAGTGCTCGATTTTCCAACAGCTTGCCAAAGTGTTCAGCCAGATATTCAAACTGTGTAAAAGACAGTCATGGGTCTGCATAATCAGACGAGATATAATCAACACCCCTTGAATATGATAATGTTCTTCTGCAGACACATGAACATATAATTAAGCTTCACGATGACTTTTTGATTAATTGTTATAACTCTTTTCCGGACACCTATTTTGATGTAAGCCAAATGAGAGTATTGGGAAACGCCTCACACAAAAATAATGAAATGTATGCTTTTATCACCGACCATGTGAAAGAAATTATTTTTTTTACATAAGATTATGAAAATTGGTGTCCTCGAAACCGCCTATTAATTGATATCGGATATTTGCAATTTAGAAAAGTCGATATCACCGACGGTTGTAATTTGAAATGTTTGTCCGCACATTATATGCAAAGCACATGTAAACCCCGCCCCGCGTGACAAATTGGCTAGCTACAAGACTCAGGCCGGCTGAGGACAGGCGGAACAAGTAGTGAACTTTTTGCCCAATCAAATAGGCGGCGCATGAAATTACCTTATATTTCCCCATATTACGATATAATTGTTTATATTTAACCACATGAAACCTATTTAGACTATTTCAACCATGTTGATTATGTGTATGGCCAACAAAGCGGATTTGTGTAATTTTCCTTATACTGCTCTATCGCTTAAAAAACTATTTGGTGGAAGGGACTGCAAATAATCTATTTCACGTATGTAATAATTCAGTTGGGTATTGGCTCCCTTTAAACCTCACCCCTAGTGTGTTTACCAAATGGGACATAGTCTGTAGACCAAATAGGTGTATACAAAGCGGCACGTTTAATGCAATACAGGGTGGCCCCCAAAAAAAACGGAACGGGGCACTTCCCAAAATATAATAACACAATGTTTATGTTCATCGGAGAGGGTGTCCTTTCCAATGAAAAACGATACCAAGAACAGTAATTTTGGTCAGGTCGTTTTTGTTTAAGGACGCAGTGAGTGAGACCATGTCAGGTGCCGATTTATGTCGATTTCGACCTAGTCAATGCCGGTTTAACCGCACTCCTTGCCCGTAATACCATTCAGCGACCATGTCCATTCTCTCGGCACACGGCTGAGTGCACACTAACAATAGTGCGCGATGCTCAACGATATGAACGGCGGTTAGTGCGATTCATCAAGCGCTGGCTCAATACAAATTGACAAAAAAGAGAACCTGACATGGTGTCACTCACAGCGCCCTAAAACAAAAACTACACGACCAAATTGACTGTTCTAGGTATCGTTGTTCATTTGAAAAGACACTCTATCCGATGGACGCAATACATTTGTTACTATATTTTGGGAAGTGCCCCGTTCCGTTTTTTTTGGGCCACCCTGTATAGATACCAATGTTAATACCATGCGGATACTCCACGATGTATTTGACTCCAGGGTCTCGTTGCAGAAAGGGATGCAATCGATTGCAAAATTCGAATTAATTGCAGGTCTGAAAATTTGCCCATTTGAACCAATGAGATGCGCGCCTTTAGTCACAATGATCGGACTTACAATTAATTGCAACTTTACAATCCATTGCATCTCTTTCTGCAACGGGGCCCAGGTCTCGATGTGTGCCAAAATATTCCATTGTGAGGCAAATAAGATATTGATTAATTATCTATCAACTAATTTGTTTAAAAATGTATGTATACATTTTAGATGTTGAAGCACCTATGTTGAGTAATTGCCCACCGCCTCACCAGACCATATTCGCTGAGCCTGGTCAGACGTATGCTGTCGTTAATTGGGAAACTCCAACTGTCACTAACTCAAGCAACCATAGCCCTGTAACCTGCATCGGAGATGCGAGAGGCACTCTCCAGGAAGGCTCTTATACAGGAACGTGTTCATCGACAGACGATGCCGGGAATGTGGGAAGCTGCACCTTCACGATAACTATCAGAGGTAATCGATACTCAACCTATTTTGTCTGGATTTAATTTGACATATTATAAAAAAAAGTCTCTGCCTCTGCATGTAAAGATATATGACCGGGTAAAAACTCAACAACTAGACAAACACAATTATGCAACCAACATGGTTTCACTTATTTTCTTGTATTATGTATTTAGATCGACAAATATTTCGTTTTCATGGCCTCTTTTACCATTGGGGGCTCGCATGTCTCGCATAGCTACATGTTATCAGCAATAATATTATACAATTTATGATCTGCAATATGTAGAAGTTCTAAAAAGGCTAATTTACCAAATGTAGATTATCTTCTTTTGTGTATATATTTTATTATTATGCAGTGATTCGTTGTCCATTCGTTCCTATCGTGCCGGGTCTCATGGCCTCCTGTACTTACGGTGATCTACGCGGCTCGGTTTGTTCCTTCTCCTGCAGCGCGGGGTATCGTTTGAGCGGTTCAGACGAAATCAAATGCCACAAAGTCATATCTGTAGGGCAATGGGACAATGAGTTCCCTACATGTGAGGGTGAGTCTATTAGAAGGAATTGATTAACTACTGTATAATAAATTATTATCACAAACTCACTAGCTGGAATTTTCAAAGGAACATTATGTAAACCATGGTTTTGAGCTAAATCGATCTAAGCCTATAGTCCAGTCAATCTAGCAAATATTAGGGGGTAACCTCGGCAAAATTGCAACACGGGATTTTTTTTCGGAATTCTGTTCAGGAAACTCCCCTTAACAACCAAGTCCTAAGAAAAAGTCCTAAGAAATCGAAGCTGCGGAAAGTGGTTTAATTTGCATTATAAAGATAATTAGCAAATTTGCATAATTATGAAATAAGGTCAGGGGTCATTTTCTATCTAGGAATAGTACGCTAGTAATTAAAACAAATATTCTAAGGTATTTTGGGGCAAGGAATCTATTTCCGGTGCTCGTTTGCGAGTGCCATATGGAGAAAACCCTGAAATCCAAGATGGCTGCTTCCTAATTTACATATTTATGAATATTATTGGTTTTCATTGGCTACAGCCTCTAATAAGCAATAATTATAGTGTGTTTTTTCTTTAATCATGTTCTAAATGTATATCAAAGATACTTCAGCTTGGTTGCCGCCTTGGCAACCTCTTGCAATGCATATAATTAGCATAATTTTATTATTTACCTAATTTGCATATTCCCCCAAATTGAGTATATTGGGAACCCGGAAAATAAAAATGACGTGAAATACCACTTTTCCAAGGTTTTTGGGGGCAGGAAATCCATTTATGATAATTAATTCGACGTATCACCTTGGCAACCCACATAAATCCAAGATGGCCGTCTTTGGCATTTTAAAGGAGATAATGCTATTTGCCACTTTAACGGCATTTTTTTTAGAGCATAATTTATTCACTGTTAGCACATTGCAATTTAAGTATTCCGATTGCTAATTCGAATAATTGAGAGTCCAAAAATTATAATATTGTTCTAATATAACCAAAAGAATGAAGCTGTGTATCATTACATGTGAAATGTGGGGAGCAGCCATCTTGGATTTAAGAAGGTTGCCATGGTGCTATATGGAAAACAAGTATAAAAAATGGACTTGTTGCCACCCAAAACCTTGGAAAAGTGGTATAACTTGTAATTTTTACTTTCCGGGCTCCCAATATACTCAATTTGGGGGAATATGCAAATTAGGTAAATAACCCAATTATGCAAATTATATGCATTGATAGAGGTTTCCAAGGTGGCAACTAATCTGAAATAGCTTCACTACATATTTAGAACATGAATGAAAAATAATAATCCGGAATGATTGCTCATTAGAGGCTGTAACCACTTAAAACCAATAATATTCATAAATATTCAAATTAGGGGCAGCCATCTTAGCTTCTAGGGCGTTGCCTATACGACACATGCAAATGAGCACCGTTAATGGATGCCTTGCCCTAAATTACCCTAGTATAATCGTTTTTATCAATATTGTGCTATTCCTAGATAGAAAATGACCCCTCACTGCATTTCAGAAATATGCAAATTAGCTTATATTTATAATGGAAATTAAACCACTTTCCGTAGCTTCGATTTCTTAGGACTTTTATTATGTTGTTCAGGGAAGTTTCCGGAACAGAATTCCGAAGAAAATTCCCATGTTGCAATTTTGCCGAGGTCAAGACCCTATAGATATTGACTAGACTATAGATGTGTTCGTTGAACTTGGTACAAATTGATTACCATTCTGTAGCCTATAGTTTTCATTCATTTGTAAATGCAAAGTTACATAAAAACTAAAATTATCAGCAACCGTTTCAATAGCTCATTTGAGTATTATGCAAAGCACTTTAATTACAGGCCTACTGTTTTGGTAGGATGTCTAACAAAAATACTTGGTACTACTGACCTGAAAAATATAGGTGTTATCGTTTGTATTCACTCAACAAGTCCATTTTTTGATAAAAATGTGCAATATTTTACTATTTTTGTGGACATTAATTTACATATTATGCAAATTATATGCAAATTATGTTGAACTGATATACGTGTCACCGTGTGTTATGGTATATTGGCTTTTGATACTAGATGTGCACACTATTATGGCTATGATAGTGCATCTAGATTTTAAACAATACATAACTTCATATTGATCCAAACTATAGCTCATTTGCATATTATGCAAAGTACTTTCATGCTAACGTTTCGATTGAGTGCCACCCTAACCTGTTTCATATCTGAACTTAAAAATATAAAGGCTTTATCATTTGCATCCACTCGATCAAACCTAACCCTAGGTCTATTTTGTTCAACAATATGGAATATTTTATTTTTTGGGGAACCTAATTTGCATATTATGCAAATTATGTAGTCATTACAAGTACGGGTATGCGTTCATCGTGTACCTTATAATACTAATATTGGGTTGCCATACTTTTCTGGCGTCAATATAGCATATAAATATTTTTTAACAATTAATTTAATATTTTTACCTTTAAACAATACCTAATTTGCATATTCTGCAAATTAAACCACTTTCCGCAACTTCGATTCCTTTGGATTTTTTTTTGGTTGTTAAGGGGAGTTTCCTGAACAGAATTCCGAAAAAAAATCTCGTGTTGCAATTTTGCCGAGGTCAAGGCCATATATTGACTGGACTACTAGGCCAGGGCAAATGTAGCGCAGTCATTATTGGCTACATTGTAAACCCATCATGAGAAAATAGATCGATAATACTAATTATAACGTGTTTATAACGCGCATATCACTATATCTCTATATATGCGCTGTTATTAATTGAAAATAAAAGGAAGGTTCAGCATACTCTGTTGCGCAGTAACTATAAAATAACGATATTGATATAGTTTATGTTTTCCGGATGCTTTCATTTGATATCGACGATGTTTGCCGGACCCTTTTCAATTAGAACGATCACAAACTGCATGGGTATTTTATGCTTGGCATTAGTATGCTGAAAGTTATAATGTATAATGCAACACGAAACAGTCACACAATTATGATCATGCATCTTGTTTACAGCTTTTCTTTTCCACTATTAACATTCCCCCCCCAAAAAACAAACCATTATCATGGTCAGTGATTTACCACAGTCCGATTGATTGGGGGTGGGGGGGGGGGGGGCGCATATGGTCAGGGGGCCCACCATACATGTTTTCTTTTTGTTTAAAATATTTACACAGATGTTCACCTTTTAAAAACACTTACAAAAACAATTATTTGGAGAGGGCACATGCCCCCGCTCCTGTAGCTACGCCACTGCTCATGGTACTATTTTTTTTTCAATTCAGAACTTCATTGCCCGGAATTGACCCCTCCGGATAATGGGTACTTTGTGAATGGCCAGTGTCAAACAACAGTGTCATACAGTTGTTACTTCAACTGTTTCGATGGATATCGCACCGACAATTATGTACTGAGATGCGAGGCACAGCAAGGCGACACATCTGCTTACTGGGCTGGAGATCCACCAATCTGTGAAGGTAGGTAACTATTGCAAATTAGAATGAAAGGAGGTTTTGACCCACTTATTTCTTTTTCGTTTGTCTTTTGAAACCCTATTTTGTAATATCATTGTATTACCCCAACATGTTGCTTACGGGAACCAGGTGGGCTATGTACAAAGTCTATGGGGATATCAGAATCTTGAAAGGAACGGGTTAAGCCAAATTGGAAACATGGTTGGATGTATGTAAAAAGGAACTAGTGACTGTGTCTCAAATAGTACATTTAGATTAATTACTAAGTCATATGAGTGTAGTGGATATACCAAACTACAATGAACATTAAAACGTCTTCTCAACCCAGTGTAAGTTTTTGACACCCCGTCTATATTAGATTTGAAATCAAGCATCATTTTTTCAAACAAAATTGTTCAGAAATTTGTATAAAGAAGCTCCAAAAAATGTTGCGTATTTTCAAATACAAAACTAATACTGTGAAAGTATTTACACACATTAATACTATGATATGTGTAAGCAGTTTGATTGATATTGTGGTATTACATATTCCACACCTTTGAACTGAGTCTTAAATTGTATTGTGTTATTATCACGAGGTCACTCATAATTAGCAAAAGATGTTTAATTCTCAGCCATAACCTGCAACACGCCACTTTCTACCGGGGTGCAGTTTGTTGAGAACACGACGTGTGCAAGCGGCGCCATATTTGCTAGAGATGAGTGTGCGGTCACTTGTTTTGAAGGCTATCAGCTCTCTGGACCGTGGCTCATAACGTGTGGACTGGACGGGATGTGGGAACAGATTTTACCCACTTGCCAGGGTAGGTGAATATTGTTAATGTTATGTAAATAATTGCCCATAAATAGTATCATCACCTACAAGGTTGATTTTGCAAACTAACATTGCCGAGGTGATAAGCAGGGATATTGTCATGCCAAGTCAAAGCACTGAGGTGATGCTAGTTTGCATATATCATCTGAGCAAGGGAAATATGTTTATTTGCTTTATATCTCTTTTTTTTCACAAAAAAGAGCAACGAACAAACAATAAACGTGCCCAAAATACCCCAACATGTTGAGTCTTGGCGAGTCGAGTTCAGACCTTCTTTTCAATTCCTTGTTAGCCCTCCCCCCAACACAAGCAAGATTCACGTTGACAAGTCAAAGACATGGACGAGGGCTTTACGAGCTTGGGATCTATCATGACTTGCCTTACTGTCTTCTCTCAATGAAAAATTGTCTATCATATTGTGAGTCAGTATACAAATAATGCACAGGCTTGAGTGGATCGGTAAGAATTGGATGCACGAGTTTGGAATGGTTTAAACCCACGAGCGCAACGAGTGGGTTTTTAGACCATTTCCAAGGTTAAAAGAGTGCAGACAATTCTTACCGATCCACGAAATATGCCTGTGCAGCATTTGTTTTATAAACTGGGAGCAAAAAATGCGAAAATCTAATCTATTGCAGTAATTTATTGTTTTGTAAACCATGTACAGTTCGTATTTTAATGATTTGTCTTGCATACTTTATTAATATTTTAATGATGTACATACAAACGATATTGTTTTATTGTTTATAATAAACTTCAGATTTCAATAAAGTTGATAATTACATTTATCCATACCAATTTAGTTATTACGTGCTCAGCCAACGGACTACCAGCACCTGCAAACGGTTGCAAGACATGCACTGCTCAACCTTCAGTATACGGCTCAACCTGCACATTATATTGCAATATCGGTTACCGATCCAGTGAGGGCGGGCCAGCTGAGCGGACTTGTGGGGTGGATGGCATGGGTATATGGAGTGCAGGACCCATTTCATGTCCAGGTATCATTTTTCCCTCTTAATTGGTTGGTGCATTGACTACAGTTGAGTTTAAAGTGAATTGAAATACGCACATAGGTATTTCCGTCGTAATCTGATGGTATTGCCTTTGATTTATTTTCCTTCATTTGTATTATTTTCTTTAAATTTACCCCCCATTTATTTCTATTTTGCATCGCACAGTTATCCAATGTGATCCCCTAGCTGATCCCGAGAACGGTCGTGTGTCATCCTGCACGAAGGCTGGAACGGAAGTCCCCGACGTCGCACAGAGACAGGACTTCGGCACTGAGTGTGTGACGGCATGTAACCAAGGATATACCGCTACCAAAAGTCCAACAAGACGATGTACCGAAGGGGGCACGTGGGCTGGAGTCGATCAGTTGTGTATTGGTCAGTATATATGACTACTCATTTAATGTATATCTGCCTTTGTGTAGTGTAAACAAACGTGACATACTTAACAAAAGAAAAGTAAACATGATTTTCTATCTTAAGTGAACTCTCCTATTCCACAATACTTATTGGAAAATTGCTAATGCGTACATAATGTCAAATTCAGTATACAGCATGTGAACATCACACTAATTACAAAATTAATACCTTATGGATTTTGATGTGTAAATATAGATTGATGCAAACGACAAGAATTGGGCAATATAAAAGGGAGACTGATACATTTTGAGCCTCCAGGAATAAGTAGCAGATAGTGTTAACTATTGTTAACATTTTCTCCCTTCAAGTCACACTTCTTCCAACAACGGTAGAGCCCTGTGGTGCCACTACACATTGACGATGTGTACGCATGATCGAAACGAATTTCTAGTACAAATGGGTCTTTTTTATGTGTTCGTGAACATTTTATTTTCGCGGAAATTGTAAATAGGGTATGTTTTTCATGAATATGTTCATTAAAAGTTTTTAAAAGGGTACAAATTTCATTAAAATCTTTGCGGAATTTGAAAAAGGGACCTTTTCGTGAAGGGGCACAATTTATATTTTATCTGTGTACTTGAAGTCTTTAAAAAGGGGTCGTTTGGTTAATATGTACTCGAAATGCCAACAATTCGGTATTTTTAAAATGCCAATTTGTACTATTTCTTTTAGTTAAAAGGGGGTATAATTCGCTGAAAATGTACTACGCGAAACGCCTCTTTGACAGTCGTGTGTTACGCATTTGAATAAGAAGTGACATAATTATGCCATGCTGAAAAGCAGGCCTTGACTGATAGCAGCTGGGCTTTGTAATGTGATGAAATAAATAAACGCATTTACTCAAACATACAATAAAGAGATATTCATATGCATTCATTGTGCACAGACGAAACTCCTCCCGACCTTGATTGTCCAGCAGACCAATTGCTCTTCGCAGGGTCTGGTAGGGAAGAAGCAGTTGTTCATTGGAACATGTGGGAACCTCTCAAGGTAATTTGATACATATCTGCAAATAAAACCCCAACTCAAATAAAAAACAAAAATCAAATAATAAAAAAGTATTTTCTTGTTGTCTAAACAAATATCATAATCGGCTCGCTACTGGTTAGATTGAATTAATTTTTTGTAGACAGTGCATACTTTACACAAGGGCAATTCCACGGTAACGGAAGGACATTCAGACACAATTTTGGAACTTCAATCAAATAATTCCAGGATCCTGCTTTTGATTTTTTATTCTAAATGGCATGTCTTTGATCCTTGTTGGGACACCTTTGATTTCCACTATTTCTAAAATTTTGACCGCATTATGTAAATTAGATATGGACACTAATGAGGCCGGTAACGGAAGGACGCCAAAATGGACATGGATTTTCAAGTTTTTTTGTTATGACCCAATCTCCGTGAAGTTACGAGGTTTATCATGTTAAGTTGGCTACTAGTCAATTTCCTTATGTTCACAGAGTATAACACCACCTTTTACGAAAAATATCTACATTGGTATATTAATTATGAGAAATTAATTACTCCAGTGTTCGGTAACGGAAGGACGGTAACGGAAGGACCTCTGAAAAGTCTATTGGAATTGTACAATAAAATTAATTTTGAAATTTAAAGACCATTTATGAGAAGGAAACTTCTCTTTTGTGGTCTAAAGTGAGTTTGTATCATAGATAGCATATGGACATCACAAGCATTTACATTTCTATTTTTTTCTTACTATATTTCATGCTCCAATGGCTCTTATTCATGGTCAATCCATGGTAACGGAAGGACACTCGGACACAAATTGTCAACTTTAAGAAAGACATTTTTAAATACTTGTGTTGTTAGAACAGTCTATTTTGATAACAATACTTCCAAAACATACAGTTTTAAGGTCCCATAATTTTTTTTTTTAAAAATCTCCGCACAATATTGAATATGCATACAAATGAGGTCGGTAACGGAAGGACACTAAAATGGACAAGGTTTTGTTATCAAATCAGTTTTAACTAAAACTCTGTGATATTAAATAATACAAAATATTTTAAGGGTACACATTTCATTCTCTGAAGGGTTAAGAAGAATTTACTTGTTCTTTGATTAAAATTTGTCCGCAGATATTTGAGTTATTTCACACAAAGCGGACCAATGTTCGGTAACGGAAGGACATAATGGACTATAATGTATGATATGACACAGTAGGGTCATTCCATGTCCAATCACCTTTAAAAAAAGTGAAAATTTTCATCGCAGCCCCCTTCAAATTTGCTAATATTTGGTATGTATGATATTTCAACCTTTAAAAGCGCAAATATTTAAGTTTTAGCCCAATCCGCCCAATGGTTTTGGCGCTATGGTCGATTCTTATGGGGGAGTTTTGTAAGAAATGGGCGTGGGCACCATTTTTCAAATGGCCATTGTCCATTAACCGTTGCGTCAATTTATTTTGTAAAGGTGTCATTGGACTGGGGATGTTATGTGCAATCCATTTATGCCATTTGTGTTCATGCATGAGCGAGTTTGGATACGATAACCTTTGACCTTAGATTTTGACCTTCCGTTTTACCTCGTGGATCAAATAATTTTGAGAATTGTTTTGGCTTAAATCTTGGCTTGATATAATTTCTACAACATACGAAAGAATTGGAGATATGTTATTTCTTGCTTTTTCTACAGCCTTGTTTTTAGTTTGCAAATTTCATTTAAAATGTAATTATTTTAGACCTACACCCATGTCCAAGAATTCTATAGGGGTGTATTGTATAAAAAAAAGACCTATTCAAAGTCATGATCAGAGCCTATTCACACCCTGGCTCACCACAGTTAAATAGACCTACTAATCCCCATACAATCGAAATCCAGACAAATGGCATCATGGTACAAGGGCCCTGTTGCAGAAAGAGATAAAATCAATTGTGAGCCAGATCAAATGTTCTAAATGCACAAATCTGATTGGTTGAAACACAGAAAATTACTAGTCTGACCACGCTACGCCACTGATAGCTGGCCATTGCAGGTATTGTCTCATTATTTTGGGTTTTCATATATGAGAGACAAATTTGTGAACATAAATTTTGTCATATTTATTAATTAACGAAGAAACAATGAGTAATACAATTGTTAGCAATGGGAAGGCCTACTTGAACTTGCTTTGCACTGAAGATTGGTCTGCTCTCTAACAATTATGTGAGCCACAAAATTAAAAATATTGATTTTTCGGTAACGGAAGGACATTTTCATAGGCTGAAAATAAGAAGTCATTGAAGCATAACAAATCAAATAAATCATACAAATTTACTATTTTACGAAATGGTCATATCTCAGGAGTCAAAATAATGGTTTTTAGGCTTAACTGGGGAAATATAAAACAAACACAGGATCAAAACACTTTTTCACAAAAATTTCAAATTTGTGGGGTTCAATTATGGTTATAAAGTTATTATAAAAAAACAACTAAAATTATGTAAAACTAAAATTTTCTCATTGAATTCCAAAAATATAGAATTTAAGCTTTGATTTGATACCAAATTTGTATCATAAAAATGCTTGGAAATGTTTTGGTCAAATGTCCACTTTGGCGTGGAATTGCCCACAACGCTTACCAATCTATAATGATGTCCGACTGATAGAATTTACAATTTGATTATTCATTACATAATAAATTACATGTTTATAATGCTTATACTCGCTGTAGGCAACTGATGCGGGGACAACCATCAATGCAACTCTTCACACCATCGACTCTCGGCAAGTGATAGGCGGAAGACCATCAACTCTGACAGAGGGCGACCACATTCTGGCTTACAGTGCTACTGATCTACGTGGGAACAGTCAGACCTGTACATTTACGGTCACCGTCAGGGGTAACGCTTTGTGTTTTGTTTGTATCTGCTATTCTTTTACCTGCTGCCTCCTTCTCTACCGACAATGGTAATTTGCCATGCAGGGTATCACTTCAAGTTTGAGTTTCTTCATTTAACCACCGCAAACAACCGGCGTTAAGCATATAAGCTGTTTTTCTACTTTAATTAATATTTGGTTTTGAACTAATAACGTGAAATCTTTCTTTGAATATGCTGTAAGACTACTTGACCAATAATCAACTTGTGTGAATTATCTTTCTTTATTTTTCGTATAATTTTTCTATGGCGATGTGGTGGTGATTTCTGTATGCTACATATACAGTGACTCGGTGCCTAGCGCTGCATGCACCTGCCAATGGTGATGTTTCTCTGGAATCAGGAAGTGGGACTTGTCCGCAAGGGGTGGTGTACGGGTCCGAATGCGCTATATCCTGTGACCTTGGCTACGAGATTTCATCAGAAGGAAACCCAGATTCAGAGATCCTGACGTGCAATCGGACAAGTGATACCACATCTCTCGGTTATTGGAGTGACCTTATACCTTCTTGTGACAGTAAGTATCTTATGTCATAAAATAGCACTTTAAATATAACACATGCCACGCAAACACACATACACGAACAAGGATATGTGCCAGATAAGTGGCAACATAAGAACCTATCATAGTGTCCGCCTGTCTTTAGCAGCCAACTTGCCTGCAGTTGCCACCAAATGTCCCTGCAAAGAAAAACAATGTTTAAAGAACCTCTCTTTAGTGATCACTTGTCACAAGTGGCCATATTTATTATTTCCCTTAATAGGTGGCATCACACTGAAATACACAGATTGACTCTATACGATTTTGAATGTATGTAACACAGAAACTCATAATGAACAGATGGAACAATGTTTCCCTGCCTTATATGCCTAACATTTACACATTTCTTGGTAGGTAATCATAATTTGTAACAAGTGTTAATGGCTGATTGTGATTTTCCAGAAATCCAGTGCTCGGTCCCACCGATTAGAGATGGCAGCGTATCTGGATGCCTAGTATCCATCCTCGACACCGTTGAATACGGTGATGAATGCGACTTTCAGTGTGATGCTGGCTTCAAATCGAACGGAGGGCAAAACACTCAGTCCAGAACATGTCAATCAGATGGTTACTTGTCCGGACAGGATCTTAACTTCGATGGTAATAATTTTGAAGACTTTTTGTTTTGTTTTGTTTGCTTGTTGGTTTTGTATGTTTTGTTTGGGGGAGGGGGGGGGGGGGGGGGGGTGCTGGGGTATGAAAGGTATGCGTTGTGTAATGAGTAAATATTTTAATCGTATCAATCGTAGCTGGTGTGGGGAGGGATGGGGGTGAAGGTATGAACGATATATGTAATGAATACCTATTTTGTTCTGTCAGTCGTATCCGGTGTACATTGAGATATTCCCTTATTCAACTCTTCGTCCACATGCAGTAACTGTAACATGCCCATCTGAAACCGACATAGCTTTCAGAATGATCACCCCTATCCTCTGCACGGGATCCGGTGCTGTACCTTACGACACCCGGTGTGACTACACCTGCAACTCTGGCTTCCGCCTCTTTGGTCCATCGTACAAGACCTGCTTATCTACTGGTCAATGGAGCGACAGCAGATCCACTGTCTGCACGGATGCAGAACCTCCAACCTTCACAACGTCCTGTCCTGTGCACATCGATGCGGTTGCCGACTACGGAACGACAGAAGCCTCAGTGAACATTGAAGCACCGCATGCTACTGACAACTCGGGCAACGTTTCAGTAATGTAAGTTTAACGATGGGTAGAGGTAAGTATACCAGGTCCCTAATTTTTTCTCTTACATGAATAGTAGCGTTCAGTGTTCTGACTCATACGGGGGAGAAGCGAGATATTGGGCGCACAGAGGTATTAAAACTGTCTTAACTTTATTTTGACACCCCCTGTATATGTTTTATTTTTTAAAGACTCCTTGGCGGAGGACTTGCAGCCAGTTCTTTCTCAGAGGGTAGCCATGATCTAGCATACTTCGCTACAGATCCTTCTGGACATTGGTCGCGCTGTGATGTCAGGGTTCGTGTTCAAGGTTAGTGATTTATTTTAGGTGTATTTCTATTCTACTTTATATTTATAAGCGGGGGTCAAATAACCTGTCTGTCTATACGTTCCGAAGAAAGAGTAATACTGAAATATATTTAACAATTTAAAGGGATATAGTAACAAATCAACTAAAAACACACTAAAGTATACTGGTTTTCTGCTTTTCTCAACATTGCATTTATATTACTTATATAATCATTGAAAAAGTTGTTTTTTCTTCATAGTTCTCTTTTGTTAAACAGATGCTTACGATTGAAGTGTTTACCCTAGTAAGGCCGGGGGGGGGGGGGGGGTGCATCAAGGCCCCCTCCCCCCTCCGCGATTTTTGTTATTGCTCCGGAACGCGTAAAGATGACGCCCGCTCCCTGGTGACTTTTTTCTTTTGGGTCTTGTGCAATCTTTTAAAACAAACATTTTGAAAATCCGACCTACCGTTACGAAGTCACATGACCTTTTGTCTATGCATGTCAGCCCGAATATCGCTCACTTGATTTGTGTACAAAACATATGGAAATATCAGTTTTCGTAAAAAGAGATATATCATTGGTTATTTGGTCTTCTTTACATTTTAGGTGTCAAAATAGTTCAGTTATAGTTAGAAATATATAAACAAAAACAATAAAATACATAAGTAAGAAAAACAAAGAATTTTTTTTTTTTTGAATGTAGCATTCATCAATCATTTTCTCACATAAAAATAGTGGTTAGTACACAAATTGCACATTTATTTAGCAGTAACACTGGTGCTCATAAATATTCATATTCATATTAAAAACTTTTTTTGGGGGGGGGGGGGGGGGGGGCTGTACCTGTGTATAAGACGCACCCCCCACTTTGAAAATTTTCCGACGAAAAAAAAGTGCGTCTTTTACACGGAGTTTTACGGTATATTCATCACTCTTTGCACATGTTAACAAGGATACTAGATACAAATTATGATGCCTTGCAATTGAACAAGTACTCAAAAGTAATAGTACTGCATGCAAAAAAAAATCATTTACGGTAAATTGTTTTAAAAATAACTTAGCAAAAAAAGCACTTCTTTTTAAACAGGGTGTCCCAGAAAGAATGCAACACCTACGATCGTTAATTTCATCAACATCATCGACCAAATGTCATTGTTTTTTGTTTGATTGGGTAGAACATTCTTTTTCCAACAAAATGATACCATAAATAAGCATTGATTTTGGGTAAGGCGTTTGGATCCTAGGGCCATTTTTCTGAGGCAATGTCGTTTCCTAAATTTGCTGCTTTTTCATCTCCAGCGATCCTCTGAACACTGAGATATTCTCGCCCCACGGCTCCCCATAGACAGAAAAACCGCATGCCTGCTCTCCCTTTGATACAGAATACAATGTTGCGTAATAGAGTACCCCGTACGGTATGGCTCACATTGTCTTCCTTATCAAAGGGAGAGCAGTCATGCGGTTCTTCTGTACAGCTAATTATATGGGAGGCCGTGGGGCGAGAATGCCTCAGTGTTCCGAGGATCGCTGGAGACGAAAAAGTAGCAAATTTAGGAAACGACATTGCCTCAGAAGAATGGCCCTAGGATCCAAACGCCTTACCCAAAATCAATGCCTATGGTATCATCTTGTTGGAAAAAGAATGTTCTACCTAATCAAACACAAAACAATGACATTTGGTCGATGATGTTTATGAAATTAATGATCGTAGGTGTTGCATTCTTTCTGGGACACCCTGTATATAAAGACAAATTTATTATTATGTATTTGATTAATGTTAGTGTAAAATTTTTCTTTTCTAGTACCAAGATGTCCTAAGCTGAACACACTTGACCGTGGCACGGTGGTGAACTGCAGCGACCCGTTCTGGGGGTCAGAGTGTGCTTTCGTATGCAACACAGGTTACGAGCTTGTTGGTTCCCGATCTCTCAAGTGTGTCAAATTGGCAGACGGATCTGTGGCATGGGATGGCTCACAACCGACTTGTCAAGGTAGGGGCATGGAAATCCACTTAGTTTGTATTCATACAATTCGGAATCTATTTTCTTTCCCACAGGGACCTATCACTATTATAATTTAGTTATCTATTATCTTCGTATTTATTTCCACGTTTTCAAAACAAACAATAAACAATACAATGTGATCAATATTTCGAACAATCGATGCAACAAAAATGGTTGTAAATGTTGAGGTAAAGGCGGCTTGCATTGTCTGTAAGTCCATCCCCTTGAATCAATTGATTACAAGGGCACGAGAGATTGGCTCGTCTGGCTTGAATTTGGATCTGTCTTCATTCACGTTTATTAAATTCAAACAAATACCAAAACATGTACATCAAAATAGCAATAACCATATCAGATATAAATGTATACAGGAAATATCAAACTTTACAAGTATACAACTCATGAAAAATATGCGTATTTTCCTAGAGTTAACAATTCCTTTTGCATATAATCTTCAGTTTTCATTATTAGAATTGTTATTATTGGTAGTTTTAATATTCCATGATATTTTAAAACTTTATGGACACTCGGTGTATGTATCAATTTGTTCCTATGTAGTTGTCACATGCCCGGCACTTGGCATCCCAGCGAATGCCGGTCGATCTGGTTGTACCAGGAGCCCACCACACACAGAGGTGTTCAGCACTCAATGTATCTTCTTCTGTTTGTTTGGCTACGATGGAGTTGCGGAGAGTCGTCCACGCTGCCAGGCAGATGGAACATGGAGTAGCAACAATTTCAGTTGCCAAGGTTAGTTTACAGTAGAAAGCAGTGATATCTGTCATATGAATACAATGCAAAACATTTACTACATTTTCTTCTCCTTTTGCTTGAAATATATTGAATATTGAATATTGAATATTGCGAATATCATATTTGTATCATTTGATTTTCCTTCAGTATTTCTTTATCATTTTGTTAAAAAGAGTGCCTTTGGTTCAGGAAGGGACATACAGAGTGACGCATTGCCAATGTTACATTCTTCTCAAATTATGTGTATAGCACTATGCCGACCAGAGACAAATACCTGGCGCAGCTTTCGACCTTCACAAGGCTTTTAAAGGAGCGTAGACGAAAACAGTGATAGGAAGGAATTCGCCAACACAGACATATTAAAACGCATTTTGTTGACAATCATGTTGGGTTTTCTCTGTAAGGCTATACTCTTAATTTCAAATTACGATCAGAGCAGATGATGTTGCCCTTTTCTTGAGTGTTTCATCAGTCTGTTAACCACAAAACGGGCAGACTGTGGAAATAAAACGAATGAACGAAGAAATAAATACATCAATATATTCAAACAAATTATGGGAAAAGAGTCAGAAGTTCCAATAATATTTTAAACACAATGAGTCAAGATTAAAATAACAATCTGTCTCTTTTGTTTCACTGAAGCTGTAACTTGTCCAGCCTTATATGCACCAGACCGTGGCCTTGTCACACCTGCTGACTGCATCTCGAGCCCCACTTTTGGAGAAAGCTGTGTGGTCTCCTGCAATGGTGCGGTCGGGTACAGAGTTACCCCCCAATATAAGATTGTGGTGGTATGCCAGGGAAATGGCCAGTGGACACCTGGGGACCTCTCCGATGTGTCTTGTGTTGGTAAGGATAATGTAACAACACACCTTTAACATACACACTTATACAAACAGAAAGATGAATGGATGCGTTAAGATAAATCTTACTGAACTATATTTTGTCCTTTAAATTCCTGTTATTAAAATGTATTTTTGGTATGTCAATATGTTTCATTTCATTTCATTTCGTTTATTCCCACAAATTTGAATTAAAACATACAAAAATAGCACATTATAAATACAAACAAAATGTACAATAGAACAATATTCAAAGTGTGGAGGCTTCTCCCCAACAAATAAGGTACTTAAATTAAGTGTACGAGTTTGCAAAAAAAAGCACACCCCCTAAAACGAACATCAAACAAAACAAAGGTGTAAATTGTACCACATATCATCAAAAGGCAGAGTTTACGTGTCATTAATAAACAAATTTTTATATCTGTGCCCGTTGTGGGTGAGCTGTGTTGAAATGTTGCCTGTTGGTTAACTACGCGATGTCAGAACACTTCATATATGGTAAAAAGAAACACAAATATCAAGAGGGGTTACAATAGTAAATCGATGATAAACTTTAAACCCTAATCAGGCCCGGTTTGATGTGGGCTATGCTATAAATACATAATTATTTTTAAAAACATTTATAGTAATCATGCAAATTATATGCTAAATTTTATTTTTGTCTATAGCTTTTGTCTACAACTTGTCAACGTTTAAAATTGCAACAGCCAACGTTGTACTTATGGTTTTCTTTTTCTTTTTTTAATTCATGTATTTCTTATTTTATTTTGCTTGTGAATTGGATTTTTTTTGTCTTCATTTAATCATTTATTAACCATTATCCACCCATTTGTTTTTCCGAAAATAAAATAATTGCAGCAATGAGAATTACAAATAATGAAAATTTCACGAGGCCTAGGTAAGACTCAATCTCAAACTTACACATTGCGAAATTGATAGACTTCTTGTCTGACGTTCACTTACAGCGGGTCACGTGATTTCGTATGGTAACTCGTTCATCGCAAATCGGTCTTAAAAGATGTGCAATACAAAAATGAACTGATGAAGCGGCGCGGCGACATACCTACGTTGCGGTATTATCGCACGAAATGTCGGGGGGGGGGGGGGGAGATTCCGCCTCCGTTCTTTTAGGGTTAAATAGATATATGACGACATGCTACTCAAATTAATATTTTGTTAATTCCATGCAGATTACATGGAGCCCGTATTCACATCGTGTCCAAAGGATCATACGACATATGCCCCACGAGGTGCATTGCAGGCAGACATCACATGGGATGTAGTTGCTACGGACAACAGTGGACAGACGCCCATAGTATCGTGTGACACTGAGGAAGGTCTGATGGATGAAGGCGACTATCAAGTACAATGTACTGCAGTAGATGCTCAGGGGAATCAAGGGACTTGTGCCTTTGATGTCTTTGTGAGAGGTGTGTTTATTGAGAGAAATTTTTGTTTGGTATAGTTTATTCTTTTACCTGCAATTGGGATATTTGCTTATTATCTTTCCCCAGAAAACCCCCAAAATAAGTATAGTTATGATGTTAAGCTATGGCGCTTCAATACCTAATCTATTACGAGGTATATGGTAATGAAGTATAGGAATTAAAAGAGCACATACTTTTCGAGTGATGACTTTAAAGAACAATTTCATCAAACATACGCATACTTAAAAATAAACTGAACTATTTCTTACAAATAAGATTCTCTGCGAATGAGAACAATAGCTTTTGGTATCTAATTATGTGCAAAGTCATATGTCGGTAATAAATTCACAATGAGATCACATGAGGCATGCAATTAAAAAAAATGCACTATTGGTCAAATGATAAAATTTTCCTTTACTTCTACCGATCTTGATCAAACCTGTAACGGTAACTCATATGATTCTGTCTCGTATCGTGAAACAAAATTGGTTTTGTATTTTCTTTAACAAACAACCTGAAATAGTCCGCAAGTGTCGATCCTATCTGCTGCCCTTTGCTGCGTATGTTGAGCATTGTGATACCCACTGGGGTTCAGACTGTAGACTGGGGTGCTCCGACGGATACACACTTCATGGTTCCTCGTACATCACCTGTGAGTTTGATGGGACTACCACGTACTGGAATGTTACAGAGACACCGAGGTGTGAAGGTATGTACAGCGAATATTTTGCTGTTTATTGTCACTCCTGCTATTAATTAGACGTTGGCTAAATGATTCTGTAATAGATAGATATCTGGTATTCAATGAATTTAATATTATGTATGCACAGTTTGACAACTGAATGGTACAGCAATTCATAGTATACAAAGTTAGTTATTTTGTTATTGTGTAAATATTTTCAATGAAATAAATAAACATAGTAAAATATATATTTGTTAATATTGTCAAAACTGACAATGTCACGTTTATACTGTGTACTACCATATAGTGCTATAAAATGCAGTAAAAATTAATTATTTCTGATACCAAAATTAACCAAAGTTTAGTAATAATGGACAAAATACTATGGAGTTAGATATTGCAATTGTTCAGGAAGTAAAACTCGTTATTAGAGAGGATTAGTTTATAGGATAATGTTATTGTTCACTTTGGAAAAGATGAAAAACAACAACCATGTTTTCTATCTCAAAATATGGTACTTAATTTTGTTGTACATAATAACAAATTACTACGGACGGATCTTTTGTTTCACTATTCAAAATGGTGCCCAATTGTAAAACATTAGCTTCGGGTATTAAGGAATCTTGTTCATTACTTTGACTCCCTCCTCCACCTGTCAGTTATCAGCTGCGATGCATTGGTTTTACCACATAATGTCCAAGTCCATCCTCCTGTATGTTCCGAGTCCTCAACCCCTAGAGGGACGCGCTGTGATCTCTACTGCGAGAGGGGGCTCACTGCTATGGGGAATGATTCTCCCGTGGTCTGTGGATCAGATGGACAGTGGAGTCGAATGTTGAATGGTTCAGATCTAACATGCCGAGGTAAATGTGAAATACCATACATTATATTAGTTGAATAACAGTATGTTACTTTGACACCTGATCATCTTTTTAACAGAGATATTTTTTCTCTCGCATTCACCTCTCCCTTTTCCTCCCCTCCTTCCTCCTCCGCCTTTTATTCTCCTTTTTCTTTTTCTTCTCCTTCTTCTTCTTCTTCTTCTTCTTCTTCTTCTATTTCTTTTTCTTCTTCTTCTTCTTCTTCTTCTTCTTCTTCTTCTTCTTCTTCTTCTTCTTCTTCTTCTTCTTCTTCTTCTTCTTCTTCCTCCTTCTCCTCCTCCTCCTCCTCCTCCTCCTCCTCCTCCTCCTCCTCCTCCTCCTCCTCCTCCTCCTCCTCTTCTTCTTCTTCTTCTTCTTCTTCTTCTTCTTCTTCTTCTTCTTCTTCTTCTTCTTCTTCTTCTTCTTCTTCTTCTTCTTCTTCTTCTTCTTCTTCTTCTTCTTCTTCTTCTTCTTCTTCTTCTTCTTCTTTGTCTTACCTTTGTCTTCCTTTTTTAAAAACCATTTATAGCAAAGTAAATGGAAATAAAACATTGAATATGAGGGGAGTTTGAAGTTCTCTCAGTTTTGTTTTGTTTTTGTTTAATATGGAACGCTTCCTGCTTTAGACACAACTCAACCATCGCTGCGGTCGTGTCCATCACCAATTACTGCTGACCTTCAACATGCAGGGGGCGTAGAGGTGACCTATGCCATCCCCGTAGCAGAGGATGAGGTCGATACCAGTCTAGATGTCATCACGTCACCCGCAAACCTTACATCGCCCTCTTACTTCACTACGGACACTGTATGCACCTACACATTCATCGATGATGCTGGCAATAATGTTACATGTTTATTTCATGTTTATGTTCAAGGTAGGTGCCATTGTATTGTAACTTGATATATTTAAAAACAACTCAAACTTGTTGAGGTTTTTTTCTGAGCAGGACATAAAGAGAGATAATAGCGACCCCAAAATATTTTAATGCCTTTAATAGCAAAGAATTTTCGAAATTTTTATTGTAATTTGCAATCTAGACATACAATTCATGCAAATATGGTAATGTTTATTAAATGCATTTTTTTTTCCTTCATTTGGTTATCATTTGTATAAAATCTATGGACATTTATATAATTACTTTCAGTAGATGGTTTTGTGGTTCAGCTTACATCATGCACAATAAATAGCTAATAAAAGGCAACCCCCCCCAAAAAAAAGAGCAATGCATATTAATTTGAAAGTACTTGTGTGCTCGCTTGCTCAGAGTTCATCATGCCTCTGAAGTAATTGACATGGGATGGTCCCATTCAGCTAATTACTTCAAAGGCATGCCGAACTCTGAGCAAGCTGAAACAACTGCATTCTGTTGATATGTCGCTCTTTTAAGTGCAATTGTTATATCCTTAAATGCCAAGGCTTTAAAGGGATAGTTGAGTTTTGGTATAGAGGGCGCTACACAAAATAATTTATTGTGAGATAATGAAAAACTGAGTATCACACTTGAAAGAGCATACAATTTTAATGACAGAAACAATTTATTTGATTAAAATCCGTTCAGAAATTGCTGAATTATCCATAAACATAACCATTTGTAATAATTGTGGGGCCCCACAATTATTCGATAATTTTGAACCAGCCTTTAAATTTTGTTTGTAAATGCTTCCTCTTTTCAAAAATTTACAAAAGAGGTTTTTAAATACTTGCTGATTATCACTTTTTCAACAAAACGTAACAGGCACAATATTTTATTTAAAATGGTTGAAACAAATGAGTTTTTAGAGAGCGACCTTTTGAATTTTAACGGCTCTTTTTGAATGATAACAGGATTTTTACTTAGTCATTTGTTATTTTGTATGTTTTTCGAGCATGGTGAAGTTAAAACTATTAGTTTGTAATGGTGCAGGTACTGGTTACTACAATTCAGTTGACCAAAATTGTACTCTCTTTACCAAAACTCAAAACTATCCCTTTAAGGGGCCCAATGGGGTATTATTTCACATTTTTGCACACTTTTACTATATGGGGAATATCTTTCTAACCATTGAAGCTACCCCCTACAAACCATACATTTCTGAAAAGCTTATAATATGGGGAATCCAAACAAATTGAATTAAATTAAAGACAATTGGACTTAAAATAAGGGTTTAAAAAGCAATAGTATAGAGAAAAATTAAATTTTAGACTTTTAGCAAGTCAACATTTAAAACGCATCTCCTCCGAGGTATAGAGGCGTGTACATTCTACATTTTTAAAGGGTAACACCACCCCAAAATAATATTCTTATTAAAGAAAGGTAACATCTTTAGTATTCCATTCCATCAACAAGTTCACAAAAATATGTCTCCAGAAAAAAAAAATAATAGGAAAACGCATCACCATTCTAAAGCATGCGTTCAGGCGGTCTGAATTGCGAAGACTAATGTGTGCAGAGCGAACGATTCGCCCGGGAATCTATTGTGTACAAACGTACGCGTGAATAGCATTGGCGCACTCGCAAATGGTTGGCCCGTATGGAACCAGGAAATAGTAGTGGTTCCGTAAGTGGTGGAAATGAATTGCTTTGTTTATGAATTACACAACCCTTTGCAAAATTACCTCTAAAAGCCATTATGAATCTGTTTATCTATAAACAAGGAATAGTTCCTCCAAATTTATTTGAATTTGAGTAAATACTTTTTAGAATTTTAGTCTAAAAAATGAGCTTGAAAAGTCAAATGCAATATTGATATTTTTTAGATGAATGTGACATTGATACAAATAGGAAAATTGCGGGATAAATAGCAGTAGTTGGTTCAATGGAAGTTTAGGGCATGTTAATCACATATAAACTGCCATGTTTATTTTCTGCATGACAAAAGATGTTGCTACTGCACTCTGAAAAAAGAGGAACACAATTTGGATGGTAAAAATGTTTTTATTTGGACTATTTAAGAAAAGTCGAATAAAAAATCACCAATCTAAGCTGGAAAATAATCACTTCCGGCCCCAAAAATGTACAACATTGATAACAAAATCATTAATTTGTCCATTTAATAATAACCCCTACCCCACAAAGTATGCATTTTCTTAAAGCTTAGAATCCATGGATCATTTTAAGATACAAATCTCAATTTTGATGAAAAACAAATTCCAATACCCCACAGGGCCCTATGGCAACTGAGTAAATTGTACAGTGTTAATAACGCATGGGGCTTAAAACTGATTACTTGTTAATCTGTAAGCCCCTACCTCTTTAGTGATGTATAATTTCATAGTTGTAATTTTCATCGAATAGCTAATTTAAAGTAAAAAGTTACACAGCGCCTTGATGTGAGAATGTGTGCTTTCAGGCAACTGCAAAACGCAAATGGTGGAGTGTCATGTAGGGGGTTGCAAATGAGGTGGAGTCCGTCCGTCCACAGTTTTCAAAATGCTTCTTCTTCGTTATTTTTCAACCGATTTTGATTCTGATTGTTTCATAAGATAGGGCTAGGAGGGGGATTTAAAACTTCTACACAGAATCTATGGTAATTTATGCAAATTTATTCGAAATCACAAAAAATGCTTCTTCTCCTTCATTTCTCGACCGATTTTTATTTGGTTTGCTTTATCTGGTAGAGCTAACTTTGGTACACTAAACTTCTACACAGAATTGTGAAATTTGTCTCCATTAATTGATTATGGTAATTTATGCAAATTTATTCAAAAAATAACAAAAATTGCTTCTTCTCCCTCATTTCTTGACCGATTTTCAGTCTGTTGTTTTGTCTGATAGGGCTAGCTGGGGGCTTCAAAACTTGTGCACAAAATTTTGAAATTAATTAATTATGCTAATTTATGCAAATTTATTCAAAAAAAAAAAAAAATGCTTAGAACTTCATTTCTCAACCCGTTTTGATTTGGTTTACTTTATCTCATAGAGCTAATTGGGGGCTTCAAAATTTGTACACAGAATTCCAAAATTCATTAATTATGCACATTTATTTCAAATCACATAAACTGCATCTTCTCCTTCATTTTTCAACCAATTTTTATTCTTTTTGTTTTATCTGATAGGTAGGAGGCTTCAAAACTTCTACACAGAATTTTATAATTTGTTAATTATTACTTTTTTTTACATTTTTTTTCTTTATCATTTTTTTTTTTTATGGAGCCCTGGAAGGGACCCAGCGGTGCAATCAGCTATAATTTTTTGTCCTTTTTTTCTTTTCTTTTTTTTCTTTTTTTCCCCCCAAGTCCCTTCCGGGGCGTCAAATATATATTTGTTTCACTCTAATTTAAAAAAAAAATAATTTGTATGTCCCTTCCAGGGCATCAAATTTTTATTTTTTGACCAGTTGAAAAGTGTACCACATGAAATTTGCGATATTTGATGTTGCGAGATGCCGGATGAGCGCTACGTCATTGACGTTCTGGCTTAAAAGATGACTTTGAACCAGTTGTAAGTTTTTTCTCAAAAAAATGTGTGTAAAAGCAGCGGCACTGTTAACCGTGTGTCATGAATCCACCAATTAATATTTGAAGATTTGTGAAATGCTGGATCACTAGAAATTGAACCTTTCCCTAATCATTATATTGGAAACCTGCATGTTTTAACATAATAACATCCTCTTTGTTTTGGAATGGAAATGTATGACAAAATGTCAGCATGCTTACCATTCACCGAATAATTCTCCCTTCTTTCATAGACAACCTGGCACCTGTGGTAGTCTCATGCCCGTCAGATATCGTGCGGAATGCCAGTAGCATGTACACCAGTGTATCATGGGACCCACCAGTATTTCAAGACATCACTGGAGACATACTTGATGTAAGCTGCAATTATCCTGATAACATGGGCGACTTTGTAGCTGGCAATCACCTTGTCTCTTGTATTGCCACCGACCCTGACAACGGCCAGTCAAGCATCTGTAGTTTCACCGTCACAATCAAACGTAAGTGTAATTCTGTTCATTTATACGTTGCCATGTGTGGTGTCTGGATTATTATTGACTGTTCCATCGGCAAGTTGAGAAGCAGCTCAAATGCTTTCAAAATAAGTTTTGGCTGGCTTTTTCCTGTTATCATAGTGTCTTATTTCATCGCATTGAAATTCAGTAGTCCAATATATTAAATTTGATCCAAGATCACAATTATTATCATTATCAATTTTAATTGCAAATCAACATAAATTTAAATCATATGGGAAAAGTTCCATTATGTGTTGACTTTTGCGTATGGAAACGGTGACCAATTAAAAGTTCACAGCACAGCACACATGATGTTTCACTTAGACAAAAAATTGTAAACAAAATTTTCCAATAAATAGACCTATCATGAAAGGCATGAATTTAAAAAATCCAATATGTTATTGAATAATGTAAAAGCTATAGGCCCATTAAAGGCTCATTGACCCCATCTGTCCAAGGCGTATGTCATATGCACAAATAATGTGTGTGTGCGTGTGTGCGTTTGTGAGGTGAGATATACATTTCTAGGACTTATATTTAGCACCGAAATGTAATCATGAATCTGAATTGATGTTTATATATTTAAATAAAAAGTGGCAATTTTTTTTTCCTTGCGAACTAATGATTATAAATGTACCATGATTGATTGATAGTAAGATAAATTTCATTCTCATGAAATAGACGCTTTTCATTCCAATTTGCAGCCAGTAATGACAGAGGGGGCTTTCAGGCAGCATGAAGATTCAACCCTTTCCTTCGAAACTTGTAATGCTGATTTTTTAAAATTCTAAAATAACCATTTAATAGCGAGACTATCAGAATCAATTACAAATCCACTTTGGTTAATTTCCACAAATATGTAGGTTCTTATAATAATAACAATACGCCCACAACTTTTATTCTAATGACATTATTTGTGAATAACGTCATCCTTTTCTGAACCGATTTGATTCCCACGCTAAGTTTTCTCTTTACCACACCACAATTCGAAGCACACTGTAAACCAGAAATTTACTGAATCTTTGATGTATTCAGCCACTCAATGTGCAAGACTCTTGCCCCCAGAGAATGGTGCACTGGCATGCGATGGATGGGCATTTGGAATTTTCTGCAGTATCCTGTGTAACGACATGTTTGATATTCCAAGCACTGACATCACCGTTCCCTCTCGGTATGTATGTGGCCAATCTGGAAGGTGGGATCCTCACAATACTGTACCTGATTGCTCTGCAAGTATATGTTTGATTAGTTAATGGACAAAATGCATCTTTTCAATAAATGCGCATATTGCTCTACAGCTCAATATGGGTTATGCAGCCGTAATCATCATTATGTTATCATTTGTACTCTGCTTTTATCTATAACGTTCTCGCTAATTGAATTATGACTTGTATATTCTTTTGTTTGTGTATTTGAATCTTCCTGTATTGTTTTGCTGTTGATTTGTTTTATATGGAAATAAAAACAAACAACTAACAAACAATTACATTTACCTGTACTGGAGGAGAATAAGTGGAAATCAAGCAAGATGCATCAATACACCTGACCTTCAACCATTCCAAATCGAGTTAAAGAAGTTACCTTTTTAAAAATTATATTGATCAATTTAACAGGGGCGTCGATCCGTTTTTGATATTGGGGGGGCGAAATTTGAAAAAATTTCCAGAGTGACCACTGAGTGAGCTAAAAGCCCCACATTGGCATGCCCGGAAGTTTTATTATGCGCTCATTGAAAGTGTCTTGATGGCTCGAAGACCTGATTTTGGGGGGCACCCACATTTGGGGGCAATAATGGGGGTCCAGGGGGCGGAGCCCCCGGAAGCTTTTAGATTTCAGACATTTGCAACTCCTATCATGGGTGTAAAAATTGTATAAAATAGTGAACTTATAGGGCATAGCGAGGAAAAGATTGAGCCTTGCATGAGATGGATCCACGTGATCCTGTATATTATAGAGCCATCGAAATAGTCTAGGGGCATTGGGCTCCCATGAAACTAAGCAAGGGCGTCAACAACTTCTCAAAACTGGAGGGGAGACATTGCGAGGAAGCGAAGCGACCAAGCGGGGGAGGGTGTGGGAGGGGGTGTCCCCCTCCCATAGTAGGGAGCTTTTGTATTTTTGGGCGTGAAATTGTGCGATTTGGTGAACACCTGAGACAGAAATTTCACGTAATATGAAGTATATAAGTATGGAACCAAACATACATAATGACAAAGGGAGGGGGACAATCTTCATCACTTTCAAATGTGGGGGGGACATGACAATATTTCAATATGATTTGTGTTCAGCGCATATGGACCGAATTGACTGAAAGATATATTTCAGATTATTTTATTTTCTGTGACGGTGGGCTATCTATAGATGAGGGTTTAATTAACTTCGTTTGAGGTGTGAGTATGAGAAATTACACTGCCCAACACATGTGAGTTCCCGCAACCAAAATGAAACTTGCATCATGAGAAACTGTATGCGCGCGAAGCGCGCGGCAAAAAGGAGATTTACAGTCCTTTTCAAACTAGAAAACGGCTATTTTGAAGATTAATTATTGATAAATGTGTCTTTCCCCTCTTTGGCATTATATCACTTGATTTTTTCTTCCTCATTTTCGGAATTATTGGGGGGGCGAAATGATATGTTCGCCCCCCCAATATTTTCATGGGGGGGGGGGCGACCGCCCCCCCTGCCCCCCCAGGATCGACGCCCCTGCAATTTAATATGGCACCAATGTATAATTATATTGATCAATTATGAAATTACCGAAGTTCAAACTAGTGGAAACTGAATAAACTCAGTAGACAATATTGTACTAAATTCATCAACACAAGCAACCTGTGGAAAATGTACAGTACACTTACGTTTGCCATGTGTCACGGGAAATAGGCTAACTGTTTCTCCTTATCAGATCAAATCCCCCTGCTTATAGGAATCCAGGCAAAGGGTTGCTTGACATACCTGTGAAATTGTTTACTACCAGTAATATGGTTACGGGTGACTTGTTATCCGAGATCATTGTGTTGGATGCAAACAGATCTTGTTAGAGACTTTTATCACAAAAAAGCAATGTATTTCACTAGCTGATTTTTGTCATGAAAGTTTCTAAAAATCTCTTTTGCCATTTCCCCAATACAATAGATACAGATCATGTATATACACTACTCACAACAAGTAAGTACCCCCCTACCAGTTTTTCATATATCTCAAACAGTATTTCACCGATTTTGGTCATTCAAACGGTAATTGATGCGCAACTTTCTTACGCACAATGTGAGTGGTAAATGGTTGCCATAGCGTTACATTTTTATCATTAAAAAAATGAATTTTCTAAAACAAAGTGCCCCCCAAAGAGTTGCACTTTCAGTTTTATTTGGCATAGTGGGTACATTTTGTATACGAGTAAACATGTTTATTGAAGATTACCCTACACACAAATATATTATGTAATCCACTATTACTGCTGCATTGTTCTTAGTGACACCATTTTTCAAAGGCATGCATTTTTTCTAAAACAATAGGCCTTTCAGTATGAAATTGCTGGGGATTAGAATGGCCGAAGTCATGTCCTGTTTTCATCTTTATTGGAGTTGGCCTAATTCACTAATCTGTTATGTAATTCAGTACTACTGCTGCATTGTTCACAGCGGAACCAGTTTTCAAAAGCTTATTCGTGTACAAAATGTACCCACTATGCCAAATCAAACTGAAAGTGCAACTTTTTTTTGGCACTTTGTTTTAGAAAATTCATTTTTTGATGATGAAAACCTAACGCTATTGCAACCATTTACCACTCATATTGTGCGTAAGAAAATTGCGCATCGATTAACGTTTGAATGATCAAAATCGGTGAAATACTTTTTGATATATATGACAAAATGCTTGGGGGGTACTTACTTGTTGTGAGTAGTGTATATCTATCTATCTTTCTATCTATCTATGTATATATCTATACGTCTATCTATCTATCTATCTATCAATCATAAAATATTGTTATATCATATCCAATTCCCTTTCTGGTATACCCATGATAGTTCTTGTTTCCCGTCCAGTTTCAATTCTCATCCTTTTGTGTGCTTCAAGTTTCCTGTCTATAGAGTTATAGTCTCAAATTTTAACATTTTGCCATTTTGACTCCCTTTTTTTTTTACTGAATCCACGGGGTCACTTTGTTTTATATTTCCCTATATCCCCATGACCGCTCCACTTTCTGTCCAGTTTCAGCTCCCTTCCTGCCATACTCAAGACCTCTCATTTTCCTGTCCAGTTTCAATTCACAGCCTTGTATGTGCATCAGGTTTCCTGTCAAGTCTAAATTTGTAAAATATTTTTGCATTTTAACATGTTTTTGTTCATAGATCACCACTCCTTTCTTTTTTGTCCGTGTCCGTCATCCGCTCCCCATATTTTTCACCTCTCATGTTGTCTTCAAGCAATGCTTGTGACTTCTACGTTTTATTATACTATTTATCATCCATGCTTTATAATTGTTTTAATTTACCCCTATACCTTTCATCCACTTGTTAATTTCTCATGTTTACTTTTTTGTCATTTACATTTGCTTCTGCGGTCAATGTTAAATTTGTTCTCAGTTATTTCTTCCCCTATTTGACTAGTGTATTGGTGTACTGGTTTATCTCTTTGTTGACTTGCCTGTTTTACACAGTAGTTTGTGGTAACACCATGTAAAATGAGGAGGGATTGGTAGTCCTGAAAATGACTAATTCGTTCTTGGTTAGTCCTGGAAAGGACTGTGGTACTCCTGTGAGGGACGGTTGATATTCTTTCTCGGGCTTGTAGTCCTGGGGGACTGAAGCGCCGGTATAAGTTTGTTGTAGGGAAGGGTATGGTGATAGGAGGCGCTCGAAGATTCGAATAGGTTGAATGTCCGTAGTCAGGAGTGGGGAAGTGCGGGGGTGCGCGAGGTTAAAGCCCTAGTCACAATGGACCCACGACAGGTTCACGACACAAATTCTGGTGATTTTGTGGCTTATTTTGTGATGTTGTACGATAGTCACACGACAGTCGTACGAATAAATTAGTGTCGTACGACGAAATATCTGTCGTGGCTTGAAATTCGGACTACCATATTTTATGCCACGACAGGTCCACACAATTTTTGTAGTACTTTGTCGTGATAACATCGTACGACAATCGTACAACATTCTTACGAAAAATTACATGTTGTGGATGCCAAAAGTTTGCTGTCGTACGATAGACCTGCGATATAACCACGAAATGTTCTGAATTCTCTGATGATGATGATCCACAGCACTTGTATGGCGCCATTTATCTGTTCAAACATTCAAAGGCACCTGCTCCTCCAAAAACTCAATTTACTGCACATATTGCTTGAAAAGAACTGTTTTTAGGCCTGCTTTGAAACCTTCAAGTATGTCAGTTTTGCGAAGCACAAGAGGGAGGGAGTTCCAGAGGCATGGAGCAACTGAAGAGAAGGCACGATCACCATACCTCTGGAGTCGTGTCCGTGGGACTTGGAGAAGAAAACCTAAGAAATGGATAGGCTCTCTGCTGCAGCACAGGTGAGGAGTGGTCTTATCGCGGCAATCTTACGCAGTTGGAAGTAGGGAGTTTGACAGACATGAGAAATATGTCTGTCCATGTTCATATGCTGATCAAAGTAGAATCCAAGATTGCGTGCACTTGCACTCGGGGAGACAGAAGCTTGACCAACCAATACAACCAGGGATGATATTTTACTTCTCATTTGAGGAAAGCATATGATGAGATATTCCGTCTTATCACTGTTCAACTTCATGAAATTGCTCACCATCCACTGTCGAATTTCAACCGTAGCAGCATCCATGACATTTGTAGCATTCCGTTCACCATCTCTGCTCACAGAATCAAAGCTCAGATACAGTTGTGTATCGTCAGCATAGAAGTGTGCTTCCAATGCATGGCGACGAGCAATGTCACCAAGAGGGGCAGTGTAGAGAGTGAAAAGTAGTGGTCCGAGGACGGTTCCTTGGGGAACACCATATTGTAGGGACGCTTCTTTGGATAAGGTACCATCAACGCTGACAGCTTGCCTTCTTGAAACAAGGTAGAAACGAAATCACTGCAAAGCTGTTCCCTCGACTCTGAAATCATTCCTCAATTCTCTGTCTGTTCCTGTCGTAAAAGCTAAATATCATTGTGACCACTTCTACGATAGTCGTATACAAAATTTAACCACGACAGAAAATTTGAATTTCGTACAACAGAATCATCGTGGGTTTCATTGTGACCAGAGCTTTAGGCGCTGGATTGCTAACGTAAGTTAAGTATGTGTTCGCTGCACTTCCGCAAAGACATGCATCCACGCAACAAGAAGGCTCTCCAAAATGCCACGCGAACGCGGAAAAAGCTAACAGGAACAAAATGTTGTTTAGCGAATGAATACATGTATTAAGCTATCTACCTACTGAATTGTTTAATTTGTGTACAATATATATCATTGAACATGTATGACTTATAAGTGCTTTCATTAATTATATCTTTTTCAGAAACCAAACGAACTGGTAGAGTGCGTCTCCCGAGCCAGCTGCAGTACTACAGTGGATCTTGCGGCTCCAATGAAACTAACAATGCCATTGCCTTGCAATTTATCCAGTTGTTCAACATGTCCCATTTTAGTAGTGCGTACTGCTCAGAGGCGGGTGCGTGTATAATTGAGAATGTCGTTGTTACCTGTGGACCTGTCACTAACAGTCAGAGAAGGAGAAGCCTCGATAAATACCTTAGCAATCATCACGGATACTTCCATTGGGGTAGACGTAATGTGAATGAGGGAGAAAGCAAGAGAGTCAGAAGACAAACACCAAACTTTGCGTAAGTCATCATGTTTAACATAAACCAGCAATGCCAATGGTACTGATCATTTTCACCTCACATTTCCAAACCTGCACAATAACACTACAAACTAATTATTATAACTCCACCAACATGCTCGAAAGGTAGATAAAATTTCAAACGACTAATTAAAATTCCTATTATTCAAAAAGAGCCATTAAAAAACACAAAAGGGCGCTCTCCAAAGAAGCATTGGTTTCATCCATTTTTTCATACAAAATTATGCATGTGATGTTTTGTTGAAATAACGATTATAGAGATCATCAAGAACTATTTAAAAACCTCTTTTGACATTTTTTGAAAAGGTGTAGGGATTTTAATTTTTTTTTTTACAATCATCGAATAAATCTGGGCCCCAGATTTATTCCGATCGAATATATTTATTGATATTTCAGCCGTATCTGAACCGATTTTGATCAAGTAAAGTTTATTCTACCATTAAAATTGTATGCTCTTTTAAATTTTACACTAAGTTTTTCATTACCTCACCAAAACAAATATTACGTGCAGCGCCTTCTATACCAAAAATGAACTACCCCTTTAATGTAATGCTTTAATATGTTTCATTTTATGGGATATTTAGATTCAAATTAGATTTTACGATCGGCATGCCTGTGAATAATACTACAGCGCTTAGTGACTTAAGAGCTGTACTTAATGCAGACGAGAATGCCATCAATCTTGTCAACGACCTGTTAGCGACCAATTCCCTCAACCTGGGCGATAGCATTCCTGGTGTGAACTTGACTTTGAAAGAAGGTTCCTTCACTTATGGATTTGCCGAGATCGAGTGCGACCCTCCGTTTACACCGAATCAAAATGGTGTCACATGCGGTAAACATTATACAGGTGTTAACTGGTGGTGGAGGGAACATCACAGAAAGGTCCTCTCCGAGGGATTTGACATGATACTGAAGGAAGAGTACAAGTCCAGAGACGTAGACGAGGGACTCATTGTCTTCACGAAGTAGCATTTCAAATCCCCAGGGAACATTCCATGATATTCCCGACAACAAAGTTAATATCTGTTATGCTATTTTACTTCGTATAGGTATAAATAAACGTGAATCTTCACCATTTAAGCAGTTAAGCTTAATAACAAATTATGGCTTTCTGAAGTGATATTGTATAAAAGTCATGGTCAGTCATGATAGGAAAAACAATGAGTACATGGCGTCTGCAGAATGTCATGTAAACGAGCGTAACCAGTGCGTACATTTCACCCCTGGAGTAGTTGCTATCTCAATAATGCAGTTTTAAAACCTTGTAAATTACATCCTGTGTCTCCTTCCAGCAGTGAACATAACACCTGCAATCGATAACATCGCATGGAAATTCAGTCAGAGATGTTCTTGAAAATTCTCTCATATCGATCAATCGTGGCTCCGAGGAGTGAGACATAACCGTTATATATGAACATACAGAATTAAGTTCGTCATCGCATGACTGAGTTTAGCCAATCAATGTCTCATATTTGACCAAAGCAGATAACATGAGCAGATATACATTATAAGTCCAGTGTCCCAAATACTGAACAGGAGGTTTTTATTTAACACTGGGTTAATTTACATGAATTTATATCATTGCTTTAAGATAGTCTATGCACTAGTGAAACCATGGACTACATTTTTGAAACGCCAATAGTGGACAATTGGCAAGTGAATACAAAAAATCTTCTTTTACCTTAATATTTGAATATGTTTTTCATTGTAGTGCAATGTGGAGAAGGTTTCTACTTTGAAAACACAAGCAAAGTCTGCGTGCAGTGTGAGAATGGTTCATACCAGTCCGTCCATGGTCAATTCACCTGCACCAAGTGTCCAGAAGGGAAGTCCACGAGAGGACTGGGAGCAAAGAATGTCACCGACTGCCTTGGTAAGTTTGAATTGTCCAGGGGTCATATTCATAAAAACCCATTAGCTAAGTTCCTTGCTAAGTCTATTTTTGATGACGTGGTTAAGAATTTAACACAATATATTTCAGTTTCTAACTAGGGTTTACTTCGTGGATACCTATTAGGCTTACCCAGCTTACTTTAGTTGGGGACGAGGAAAACTGTTTCTTGTCCAATAAACTGCACATTTAACATACACGTATAAATGATCTAAGCTAGCAGGGGCTTGTTGCAAGAAAGGGTCCTATCTTTAGGACGTCCTAAATGTCACGTGATTTTCATATGACTACGTACATAGGACAGTTATCCTAAACTGTTGCAAGACAGACTCCTAGTCGAAATTAGCCTTTGCCATGAACCTAATGTATAATCGGTAAAATAATTATCAGCATAGGAGCCTATTGCTGGTCTATAGGTGCGTTAGAATGACAAATGATATAAAACATACATAGAACATATTACAATGTTCAGTTCACATGCAAATCAAACGGGTAGCTGAAAGCGAACACACAAAAAAACATGAAATATATTATTCGGAAAAGTTTTGCTTATGTTGCTGCTTGTGTCTATTTAAAGACACCATTAATTAGTATCTTCATCAAACAGACCCTATTATACATGTGAAAAATATTATATATATTTTCGCTACAATTAACTTATCTGATCAGCTACACTTTATCAATAAATATTACATTTGCCTGAAAAGTAGATGATCTGGCAAAAGGAAGACCTTTTACCTTTGAAATAAGTAATGAACAATATTTATATTCAAGAGAGGTCTTCTTTATCGAGACCATTCTATAAAGTATGGAAACTGCTTGTTCACGATATACGTTTCGTTCTTGATACTAATAGAAAACATCAGCGATACAAACGTATATATATTTCGTCTTGAAAGTTAAATTCATTTTCCAAATAGGCTAGTGGCGTAGCTGTAATTTTTTTGTCAGAGTTGGAGGAGGGGCTGGGCACCAGAAAGGCCTTACATTTGATGAGGAGGCAAAGGGAATTAGGATTTATTACTTCAGTGGTAGCATGGGCGAACATTTTTTTTTTTCTCACTGATTGAAATAACCCAAGCTTTCCATAAAACATGTTCACATTTGACCGATGTTCCGATCGCGAAGTTAGGACAAGTGTACGTAATTCAGTCGTAGTCACATGACAGTCACGTGACATTTAGGACGTCCTAAATATAGGACCCTTTCTTGCAACAAGCCCCAGGGTTTTATGGTTATCGGGCTAGGACGTTAGTCAATATTCGTAGTCATTCACAATGGATATTCGTGATGACAAGCAGAAAGGCAATACTTTCTTGGTATAATTGTTGTTATATGATCATAAATTAATGTGAGTATGATCATGTAATATTCAATAATTTTGGGATAAGATGACAAAGTGTAGTTGTATGTGGCACCCATCCATGTGATAAGTTTTTTACATTTCTCTCGTGCCGACGTAACTTGTATGTTACAATATCATGGGCAGTTTTGGAATAGTGGCCAGTCTGAAATAGGGTACAGCCACATAGAAGCAATGTCATTTATTATAAATCAATGTGTTTTTACTTTAGATATATGCCAGCCAGGTTACGTATCAGACAGTGGTGTGGAGCCTTGTACCAAGTGTGAAACAGGAACGTATCAACCAGATGAACTTGGAATGGAATGCCTGCAGTGTCCTGATGGAGCAACTACCCAGTTCAGAGGGTCCATTTCTCTAGAACAGTGTAGGGGTAAGTAGCACGCAGATTCTTTAGATGTTTGTATAAACATTGAACATAGTAATTAATTATAAATGTTTAACTTAGTAACACCATTTCCTTAAATTTCAGAGAGAAGTTTGATAGTGTGATATTTTCTTTCTTTATGCATTTAAATCTTCATTAACATTATGTATAATAATGTATGATGACCTAAACAGATTATGTAAGCATTCTACTCCCAAAATAAAGTCCAGTTGAATAGATCTTATTCACTTTCTATACTGTATGATAATATTTGTGCAAATAAGTCATGTTATCTATTTGAACTTTATCATCCCTCTGCTAGAACCGTGCATGGAGGGATATCACTCCCCAACAGGCCTTGAACCCTGTGCTGCATGCCCAATAGGATCTTATCAGAAAGTGAGGCAACGACCAAACTGTCTACCTTGTCCAGGTTCAACTACAACCCAACAAACTGCAACGACAAGATCAGAGCTTTGTCAAGGTATGTATTACTTTACAGTATTCCTTCATGCTGCTTCATAGCCCAGATGTGGTGTGAGGTAGTACCACCTAACTATAGCTTCGTTAGTTACAACTGCGCACAACAATGTGTTGGCTTGAATTTTACTCAGTAATGAGGGATGTATAGTCCTGTTGATGATGATGATCCACAACTCGTCTATGACACCATTGCTATCCGCTGCAAACATTCAAAGGCAGATTAAGTTACTCATGGACTGTACATTTGTCTAAAAAGATTTGAGGCCTGCTTTGAAACTTTCAAGTTTGTAAGTGTTGCGAAGAACAGGAGGGAGGGAGGTACCACACGCTTGGAGCAACTGAAGAGAAGGCACTATCACCAAACCTCTGGAGTCATGTACGTGAGACTTGGAGAAAAAGTCGTCCCTGACAAACGTAGACCTGGACGAGAATGATGCTCTTCTTCCAAGGAAGCCACATATCCTACACAGCACGTATAAACGTGTGTAGCACTTTATACATTTGATCTATTTTCAATTATATTATTTCAAATCTTTTAATGAGCAAAATCTATTTCCTACTCATCACGTCGCGCGATGAGAGTTCATGGAATAATGTTGCGATAATAAACAAATATCTGAATTATGGCATAACATCAACAGAAAGTGAAAAGTTCCTATCCCTAAATTAATCTCGGACTTCCTAAGGTATTGATTTCTATATCTTTTTGTAACCAAAATGTAGTGCTATTACGCAGTATTGTGAAACATTATTACATGACACATATACATGTATGAATAGATACCCAGGATTGATTTCAAGTAGTACCCTAGAACTAAATGGTTTCATTACAACTACCAAGTACAGTTACTTTATCGACGCTTCATGGGGTAACATTTAAGGGGTGCACCTGTTAAAGGGATAGGATTTGACCAAGCATTACCTATGTTTTTTTAAGGTAATTGCCCCTTCAACTAGGTACACTTGTTAAAGGCGTAACATATACCTTGCAAAAGCCTACCCAATTTAGAGGCGACTACTGTTCCTGCTATTTTACATACAAACTACTACAGATATGTTACGAATAAATGTCAAGTTTCCAATACATCCATATGTTAGCATTGTTTTACCTTTTATGCGTTAATATACAGAAATCAATGAATGTTCTTCTACACCTTGCTTGAATGGTGGCAGTTGTCTTGATGAAGTTAACCGTTACACATGTAACTGCCAGCCAGGCTTCACGGGACAACACTGCCAGTATGCGACCGATGAGTGCCAGTCGAACCCCTGCCTGAATGGTGCAACTTGTGCAGACGAACATCTCGCATTTCACTGTGCATGTGGGGATGGATATACAGGTAGATTGTTTATTATATTTTAACAAAGAAAAAGTTCATTTAGTGAAATATAGATGCATGAAATGAGTTACACGGATAGTTTCTTTACATTATGAAAGCCGAGGTAGTAAAATGAGAGACACCGAGGGTCTTTACCGAATGCAAAATTACCTGTTAATTTCCGTTGGTAGAAATAGTACTGATTGAGCCTTGGGTTATTATTACCCACAGTATGACTAAAAAACACAATTTTGATGGATCACACCTTTATTACAACATTCACAATTTACCAATGGGTACCATCTTTTTAAAAGGTAATAATATCTTGTTTGTGTGTGTACTCCTTGAACAGGTACACTCTGTGAGGTGGCCATTGACTACTGCGTGTCCACACCATGTGCTAATAATGGAACATGTCTTCCTGTCCCTGGTGGCTATACATGCATCTGTCCATTCGCCTACACGGGTACAAATTGTACTGCCATCTTTGACCCCTGCGCACCAGATCCCTGTAAGAATGGTGCTTCTTGCTACGCAACACGAGAGATCGCAAACAACTACCAATGTACTTGTTCGCCAGGTTTTAAGGGGGTTAATTGCTCAACCAACATTGATGATTGCAGGAATAGACCCTGCTTCAACAACGGGACCTGTGTAGATGGTATCAACAGCTTTCTATGCAGCTGCACCGTGGGATACACGGGTCAGACGTGCGAAGTCGATATAGATATGTGTGTTAACAGGACTTGTTTGAATGGAGGGAGTTGTATAGACCTGGGCAACTCTGCAACTTGCGTGTGTACGAGTGGGTACACAGGAGAACACTGCGAGGATGAAATAAAGCCTTGCACAAGTTCACCGTGTCAAAATAGTGGCTTATGTATCGTCCAAACTGACCGGACGTACACTTGCAACTGTGCAGCTGGCTTTGTTGGTCGGAACTGTGAAATAAACATTGATGATTGTGCTTCGAATCCTTGCTCTAACGACGGTACGTGTGTGGATGGCACAGGCAGTTTCGCTTGTCTTTGCTTACCAGGATCTGATGGTAAGATTATCCAAGTTATTAAAAGATCTTATTTGAAATGCAGATACTGTGTAGTGACCTAAACAACTATGTTTCCCAGCTTTATTTCTGCTTGGGTACTTGTTACATTATTCATCACACTAATTGTCTCCATATTATTAAAACCTTCTATTACAATCATTCGCCAATAATAAATAATAAATAATTCTATGCCAAGATGAATTATTTATAAGTTATGTTCTAGGTTCCTTTCAAATGACATGTCAAGATTGATTAAGTTAAACTTTTCTCAAAGTTTTTCAGTTGAATCTTGAGAGACAAGAGTACATCACTAAATGTGCATTGTGGTTCTAGAATATTTATGACTGTTCACATTGCATTATTTGAACTCTGTAGGACTGACATGTAGCGAGGAGCTGGATCCTTGTGACGGAAACCCCTGTGGACAATATGGTGTGTGCATCGACAGGTTCCCTGCGTTCAACTGCTCATGTGACGCTGGTTGGACGGGTCAACTCTGCCATACTCCAATCGACTTCTGCAATGACGCACCATGCGGGAACGGTTCCACTTGCATCAATGGAGGGAGTGGTTTTAATTGTTCCTGTGCACTTGGGTTTGTTGGTGAGATTTCTCTGTCAAAGATTGTACATTTTGTTGACTGATTTCCATGCCAATGCCACATCCCAATTAGGGCTGGCATAGATTTGTAAGCGATCTCTTATGTTTGGGGGGTGGGGAGGGGGGGGGGGGGAGTACGATCCAATGATCCATTCATTCATCCAACTTAAAAAAAAGTACTTTCGCCACTGTCAATGATATGGACATCAATTAAAAGAATCCTGACTTTGTCTTTGTCTTTAAAACATTTATATCAGGAGTTAATGAAGGAATCTGTGTTTAAAATGCATCATTATAGGTCTACTATGCGATATTGACGAAGACGAGTGTTTGTTGAAGCCCTGTCAGCACGGTGCTTCCTGTCAAGACCTTGTGGCATCCTACCAATGTTACTGTACTCCAGGATACAACGGAACCAACTGTGAAACTATCATCGACAATTGTGCCTCGAGGTAAATAGTTGCATATAATTAGTTTTTATAAAAGCAATGGCAAAAGGCTTGAGCGTCCCTTTAATGTGGGTTCAAATCAACATGTACATTACCATGTAAGCTTTTAAATGCATCAAGCCATGTAATACAAATGATATAAAAGTATGTTGTATGGAACAAAGATGTTAACGATGTGCAGTTTGAGATTTAGATTGTTAATGATTGTCTAATAAATGCACCACTACATAGCCTTCTATTTGATGTCATATGACACTTCCTATTGTATATTGCATGAAAATATATGTTCGGGGAAAGTTAATCATAATGAAGAATTGTTTTTAATATCAGCGAATAGAAAGTATCCTCTACTCTTGTACGAGGCAGCATAGCATCAATGAGACATCACATAAAGTGGAGGTGTTGTGGCACGATTGGTTAATCGCTTGACTTCTGATTTCGGGACCCGAGCTCGAACCAAATCGATGCCCCGGCATTTTATATCCTTCAGCAAGGCATTTAATCCATTGCTCTCTACCCAGGAGTATAAATGGGTACTTGGTCGGGTGTTAAATTAACCTGTAGCGCTCTACATCATTGAGCAGCTTGGGCTAGTATGCTCCCCTGGGAGTTGAGATAATTGTGCCCAAGATACTTGTGTGGGTTTGAACTGTACTTGGTGACTAAGGGTAATAATGCGCCTCTGTATACGGCACCTAGATACATGGCGCTCTATAAATGCTATATAATAATAATTATTATTATTACAATTTGAAGCCAGTGATTTGTGCCACTGTCCATGTCCTTGATGTTTGGATTTGGGTTTACCAGGTTGGTAAATGATAGGTCACTCGTTGATCAAGTGATTGCAGTTAACCTGGGTGAGTCACATGTGCAGGCTGGGGAAGGTCTTTTGTTCCATCAATGAAAAGAACAACGTATTTATATAGTAAATTCATTACTAGAAATTTAAATAGTTCAGACAAATCTTCAAATGATACTGATAAATTATTTAAGTCTCATAACCAAAATTATATCACTTTTGGAAAAAATCATATCAAATTTATAATTAAAGGGATAGTTGAGTTCTGGTAAAGAGAGTACAGTTATGGTCAAACTGAATTTTAGTTACCAAAACCTGCACCATTACATTACAAACTAATAGTTATAACTCTACCGTGCTCGAAGAAGAAAAACAATGTGAAAAGCCTGTTATCATTAAAAAAAAGCCGTTAAAACTCAAAAGGGCGCTTTCAGGCATTTAAACAACAATATTGTGCATGTTATGTTTTGTTGAAATAGTGATAAGATTAATTTTTTGTAAATTTTTGAAAAGAGGAAGCATTATTTTGTTTTGTTTTAACGGCTGGTTCAAAATTAGCGAATAATTGTGGGGCCCCACAATGATTACAACTGGATATTTCAGCCATTTCTGAACCGATTTTGATCAAATAAAGTTTATTCTTTCATTAAAAATGTAAGCTCTCAGTCTTTCATTATATCACAACAAATTATTTTGTGTAGCGCCCTCTATACCAAAACTCAACTATCCCTTTAATGAGCAGTTATAATGTGACATACATAACTTCCATCGGCGGGTTGGATTTTGGTCCCTCGGGAAGTGTGAATAGGAGTATATATGCTGGTAGATTGCCCGGAAATGCTTGATTTCACGAAATACTTTTTCATATTTCAGCCCTTGTAAGGATGGTTCCTGCGTGAATGGCATACATTCTTTCACCTGCACCTGTGGAGTCGGTTTCAATGGAATCTTGTGCGACGGTGCAGTGGACAATTGCCAGGACCACGCGTGCCAGAATGGCAACTGCAGAAACAATCCGAAAGGATACTATACGTAGGTTTACTTAGACTTCCTCATATGGGATCGCTTCCCTAATTTCAGCTAGAGATTGCCACCTCAACTTTGTTCTCACTTATGTATGCCTTCAAGTTTTATATTTCTGCTATTAATTTAACTCTGTTTAAAGAATATGTTATTTGCAGACAGAGGAGATCCATGTCCTTACTTTTACTTCAAAATAGCATGATGAAACAAGAAAATAAGTTTTGATCATACAAATAGTATTAGATTTGTTCCTCGAAAATCCTAGGAACTGTTGGTTAAACAAAGTAAAAAAAGAGCAGAATGAGCGAAATTATGTGCGGTTTTTTAAAGCAGAAACGATCAAGATATGAGAAAAAATTTAATCTTAATGACCCGGATGATGGAAATTAATTGTCAACATTATTAGCTCTTTAATTACTCAAGGACCAAATTATATAAAGCTAAAGAATTGGAAGATTAATTTTATTACACAAATAACATGTACTAATATGAATAGTATTGTTTTTGGAGACAAACATAAACAAAAACACATAACATTCAATAAACAAGAAATGCGTCACTCAGTCCATAATCATGATAATGAAACTACGGACAAATGATTCAGTGCTGTAACTGTGTTTAACCTTGTTGCAATTAGCTAAAACTTCTTTAGTGAAAACCACAATGTTTCTATGGATCCGTTGTCCAATTACCCTTTGAACACCAAGCATGATACATTACATTTATTTAAAGGAATTATTTGCTGAACATGTGTGTGAATTAAACATAATGTTTTAAGATCTTTCACCCGAGCAAACAATTAATTATGATTTGTTTTAATTTTCATGGTTAAACTGGTTCATATGTTTTTTTTTGCATTTGTTGCACTCTTGTCTCTATGCAAACATTTTTGGGTAGGCCTATATTATATGTTCTGTTCTTATATGTAAACATTTAACTATTTGCTTGTGTTTTATGTGTAAGTAATTTACCAAGATTTGGTATATCAAACAGATGTTTACTCATTTGAATTTGAAATGGATGAAGAACTATATGAGCACATTGTTTAATAACTATCTGTTATAACTAATTTATTCAATTTCAGCAACACAATAAAAAAGAATGATTTTTATAATCATTTTGACTTGTCCACTTTTTTGTCAAATATAGATGTGACTGCAACCCAGGCTATTATGGTACGTACTGCGAGGGAGTGCGAGATCTGTGTCAGATGGATCGCTGTCTCAATGCCGCGGAATGCACACCACTTATCAATAACTACGAGTGTGTCTGTTTGGATGGATTCACTGGTCCCAACTGTGGAAACCAGACCGACAAGTGCACGACAGACCCCTGTCTTAATGGAGCAACTTGTGTGAACGAGTGGGGAAGCTTCTCATGCCGGTGCATGCCTGGATTCCAGGGAGATCTATGTGATGTATGTACATATGTGTATCTAATGAATTCAGTTGTCAAAATGATAAGTACACTAGACATTTTCCAATTTCTATTTTCACAGCCTATTTTAGAAGTTGATTTTTCTAATAATCGTCCTGTTCCCTTCGATATTCTGTAATCTCCAATGAATTTGTACACAATCCACCAGGTTCCCGTTGTCAATTGGTTAAATCTGTTCAGACCATTTCTCAAACTGGATGAACAACTTTGTTTTATCTATTGCATCTTGGTTACGTTGAATGTGCTAGCGGCTGACTGACTCTTATACATTAATCTTTCAGTAATCAAATGTGTTTCCATATATTTTCATGTTCCATATGAACAGTTAGATATTGATAACTGTGAGGGATATGCGTGTGCCAACGGATCAACTTGCGTTGATGATATCGATGGCTATACTTGCAAGTGCTCGTTCGGTAGATACGGGGAGCGTTGCCAGCTGCAATCTGATCCATGCGCCAATAACACATCTTGTCTGAACGGCGGGCTCTGTTCGGCTGGTGATGATGGCTACACCTGCACCTGTATCGAGGGGTACACAGGGAGCACGTGTGAAAGCAACATTGACGAGTGTCTGATTGGACAGCCATGTTTCAACAACGCAACATGTGTAGACATGGTATGTATTGGCATAATTTGTTTTCTGAGCCATGTTAATATTCTAATCGTTCTTCACTGTAATGTTTTTTTTAAAAATAAATATTTGGTAAGCAATCGGTTGCCCCATATCTTTTAATCTAGGCATATATAAAAGACCTGGGAAAATGTTTACAGTGTATTGTTAGGTGTGTACGTGTCATCGATATCGATGGTACGTGTATTGTGTGTCGCTGCGTAACCCGCGTATGTCGTAATAGTATCAACTTATTAAGTGCCAAATTATCCAGAGGCTGAGTTGTCTCAAGCCATATTTTTCCGAAGTGAAACAGACAAATTTTAATTTCGTTTATTGAAGAAGTTAAGGGTTCTATTAATGTGATATTTCTGACACATTTTACTAACATCTTTCCCTAGCTACATGCACATTTTGAGAAAGATCCGAGGTGTTTGCAAATGTGTTACACGATCTTTAAAAGGTAGTAACATTGTCAAAATCTACAAAACCTTCTTAGAACTCTAGCAGTTCTCATATACCTCGTTTTATTTGTATTACAAGCAAGAACATACTTGGGTTTTCCGAATTTCTCTTCCGTTAACAAAATATGTACAATTGAAATGTTCGGATTTGATATCCTCCATTGGATAGTTTAAGCAGTGTACAAAGTCAGTGCAATGAGTGAGCAAATATCACTTTGCATATTCGCTCATGACTCGGCTCTTCGACATATCGGATTGCCGAAATACATATTTTATCAAACCTTTTTTGCACATGAAAAGCTTTCTTCCAAAAGGCAATATCCACTTTCGAAAACGGGTTTTTTGGGCCCAAATTTGTACACGTGCCTATGGGAATATGAAAATTTAACTTTTTATATTTTGATTTTGAGTGAGTAATTTGGCGTAAAATGCGGATTCCTAGATAGCTACGTAGCTTATAAATGTATATCGTTAACTCAATCTTTATAACAAATGGATTTAGCGCCTTTTGGTACTAAGCTCTTCACATGTCAACAAAGTTAGTTTATTACATTTACTAAATTCCTTTAACAAAAGAGATTTGAATCCAACATATTGCATTAATTTGAACAATTATTTTGACAAAATGAATAATGACATTAAGTCAATTACTCCATTTGTATAACCTCATTAAATCTTAAACTTCGGATAGAATAGTATGGTTTTTATAAAGAAGAAGACAATTTACACAAAATGAATTTGAACTTGGATAATTCAGGCCCGTAGACAGGATTTTTCATGGGGAGGTGCGAAATTTACAAAAACGGGACCGAGACCACTTGCCAAAAATTATTGAGGCCGAGACCACAGGCTGAGAGTCGTGTAAGCCGGTTAAGATGGTCAAGACCAATAACAAGTGGACTCGAGACTGGTAGAAAATGAACCCGAGACCGGCAAAAAGTGGACCCGAGACCGGCAAAAAGTGGACCTTTCTGAATTTGGGGGGGGGGGGGGGGGGGCGCTAAATCCATTTTTTATAAAAAAAATTTAGTTAACAATATACATTTATAAGCTACGTAGCTATCTAGGAATCCGCAGTTTACGCCAAATTACTCACTCAAAATCAAAATATAAAAAAGTTGGCTACGGGCCTGTAATTATAAAAGTTCAAGTTAATATAATTTGTCCTTTCTAGCTTGCCATAATATCTATTTCGAAGAGTGCAGGGACTAAGTATGCCTTCATGTTGGCCTTTATACTGCTTTGAGTAGAATATTGATGCAAGTTGTATCACTTTGCTATGCAGGTAAATGGCGTCAGGTGCATGTGTCAAGCTGGATTTACAGGAGAGGCATGTGATGCAGAAATAGACGAATGCTTGCCAAACCCCTGTAAGAATGGATCAACTTGTATCTACGAGATTGGGCGTTTCCGTTGCATATGTGCTGCAGGTAAGGATTTGTGCATGTATGTTTGTGTGTCTGTGTGTGTGTGTGTGTGTGTGTGTGAATGCATGTGCGCTAACTTGTCAGAAATCTATAAATCATAATTGGTAGTTTTTCACACATTAAAGGGATCTAGTAACTTTGTTGACATGTGCAAAAAGTGATGAATGGTTGATGCAATGTATATGGTTGTTATCTCATATGTCCACAGGGTATTGTGTGAAAATTTCAAGTCAAATGGACATTGTATGGCCAAGTAATGAGCGAAAATGCAAAGTGATATTCAGTAACTCACTGCACTCACTTTGTGCACGGAAGAAAAACTCGCCCGGAGTTTTTCTTATCTGAATACTTCAATCATACATATCTTTGTAACGAAAGGGAAATTTGAAAAACCGAAACCTGTCCCCTGATTTTATTGTTAATACGAATACAACAAGGTATAAGGGAACCGCTAGAATAACAATTTTATTTTGAGGATTTGGACAATGTTACTAAGTCCCTTTAAAGTATGTATTGCATATGAGGATGTATTAATGAACATACAGTATAAAGTCTTATCCTTAATTTGGCTGAACCTTTTATCAAAATTATCACAATAATCCGAAACATGGCTATTCAAAATATCAAATAACAACGAAATATTTTTGCCCTAATTGAGTTCACGTTTATCCACTTGTCAAGGTCTTACTGGAACACTTTGTGAGAAAGACATCGCCGAGTGTGCATCCAACCCGTGTAAAAACCATGGCACCTGTATTGATGAAACTAATCAGTACATATGTCAGTGTTCAGAGGGATACAGGTAAATTAAACTGCATCATTATATTCATGATTATTCTACTCTATTTGAACCGATTTTCTACACATTCATAATCAGTGGTTATCTTGAATTTCCGATCTAATACAATCATCAAATGTACTTCTATAGTTCAGAACAAACAAAGATATTTTACAAAATCACTAACATTTCTATTTATCATACCATAACTGAAAATACAATTTTTTCAATTTAAATAGTGATCTTCGTCAGGGTTCATAATACATAAAATAGCATGCACCGTTCGGAAATGAAGCGCATGCATAATGATGATGATAATGATAATAATGATAATAATATACATTCAAAGAGCATAAATTGCAATGAGCCCCTAAGCGCTATAATTATTACCCCAGTTAACGTATACACACTTCTATCATTTCCTCATACAAAGTGCACAAGTTTGACAAATGAAAATATATGTGCTTTTCAAACTGTTACGCTTTTAGACATACAATAAAAATAATAGTATATGTATATATGCCCATATACAATATAATTATACAGTGTTAAACAATTTAAATGGTGGATAATTTACAGTGGAGCCAACTGCGAGTCGTATGTCAGCTACTGCAACCCCAATCCATGCATGAATAACGGGACCTGTACAGACGCCCTCTTGCAATCAGTGTGCGAGTGCCCAGTAGGATATACCGGCAGCCTGTGTGAAAGAGGTAAATGATAATAATAACTTGCATTTATATATCGCTCAATATAGGGTTTCTAAGCGCTGTTACATACTAATAATAATTATCAGTTAAATAAATAAATAACGCCATTAAAAAAAACACACTTTCTTTGTTTATAATCATTATATTATGACAAATTATGATGACACTAAGCAAAGCAAGTGCACAATTTAGAATAACGTAATGTCAAGTGAGAGGATATTGAATTTTACTATAAACATGCTGAAATTGATTTAAATAATTTGGTTTTGAGTTCAGTCCGTTGTAGTGGAGGCACGGATTTGGACGGGTTAGAAGATGCGTGTTCCGTAGTGGGTGTGGGGGATAGAACCAGTGTTGAAAAATTGTACAAGTTGCAAACTCACGAACGCAGTATGTTTTTTTTTTTTTTACAAAGCATTGCCAACATTCACTACACTGACTTGACATTAATAGGTCCATACACATACAATAATTAGATTCAAATATAGAGGAAAATGACTATAACTATTTTAAATGAGTGAAAATGAGCAAAGAAAATAGGCTTCGCCGGGAATCGAACACGAGACCTCCGGATTGCTCAACCCAACGAGTCACGAAGACTTTTGAAGACGAAGACTGTTGAATGGGGGGGGGGGGGGGGGGGGGGCGTTCCCAGGAAACCCATACAGCCACGACGACTCTTGAAGACGAATATTCTTGAATGGGGGGCGTTCCCATGAAACCATTTTCATTGCTCGATTAATCAGAAGCTATATAAGCCGGGCATAATCCTAAGAATAATTCAATCGACTTTTCTAAAGAAAGGCGCGGGATCACGCGAAGTGATGCATCTTTTTGGTTAATTAAATTCAAACATAGAGGAAACTGACTAAATATTTTAAATTATTGAAAATGAGCAAAGAAAATAGAATAATATTACATACGTGACCTAGCATTTTGAATTTGACGTTCTGGAGGTCTTGTTGTTTTTATGAATTTTATTATATAAACCCATACTAAAATCCCCATATATTTTGTACATAGCCACTGCCTGCCAGGTACATGTACGCAAGTAGTTGATAGCACCAAAAAAGAAATCCCATCAGTAAGAAGTATTCCAGTATTAGTTGCCTGTTAGGCGCACTCTGTGCATGCTAATAAACTAATTTTCAATACGTTATACATGTATTACTGCTTAAGTCATATTGATTAGAATTATTAGAAGGGACGGAAATATGTATTCTACGCTACACAAACGCATGACATGTTGATTATTGTTGTACGCTCCAACCGTTACGCTTTGAATAACAATAACAAAAAGAGTCACACAGTAATACGTGTTCAAAATAATGTTTTTCATCTTATAAATCGATCTTTAATACTATTCATACATGTTTTTTTATGGTTGCGTATTCTGGAAGGATTAATTGTATTGCTTTCCTCTGTATTAGTATTACCTACAAATGTTGACTTGATGCTAACTTCTGACACGCCTCGTCTCAGTCACCGCGCTATATTTGCCAGCCAGACCCAGAGCGTCACTGTGTCATTCTGGATACATGCTAGTCCATCATTCGGGAACGAGGTAGGAACGTTCCTAAGTGTACAGACAGGAAACGTAACGTTTGGACTAGGGAGCCTCTGTAACATCACATTTTTCATCAACAGGTATTTAAATTTTCTTCTAAAAATAAATATCTTTTTTCTAGAACATCCTCTCTCCTAGCTTCCTATCAAACTATTTAATATGTGTTACTGCAGGCAAGGTATAATGTTTTTGAATAATAAGCAGTGACTAGCTATAAACGTTAGGAAAACTATTAACCCAACTCACCGCTCCTACATGCGGAAAATATATAATGCCAATATATCGTGCGGTATATGCACAAATCTTTCCTCTTCTGCACCCGTCTTGATCCATCTTTGCTACGCATCTGTGACAATTATAAGACACTTCAGTTTTGCACTAGCCTTCGTTTGGGGATTAATAAACTCATATCCACAAACCTACGGAGATTCCAATCTATACATTGATTTTGTCTAGTGGTGAGAGTGTATCGAGTGGAGCTTCACTGTGTGATGGACAATGGCACCAGATTACGATGCAGGTCCCTGAACTACGTCGTCTCGATATCATCATCGACAGAGTAAACCTCTTTACCAGTCTCACTGGAGATTCTGTTACGATGGAGTCATCTTCCAAACTTGCTCTTATAATCGGCCCTGATGTCATAACCCAAGGAGGTAAGGTTACTTTTTTTCATTATTTGTTTACATTCTGACAACAAACTCTTACCTTTCAACTATTGAGCAATGTAGCATCTGGGACTAGTAGCTTTTATGAAGACAGCTGCCACTTACAACTAGTCTCCCCAGCTGATTCAATCACTACACTGGGTGTTATAATTTCATACAGGGCCTTTTTATTTTGCTTTTAATGAATTGTTCATGAGCGAGAACTGTAATATGAATAATTCAGGAAAATGATAAAATCAGATGGCTAGTAGGCCTACTGTGCCAGCGTCCACGGTCCGTTGATCCAGAGCGATAGTAGTGTATACTATGTAACAAGAGGATACATATCACAACAAATTATGTTTACATTGATTTACATAATAACATTTAACAAGGCTTAGGCAAAATGTCGAAAGATTAGATTGAAAGAAAATTTACCATGATTAAATGATGGATGCGACTGCTTGCGAATCACCATTGAGCACAATGATTGCTTGACTTCATGGAAAATAACCTGTCCTTGATCCACTCGTTTTTGGTCGATGACATTGATGCAATAAAGGGTGTGCATAAAACACATAAGAACCGTTCGCTTGGTTCACTTGCATGCAGTGTTGCTAGCTGGTGATCGAAAATGTTGTGATTTTTAATTTTAGAGACATGTGTATTATGGAGAAGTCCAACATTGTCACCAAGTGAAATATGTTTCGTTATGATTCCAGGGACCAGTGAAAAGGGTATAAATGTACATTCATACATTATGATAATTTTTTTACAATTTTCTTACAAAAATAACAATTACGATGTATGTTGATTACATTACACTTATATATATACACACACACACACACACACACACACACACACACACACACACACACACACACACACACACACACACACACACACACACTTACACACATTAACACCTGCATCTTGTTTGACGTGGATGCTATGCACTGTATAGTACATAGCATGAGGGTATATTGGCAGTGATATCTGTCATTTTGTGAATTTGTTAATTTTTGGTCTTCTGTGATTTGGCAACATGGCACATGTTTGCGACATACATTGGCAAAATTTTTCCTAAAATAACAACAACTCAACATCATTTTACCAAGTAAATTCTGAACTTGTTTGCAGATGTGATCAAATTTCACAACTTCAATGTGTGGAGTCGAGTTTTAGAAGGCGATGATCTGGAGCATGTCCAAACGAATTGCGCCACCAGTGTCTTCGGGGAAATTGTGCCGTGGACTGATCTTGTCAACATTGCTGAGACTGAAGGAACAGACGACTCCCCTTCCATTTGTGATGGTATATATACATTATCTAGACAATTACGCAGGCTTTCGAGCAGATGCACAGTTCATGTATGGACCTGCAATTTCGGCATTGCGCCTGTCCTGTCCTTACACAGCCCTTAAAAAAAAATATTAAAGATGATGATAATGAAAATCAATATTTATATTGTGCAATATCCACCTAATAGGGTGCTAAATGATTGCCCAGGCTCGGTTTGAACGGAAGCACCTGTGTGAACAAATAACACTCATATGGGCGCTTGTGTGAGTCTTGTGTCATTATATAAACAAGTTGGATAAAAGGTTGAACATTTGGAAAAAGAGTTTTAATACGTTAAATTTGCTGGGAGAAATGAAAATTGAAAATATGAAAGTAGGAGAATTAAGGCACATGTAAAATTGATTGACAACCTACATGCATACACCATAAATTTGAAACAAAGTAAATCAGTGAATAATTTAATACATTCAATATTTTTCATATGCCAGCAAATGCTTTCTGTTTGCAGGTGAATGTTTAATGCATGTTACATGCATCATGATGATTTGATGCTGCTTACAGGCAATTAGCTGAAATACCCACTAAGGCCCAAACATTTTTTTTTGTTGGATTGTAGTAACGGGCAACCAAAAATTAGGGCAGGTATGTAGGTTATTATTATTTTTTTTTGCAGGATTCGCACGAATACACAAAAACACACATATAACACACACATAACAGATATCGCAATTGGAAAACAAAAAATCAGAAAAAACCTTTAGGGTCGGCGGTATTTTTAGGGTCGGGCGGGTTACGCCAATCCAACAATTTATTTTTCATGGCCTAAGTGGAGTATACATTGAACGGAAGAACATGTAAAGAGCTTTGATACTCGTATAGAGATGTATCAAATAACTTTTGTTATTGATATTGTCGTTTTTGTTATTATCTTCATTACTATTTTTATTATTATTATTATTATTGAAATTATTGCTATTGTCATTATTACTTGCTAGTGATATAATCGCTCTGTTCTCTTAAAGACATCAACGAGTGTGCCATGACGTCGCCCGAGCTCTGCCATAATGGAGGCACCTGTGTGAACAAACTCGGCTCCTATGGATGCTTGTGTGAGTCCGGCTACACTGGGCCACGCTGCGAGGATGAAGTAGACCCGTGTGAGGAACGTGTCTGCCAAAATGATGGTTCTTGCATGAGGGATAGCAGCACTGGCACTGCTGTATGTGAATGCCCGGCAAACACGACTGGATCTGCGTGCGAAAACTTGATAAGTGAGATTCGTAAATATACTGCATTGTAATAACATCATCTTATCAAGCCTTCTTTTGGGATTTTGATAATTTTGTATTAAAGAAATGAGAAACTTGAGCTTAATGTTTATATTAAGTTTATTACCGCATGGCAATTTATATTGTTATCTTGATAGCATATAATATCAGTCGGTAGCTGTCCTGTCACACTGATATTGCAGTTTGACCAACGTGTTTGATATACATATTATCTAAGCCACAGGACAGTTTGAGCAAACCCTCCAAAATGAACTCCCAATTTTAACGCTAATTCCTAATTGCTTTAATATTCGCCGGGCAGTCAAATTGTAATCATCACATGGATTTCTTTGTTATTGTCGTTTTTACCTCGATTGTCAATTTCCCTTTTATAATCCTGACAGAGCAGTGTAGTTGTATACAATATAAATATGCAGATACTCCGCATTGTTCAAAGACATTTGCAAATGTATATTAATCTGAAACATAATGGCCAGTATTCTACTAAATATATCAACTTACGCAATACTAAAAAGACAAAAATTACCAGATAACCAGTAAAACAATTCCGCACCTGTACAATTTGATTTGCACATTGATGGTTGTCATGCACTTTGAGAGATTAGCTAATTGCTTCTCATCAGACCAACATTCCAATGAAATGGTTAAAATAGTCTCCAGTAATAGTATGTCCTCCGACTAAAAGGACATTATAATACTGCAGACATGTTCAACCATTTCATTGGAAAGTTTTCCTTTGTCTGGATGTCTAATGACAAGAGACAATCAATGTGATTGCCAAATTCCACATGTGTGAGCTGGTTTACTGGCTACTGGTAATTTCTGTCATTTTTAGTCTCGCTTAAGTTGATAAATTTAGTAGAATACCAGTATCGGAGTAATATGTAATCTTCAATTCAATAATTTCATGTAGAGATTCTTACGTTACAGACACCTTACTATCTTTCTCAGTTCACGGTGGCTGGAATGAGTGGTCACCTTGGCAGGAGTGCAGCGCATCTTGTGCAGGTGGAACCATGTCTCGATTGAGAGAATGTGTCAACCCAAGTCCGAATGAGTTTGGAGAATCATGTGACGGGGATAGCGTAGAGGAAACAACATGCAATGAAGATGCCTGTCCAAGAGCAAGTTAGTCGTTGAGGTTGGAGTGTGGATAGGGGTTGGGGAAATGATAGGATGAAATTATATTTAGACACTTGGCACCCGAGTTTAACATTATTTGATAATAAACGATTGTGTGTTGATGTTTGTAGCCTTGTGAAAGAAAGCATACATTGTTTTGCATTAATGTAATAAGTATTATCAGTTATAAAATTAAGCCTCAATTAACATGCTGCTCTGTTAGATATTCAGATGTTGTGGAAATTTTTTACCAGCATGGAACTAAAGGCACTGACAATTGAGGACAGAGGGTCATGTCGGATTTATGATAGCCTTTGACCATCACGGGCATTGAAAATGGTTTCGAGGACGGAACAGCCTTTACAAGTTCTTTCTAGCTCATTTGGTAGAGCTCTGGTGTAGCAGTCCGGAGGTATTGAGTTCGAATTCTGCAGAAACCCATTTTTTTTTGTTATTCTTTATTTCTGGTCAGTTTCCCTATGTTTGAAATAATATCTTCCTTTTGCGATACAGGTTGTACCATACTGCAGACCCCAACCAGGGGAATGCTCTCCTGTACGAATGAAGGTGAAAATGAAGTCTGCGTCATCGGGTGCCATCCTGGATACTCATTCTCTGGGTACCCATATCCGAAATATGTATGTGGACCAGAGACAGAATACCGATGGCCTCATCAGAGTGCGCGCAATCCTCTTGCTAAATTACCAGGCTGCACAAGTAAGTGATGATTTGTCTTCTTACATCTAGAAATTCATTATGGGAACGCATTCTAGGGCATGTTAATTTTCTGACCATGATCACCGATGCAGACCCTGGCCACAATCGAGTATGTCGATGATAGTGAAAGAGGACATCCAAGAGCAGGATGTCTCTCAGTCCATCCATCAAAGTCATCATAGTCTATCAACCATATGTGTTATGTTTATAAAGCCGCAATGGGAAAGTTATGGAAATCAAGTTTATCATGATGTATATAGACCCACTAATTTTGGGAAACATTATTAAAAGCAAGGATTTACATGGCGAAAATTCGAACCTTGAAATTATACGTGATCCGCTGAGATCAAATCTAAAATCCACTGTCTGTACACCCGACATGTCACTGGTAAGTAACTATGGATACATGTTTGATCAGTCCTTGCAGCTGTAGATGAATTGTATCATACATGTGTCTTGCCAAAGTTATTTAAATGCAGTTATTGTCAGCTATTTACTCTATATAATATAATGTTGCAGTAATTACACAATACTCCTTGCTTGACGATGCTCTGCTCTGCGATAGGCAGTAATAAAACACCACTATAATTATTACTTAAATTCACCCTTATTCACTATACACCTATATATCAGTATCTTTGAAATTAAATGCTTTAAATGTGTGATCCTTGTTTTCTTCATCTCAGAGATTGGAGGAGCAAATACCTTGTCAGTAACTACACAAATCGTATACCCCGGTTTGCCATGTGGCTCGGAGGAAGAGAGAAACGAGTTGATAATGAGTTTCCAGGAGGAATTGGAGGAAAATGGTTCTGTACTAGGGTGTGGAACATCTATGAATTGTACATTCAGTTCCATTGAGGTAAGTGGGCCACATTTTATTCACGGAATTGTAGTTTGTAGTAAGAATCTGGTAACGGGTTTAATGGATATAATAATAATGATTCTAAATTTAACAAACCGCATGTATTGTCAGCAGACAAGGTCATCTGTAGTATAAAGGTCGCCATCCAAATTAATATTATGTGCATTGAATTTTGCCAAATCTGTCAAAGCAGCTGTAATGTAGTTCCACGGTCTTTTGAAAATGCCTTGTCTACTGATTGTCATGGCGCATATTTTTCATCGTAATCCTGGTCACCTGGGCACGTGTTAAACCTGCACAATTATTTTATGCACCTTCTCAACTGTTTTGTTAGAATTCTAGCCGCAAGCAACCATTTGGGCGCATTATGCTTATTTACATCCCACCAAGTTATAACAATATATTATTAATGTTTTGTCAAGACATGCTATATTGCATCAATCACATATCATTGTCGAGCATTTCATTTGTATACCACACAAATTATGACGTGTTATATAATATATCCATGGATGATCGGAGAAATTGAATTTGAGAAATGTGCATCAATGCTGTGTGTACGCATACTTTTAAATTAACCTCGTATGAACAGGTGAATAACTGTGTCAATGAAACCGCGCTGGAGGGACGTAAGAAGAGATCTACAACCGACCCTGTGAGCCTTACCTATGCAGTTGACATGATGGCACTCAAACAAACGGCTCAGAAGGTTGGTTACACTCCTATGTAGAATTTATTTATGATAAAAATTGGAGTCCTATTTTATATTACTTAAAGGGGTAGTTTAGTTTTTGGTAGAGAGGGCGCTGCACATCACAATTTTTTTGTGAGGTAATGACAAAATTTGAGAGAACATGCAATTTTAATGGCAGAATAAACTTGATTTGGTCAAAATCGACCCAGAAACGGCTGAAATATCAATAAATATATCTGATCTTATAATTATTTGGGGCCCAAATAATTAGATGATTTTTAGAAAAAAATAAAAAAAATGCTTGCACTTTTTCAAAAATGTTCAAAAGCGTTGTTTAAGTAGTTGTTGATGATCTCGCTATTTAATCATTATATCAATAGAACATCACATGCATAATTTTGTATGAAAAATGGTTGAAACCAATGCCTTTTTAAAAAGCGCCCTCTTGTGTTTAAATGGCTCTTTTTCAATGATAACAGGCTTTTTAGGTAGTCGTTTGTAATTTTGTATACCTTTTGAGCATGGTGGAGTTATAACTATTAGTTTATAATGTTACTGTACCGGTTTTGGCTACTAAAGTTCAGCCTTACCAAAACTAAACTACCCCTTTAAGGTATTCATTATCTTTCCATTATTATACTTTAGAATGTGACATATATTGGTTACAGAAATCGATTCCATAACAAAATGAGAAAGTGGAAAGGTTTATAGAAATGTGTTATCGCAAGTTGAAAATTCATCATGGACATGCAGAAGACCTAGGAATACGGGGTGGTCGTTTTGTATTTTAATATAACTGGTATGTTTTGCAGACTCGTCTTTTCTATCAGTCATATTGACCAATAGTATAGAGATAAATTATTGATATTGTGATCACACAGCTACCCATTAAAAGGAAGAGAATGGATAACTAATTTGGAACATTGTCCTAGAGGTTTTTGTTTTACAAGATGGTAGGCTTAAATGCATAATTGACGCCAGCATTGATTCAGAAAAAGTAAGAAAATGCGCCTAATCCATAAATTAGATTGACACAAGTGCGCCTATTCCATGACTTGCAGTTAATCACAACTTTGCGATTGATCGCACCTCTTAAGGGGGCATGCATACCTTATAGATGTTGGTTTTGGAAAGAAAAATTGATATTGAGTTTTTACATTCATTTTATTGGGGAATATTCAAACTATCCAAATCCAAAATTGTATGCGAAAATTCCACTTGGAAATGCTTCAAAATCGTTCCTAATTAAAAATAAATCAATGAACTTGAACGCGATTTTTAATTTTACGGCAGAACCAAAAGGAAAAATAGCAACACAATTCTTAAATTTTCATCCCTTTTCCCCAAGTAAGATATCAAATTGTAGGGGCAAAAGAGATCTACACAATTAACATAGTTCTGAAGTAGCAGTATGCTGCCATCTGTTGGCAAAAGGGAGAAATTCATCCTGTCTATATGTGTGTTTACACATGATCGGTATTACGATGCAATGTTACTCTCAAAATTGGTTGAAATAGACCCAAATTTCCAAAAAGATGACATGATTTCATGGTGTTCAGTTCCATAATATAAAGAAGGCAAGGATTAAGGACAGAGAAACAGCATAACATCTACAAATTCATTTAGAAAGGAGGTTATATGCAAAGAATTCAATTTCTTAGCAGAAACTTTAGTCCAGCCCCACGCATAGAAATTTGCGTATGGTTTTGGATGGAAACTACATTAGTGGTGGTGTAGTTTACTAATTAATCATGCATTTTGTTAATTAAAATGATTTTTTGACATTCTAAATGAATATTTTATTTAGATTTGAACATTATAATAGATCTCATAATGAATTTTTTAAGGAAACAAGTTTTTAAACTGCGAAAACGATGGCATGATGGCTTCTGTATTATACTACGATTGGCAAAAACATGCATTTTGCATTGCTTATTATTTCCTTTGTTTTCTCAGAATGTGATTTGCATGTGAATGGAGTGCACATGTGAAGGGATTTTGTGAAAATGGAATGACTTAGAGAGCTGAAATTTGGCATAATGCTTTGTTAGTGTATGTATTTGAAACTGAGTTATTGATTTCACATGGTGTATTTTGTATGTGTAATTATTAGGGCATGAATATATAATTACCGTAGGTAATCGGAAAGGTATTATTTCATTAAAAAACACCCAAGGCATTATTTTCCAACAAATCTGTTAACTCAGTTTTGAATATAAGATACATGGAACATACTCACAAAGTTTAAATGAATGAGTGGTTTTTGAAATAAGCTTACACATGTATTTTCTTTTGTATTTCTTTATATGCAAATTTGGCCACGTGGTTTTGAATTACACATTACGGTATGTAAAAAGATCCGTAATGTGACATATTATCAAAAAACATTATCTTCAATGGTAACAAAATATTTCTAAAGCAATACCAGTGAAAAACAATATCCATGTTATGATAGTATGCATGCCCCCTTAATACAACATTCCCCAGGTGGAATACAATTTCATCTCACATATGAATGACATTTAAAAAATTGATTTTCTCAAATATACAGATGCCGCTCTTCTAATGTATGATCGCATAAGCATCATGTATTTCGCATTGGTGAATAACGGTTCCTTTGCAATCGATGTTGATGGGCATGTCTACTCAGGCAATCTCACTACTGAGGGGAGTGTTACTGCTTCATGTCCTATGGGGACAATAAACAGCTTTGTGGGATACTGCCGTGAGTATTGTATGTTATATGTGTTCTTATCATATTACATGTACCAATAATACTGTATTATATCATATATTTATCTATTCATTTATTTATTCATATTCTTCATTCCTTGTTTAATCATCGGTCGAAAGTACTTCACTAGACTAGGATAACGTTTTGTGCAATTCTCCTTACCAACCTGTTTAAAGGGAAAGTTGAGTTTTGGTAGAGAGGGCGCTAGACTACTTAATTGGTTTGTGAGGTAATGAAAAACTGAGTGTAACATTTGAAAGAGCATAATATTTAAACAATAAAATCATCTTTGTTTGATCAAAATCGGTTCAGAACCGGCTGAAATATCCATAAATATAACAATTTGTAATAAACCCGGGGCCCGGGTTTATTAGAGAATTTTGAACCAGCCGTTAAAAATTCAAAAAAATGCTTCCTCTTTTCAAAAAAGTTACAAAATAGGTATTTAAATAGTTGTTGGTTATTTCTCTATCTAATCACTATTTCAACAAAGCATCACATGCACAATATTTTATTCAAAATGGTTGAAACCGATGAGTGTTTAGAGAGCGCCCTCTTACGTTTTAACGGCTCTTTTTGAATGATAACATGATCTTTACTACGTCATTTGTAATTTTGTGTTCCTTTCTAGTTATAACTATTAGTTTGTAATGTAATGATGCAGGTTTTGGTTACTAAAATTCAGTTTCACTAAAACTGTACTCTCCTTACCAGAACTCAACTATCCCTTTAAAAAAGTGATTCAAATACAAGTACAGAACTCTCGTATACCTGTGAGAAGAGCCCCGTCTTAACACACCTTACCCCAATGCCATCCTTATAAGGACTTGTCCGTCTCCTTTGAGTGTTCGTATATACACAGCTTTCACTGTATGTGCATTCTTTCTTCTCAATACACATCTTGTTTTTTTGGTTACAGTCCCTTGCTCGAAGGGTGCCTACTTCGACACAACACATTCACTACCTAGGTGTACGCCATGCCCATTCCACACCTACCAAGATATTGAGCGTCAGACAGAGTGCATACCCTGTCCGAGTGGACGGATTACCCTGGGAACCTCATCCGACAGCGTCACTCAGTGCATTGGTAAGTCATTAGTTTACCCTTAGGGGTACCATGGTCGACTCTTTCAATAGTCATCAAATTAGATCTCCGGAATAGATCTGGTTATTTTTGTGCTAAATGTATACGATGTACAGTGATATACAAAACAGACGCTTTACTTTTTACCAAGCCTTCGCTAAATATATTTCAAAGAGGGAATTAAATAGTTTATGTATTTTTCCTAGAGAAAGAAGATTAATGTCTTTCAATTTGGCATTCAGAGGGTTAATTTGACAAGTTGTGTATATGGTGATTCATATTATATTGAATACAGCAACAATACTGATGCATGTTTCTGGGGGGCATGTAAATCACATAGTATTATTGACACATACATACAACATTGCCCAGCTAGCCACCTGACGTCGGGCCGATGTCGGAAGTTGGTTGCCGGATGTCGGCATATCGCCGTTGGCTCGAGGTTAAAATGTCCGCCAGCCCAACATCGTCACGACGTCATTTTTGTGATATATTGGCATAACGTCATTTTCCGACAATGGCCCAACATCATGTCTGATGTTGGGCCATTGTCGGAAAATGACGTTATGCCAATATATCACAAAAATGACGTCGTGACGATGTTGGGCTGGCGGACATTTTAACCTCGAGCCAACGGCGATATGCCGACATCCGGCAACCAACTTCCGACATCGGCCCGACGTCAGGTGGCTAGCTGGGTGGGTCAGTATGGAAACATCAGTGTAATATTGTGAAATATTGTGAAATTTTGTATATTTGTCTCTTATATTATGGACATCTTTTCTTATGAAAAAACTTGAAATTGAACTGGCAGAAGAAAAAGAAAAGGTTAATCATGGTATTCAGATTCATACGCATAAATATTATAATCAGTCCAATTACCTGCAAGTTATTACCAATATTGATTTAATTTTCTTTAAATCTCAGAACCCTGTCCTACAGGATCATACCACAACTTATTGACAAACACCTATGTGACATCGTGCCTTCCGTGCCCCGTCAACTCGTACCAGAATGATACCGGCCAAGATACATGCAAGGCCTGCCCAGAGGAAAGGGTCACTTTGCAGACAAATTCTACAAAATCCTTGGACTGCGTCAGTAAGTGTGCTCAGGATTCCAGTCGTGTAAACTTGTGTGGCTAAGTGTAATGTATGTGTGGAGTGGGCAACATTGATGATAATACAATTAAACGTAAACTTGCCTCTGGAAATCCTTTCATATAACAACACTTGTTGAACTGGCAAAAGAAAAATGATAACATTTTTACCTGATCATAGTACGATTGTACTTTACAACAAGATGCTTCACATGCATGATAAGGCCTATTTATATTTCCCCTAAGTTGACTTCATATCCTTCAGGTTTGTGTCGGGTTTATATAGCGATGTGCTGGCACGATCATTATTTTGATAGGGTTTTAGGAAGAACTAGCCACAATATGGCCTTTGGTTATTGATACAGGCTCTGGTTTATAGCAATAAAGATGTCTAACGTTCAATTTCTGGGAAATCCCAATTTTCCTTGCTCATTTTTTCATTTACCTTTTGATATATATCTGGTAAGCTTCCTCTTTGTTTGATTTACCTTACAACAAAATGTTGCTTAACTTCGCATGATTCCTCACATTTTCCCTAAGAACATTTCATATTCTTCGGGTTTGTGTCGGATATTCTTTGTGTTTGTGTCGGGTTTATACATCTTCTTACTAGCACGAGCATACATGTAGTAAAGCGTGTATGGTAGAGCTACCATCAATATGGTTTGTGTGACTCAATGGAATTATAGCATCGATCTGCATTACGGACTCTAGCCTAGGTCTTGGATTCATTTCCCGTCAAAGATAACATTTCTTTGATAATGTTTTTTTTCATATATTTTTTTTTTCTGATCAGTTTCTCGTTTAAATGTACTATGTAATATTCAGTATAATAACATGCAATTATTCTTCTTATGTGTTCTGCATACAGTTGTTTGCAGAGCTGGTATGTATAAGGATGACTCTGGCATCGGTGTTGCAGAAACACACTACAACGACTCTAGCCTAAATGATCCCATGTGCACTGCATGCCCTGTTGGGACATTCCAAGAGAAGCGAATTCATCAGGAAGTGCAGTGTGACCCGTGTCCCGAAGGTTCTATCACTGCAGGGAATGGATCGACCAGTTATGCTGACTGTTTTACGGGTAAAGATATTAGTAGGGTTACTACAGGGACAACAATGCAAGTAAAGTTTTGATGTTGTACATTTCACGAATATACAGCCTATACATACTTACTCACAGTAAGCACATTTTTAATCCCTAGGCTAAAAGAGCCTATCAAATCTAAAATTCAGATTCAGATTCAGTTTATTCGGCAAAATAAAACAATACAAAATCAACAATCAAATTTACATTTTTATAAATAATAGCCGGGACCTCGGAGAAGCAGCATGTGCTTGTATGTGAGGCCCCATTACAGAAAATTAAACAATTACACATTACGACTAAATGATAATAAAAACAAATATATACAAAAGTACAAGTTTATGTATGGCAGTGATTTCCTAGACACATATACATCACACTCATACACACATTCACACAGGATAGGAAAGGTGAGAGAGAGAAGAAGGAGATCTAGTCAGCCATGGATGACATGTTATTGAATGTATAGCGTTTGTATAGAGCTTTAAATCGAGTAAGAGTGGAGCTTGACTTAACATCGTTGCTGATGGAATTCCATTCATGTACGCCGGTAAAACGAATAGAATGGGCTCTTGTTGTTAAACGTACAAAATAACCCTAAATAGATAACCGTAATCAATGCTCACTGGAATACGAACCCTAGCCTAGATTGTGTCGTGTAATGTATATCTAAAACAACAAGAAGAAAAATAATTATAATATTACATACAATACAGATAACAGCTTTATTAGATTGCGATGTCAGTAAAAATAAAACATTTTAGTTCATTCACTACACTCCGAATTGAAGTACAATAATGTTGCATTATCTCCATTTCTATTCAGTATTGTGTGGTGCCGGTTATTTCTTGAGTGAATCGACTGGAGTCACCGTGATGTGTACGCCATGCCCCGTCGACACGTACCTGAATGCCACGAACCATTCTAGCGTCGCCTGCACGCCTTGTCCTCATGGGTGGATCACAGAGCAAACTGGCAACACACACTGCAATATGGGTAAATATCTGTTCCCGAAATAGATTTTGAACAATAAACCTGTAAATGTTGCTTCATCTTTACATACATTTTCTCTGCATAATTAGAAACGTAGAATACGCTTTAGGTGACCGCATTATGCCTCAAATCTGTTTGTAGTTGAAAATGTTTTACCACTCTTCCTAACTTATGGTTAACAAATTAGGCACCGGTATTTGCCTCATGTCAAATCAAGACTGTTTAGCCTTAGACCCTGAAAAGATGTATTCAGCTCTTGCACATTAATTAAGATATTTACATGTACATGTACGTAGCCTACACAGCTAAGCGAATATGGTATTTACATGTATCTTCTTGTTTGTTGGTGCAAATCTGTGAACCAAACAGTTTTCATTAAAATTAAATATAAAATAAACAACAACAAGGGGATGAAAACATTGTGTTTGGATCGATGAAAGAATATGACTTTATGAACCATAACGTTTTTAGTCAAATGAAAACAAAACAAAAAAGATGAAGCAAATATTGTGTTTGGGTCCAGAAAAGAATAACTTGAGTTTAAATAATAAGCTGGATTGTAAACAAACTATTGTTCACATTTGTGTCATCTAGATGACAGTGGTAGTGGGGGTAAGACGGGTGTGGCTTTTGCAGAGGTGGTTGGTCTCTCGGTATGCAGTGGGGTCTTCTTTATTATTATCACCATATGTGTCATCTATCGGAGGAATGGCAAGCGTCGTAAACAAAGTAAGAACATTTTTTCTGGTTAAATTCTAAAATAAAATCGAAGATAATTAATGGCTGTTCTTAGTTAAAGAAAATGCAATCCTCCAGAAAACATGTTTTCTTAATTCATTGTACTTTTAGTAATTCAGCTCATTTCGGATCATAACCATCATAATTATCTTGTTTCTTGACAATTTTGTTCCAATTTTTACAGATCACTCTTTCTGCCTCCTATTCTGAAAAAATGATTTTCCAAGGGTTTCATGATACGACTGCAGTAGTTAAAATTTGCTTAACTTCTAACTACCTCCCTCTCTATTTTTCAGGTTACTCGTTTACGTCAAATACCCAACTGCGTGGTCAACCGAGAGTCGAGGGAGAAGTTGCCCTTCCCCTCAATGACAGGACTTCCCAAAATAATTATTAATAGGAGGATAATCAAGGAATATAGGTTTGAAGATGAAAAGAACATTTAGCGAGGGGAGGTTCCCTAATGACAGCAGCTTGTGGAGCAATAGCGCAATGGCTTTGAAGTAGATGAGTGGTTAGATTTGGTGTTTTCCATCTTTGGTTTTTGTAAGGCTGAGCTCTAGTAACCAAAACCTGCACAATAACATTACAAACTAATAGTTATAACTCCACCATGTTCGAAAGGTATAGAAAATTATAAACGACTAAGTAAAAAGCCTGTTATCATTAAAAAAGAGCAATTAAAACACAAGATGGCGCTCTCTAAAAAAGCATTGGTTTCTACCATTTTTCATACAAAATTATGCATGTGATGTTATGTTATTAAACAGAGAGATCATCAACAACAAATTAAAAACCTCTTTTGAACATTTTTGAAATAGTGTAAGCATTTTTTCTTATAAAAAAAAATCATCGAATACATCTGAGCCCCAGATTTACTCCAATCGGATATATTTATTGATATTTCAGCTGTTTCTGAACCGATTTTGATCAGTTTACTCTGGTTTTAAAATTGTATGCTCTTTCAAATTTTACACTCAGTTTTTCATTATCTCACAAACAAATTATTTCGTGCAGCGCCCTCTATACCAAACACTGAACTACTGTATCCCTTCGGGAACTACTGTACCCCTCTATACCAAACACTGAACTACTGTACCCCTTCGGTTACATTGAAATCTTCTGAAGGTCGCAAATTATTGCATTAAGTTTATTGCATTACTTCTGATTTCCCCGAAAGGGAACAACTTATTCTCCCATTACTACGTAATTATTAATTTTTAGACTTGAGCATGCATTTGTTTGTTAAAAGTTTGGTAATTTGTTTGGTAATTATGTTAGATTAAAAGTACTGCAAGTTAAGCTGTAAAACTTCATAGGTCATTTGATGTTGACGTTCATAACGATACAGAAGAAAACAAACATGAATGAACAAAAGAAATACAAATAGAAATACAAGCAATAGTAGCTTTCAATTTTGTTTTTATTAATTGTTTTATTTATATGGCTTGTATTATAACTCTCTAATTATACAAATACTGTACAAGATTAATCCAAACACCATTTTTTGAAATCATTTGTATATCCAAATGCTAGAAAGGAAAGGAAGGAATACATACAACATTACATACAGCATATATTCGCATAAGTGATTTGGATATTTCTATGCAATCTTGTAGATTAGTTGAAAAGTATATGTTTTGCAAATGTGGTCGCAATCAAACGCATTACATCCAAGATATATAAGGTCCTGCAGTGTCGTAATTCTTAATTTGACCTTTAATTTGGGACTTGATTTAATATTATTCCATGGCACTTTTGCATGTAAAAACAAAGAACTTTTCATAAAAAAGTAATGTACAGTTAAATAATGGAGTTAGTGACCCACATAGATATCCCCAAAGTAGGCTAAAATTTGGATATGAGCATTAAAATAATAAGAGTCACATGCACATACACAAAATAATTTATAACATATACAGCTAATCAACCATACACTATGTTTACAACACAAAGAATAAATTTGTGATATATCAATTTAAGTATTATTGTAAGGATTTTAATGTATACGTATCCCAACAATTAATTGACCATACATGAACTTGAACATGTGTAAAGTGTTCAAGTAATTATGTATTACCCGTAACAATTATTGTACAGGAAACTGAATTCTTTGACTTGAACAATAGCCTACGACTTATGATAATAATCTCATGTGTAAAATACCTTTATGTATATAGAACATACAATGATTATCTATATTCTTAGATAAATTGTCAGCACACGTGTACAATGCAAAAATAGTTACAGTTAGCTAATGCGTACATAATCAAATCATAGTATAGCCTGATATTATAAGAGTAGCTCATATTATGTTAAATTCTCAAGTCAGTATTCATTTACTTACATTATTGTGAAACACTGAGAAAAGTCTGGAATCGCGTAAAGTATACAGATATTAGTTTTGTTTTAATATTGTACATGTATTATCAAAATTGCATTGATGGGGTCAAAAGCTCAATTATTATTCTCTTACAACTAATTTTATTAGAATCATAGGACACTACTTGTCCTACTTATATGTGATGATGTTCACATACACATGTACAGTATGTGATTCACTCGTATTAAACTTTTAAACATTGTATACTTTCTCTCTTTAATGTATATAGTCTCTTTTGAAAGTGGCTCTCCTAGAATATGAAAATGAAATATTGTAATTGTTGTCATTAGAATGTGTAGCACATGTAGTATTTCCCTATCACTATAACCTGTACAGAATTACAAATACTAATGTTAGCATCGTGATTTTGGTACTATAGTCTGCGCTTAATTGGGTAGGATTTGCACAGTATTCTAAAGCCTTTTATCAGGTCGACCGGATTAAATGGGGAACATTTCCTTAAAGAGGCTCTAGAAACCAAATAAATAACCTTATTAATAAATTAAAAGATTATTTCTGGTTAGTGTCCAGCGTGAGTTTGTTTTTTAAATTAACCGCAACAACAGAAAATGACAGGTTTCCACCAGTTTAAAAGACCTCCGTGATTTGGTATGCTCCGCCCCTTAAAATTCGCAATTTCAGGGGCGTAGCCAAATTATATCACTGCAGGCGGAGTTGCATTTGTACTGATAAATGTGAACTTAACGTCCACCTGCAATGCCATCACACCGAGCCCCTTTTGTGAATGCAGACAGCATAATTAAGGGCAACTTACCGTTGGTGATTTTGGAGTTGGATTTTGTGTTCAATGCATTTTTCTATAAACATATCTGGATTCTCCGTGAAAAATTCTAAAGTCAATAATCAAATTCGATGTCGTAACCACTTAAAGAAACTCATGGAATGTTTCGTCAAATCCTACCCCTTTTACCAGGCTACTCTGTTAATGTTATCTCATTATTCGGAGACCACTATAAATATATCCAAAGGACTTTCAACACATTACTACAATCGTTTGATGCAACATTGCGTGCATTATCTGTAATGCCCCTTTCACACATGCAAGGATCCAATACGGATCGACGCTCCGGGGTCCTCCTTGTTATTGCATGTGCTTTCCAGCTTCTCCGTGTCTACACCACGAAGGCCTCCGGCGTGATCCTTGGCGCTTCGGCATCGTGAAGATGATCCGCGGGAAAATTAAACATTTTCAATTTCTTGCCCTGGAGTACAAGGATGCAAATTATCCGTATTACTCCGGGTTGGTACCGTGTATTTCCTTGTAGGCACCGAGAGCTCGTGCTGAGACCAGCGTCCTCCGGGGACGATATTCCACAATGCCGATGCGCCAAGGATCACACTGGAAGCATGTCCGGAGTGCACATGGTGAAGCAGGAAAAACCCAGTATAACAAGGATAATCCCGGAGTGTCGATCCGCGTTGGTCCGTGTAGTGATCCTTGGATGTGTGAACGAAAACACGGTGTCGCGCCGGGATACCAGGAATGTTGAATCCTTGAATGTGTGAAAAGGGCACACAACGTACATGTATACATTGTATTAATTGTAATAATTGCACTCATTATATTATGTGTGTTGTTGGTATTTCTGATGTATCCAAGAATTTCATTGGTGTATTATATGGTCAGCAATATATTTCTGTGTTTTTGTCTTTTTCTTGTTTTTTTCTTCAAAACGTATGTGGGTGAAATGTGAACTTTTCAAAGCAGGCTTACTACTAAATTTAGTTTTATTGTTATATTGTTTTCCTAAAGTTTTAACTTAAAGTTGAAGTCTGTGAATTTTTCGAAGTTCAGGCTCATTCTAATAATTTTTAACACAAACCTTGGTTTTCAGATTCCCGACTGATATCTCACTGGCATCCCTGTATTATGATCCATATGGTAGCAGGCGTAGAGTAGGTCTTCGCTTACGGAAGCATCCAGACCCTTGTGGTGTCTTGAGAAGTGTCATTTGGACCCTTTTTCTCCTCAGAACTTGTAATAAAGGTCTCTCTGAAGGATCACTACCCTTGTCGTGGTCGGGGAGCTTTTGTGTCTCCGTGACCCTTAGTGCCGGCGGGAGATTTGTCTCCTTGTTGGGTCCCCCTTGCCGGAAAAGTCGACGGGTATTGACCAGACCAAACGTGATCCCTGGTCCACCACGTAGGGTATATGATGTATAGGGGTAGCAGGTCTAGAAGTATACCTGCGCTGGCGGAAGCACCCCGGCCTTTGTGGTGGTCTTGAGACGTGTTCTTCTGACTCTTTCTCAGACCTAGCAAAGGTAGGCCGCTCCTCGGTAGCCTTTTTAGATGGGGTTAGTGTGAATGTTAGATAGTTGGTTAAACATTCCTATGAAGTATTCAGGAGGACCTACCAAGTACCAAGTAGACATCTAGACAAAAATTATAATAGATAAGTCTTATATCGGGCATTTGTCTGTCATTTGGCCCGTTGCTGAAAGAGAAACAATCAATTGTAACTTACAATCGATTGTATCTCTTTCTGCAACGGGGCCCATGGCGTGACACTCTTGGTGCTATTATCACCATGGTTATCAGGTACAGTTCAAACCCACACAATGATATTGCATACTTTCTCTTCTCCCCATGGAGCATACTTCAGCCATATATTGCCAATGGCGCAAGGCTAAATTAACACCCAACCATGCCACTCATTTATACTTCTGGGTAGAGGGCAGCATAATGTCTTAGTGAAAGACATTATGCCGGGGCATTGATCGGTTTCCAACCTGGGTCCAACCTGATCGTGCCACAACAACTCTGACAGGGTATAGTGCTGCTATGCGTGTACGTTTGGCAATATACATATCATGCAAGACAAGAAAAGAAATAGCCTTATTCACAGCTCCACACTATATAGATAAATAAGTGTATGTATAATTGTTTGATTTTGTGTTTGCTTCTTTGCTTGTATAGGTGTGACTGTGTGAGTATTGTCATGCGTTTATGCATGTTTGCATATTTACACAAATCAACCAACAAACCAATCAATCAATCAATCAACCAATGTACCCACCATCCAACTAACCCTAAAATCAATGAATTAACAAACCAACTGATCAAGCAAACAACGGACCAAATACAAACAAATATATATGTTTTTAATCGTTGACATGTTGCATTTCTCGTGTCTCAATTAGTATAATTATTAGATAACTTCAGGTCCTCCCCGAGGAAGATGCACGCATGGGCTTAGAAGTACCTTTCATTCCTATGAAATACTGATAAAGTCTAAGGTGAGGAGTTCAGTCATTACTTTGTGAGTGCGTTTGTGTGTAAGTAACACGTCTGGTTATTATAAATGAAAATAGTGTTTTTCCCGGGATTCAAACCCAAGATCTCTTGATTGCTAGACCAATTGAGCTAGAAATCTCTTATGGTGGTTGTTTGTCCCATTTTCTTTGATATAACTGGTCTGTGTCCCTATTTTTAAAATAGCATGGTTTTTACAATTACAGATACTGTAAGATACAAGATGTATTCTCAAAATTTGTGATAAATGTTTTAATGCAGTTGCAAATTATATGCTGGCCATTTGATTTGGTGTACCTGGTACCGGGAACATGGTGGGTACTCTATATATGGGGATAGCAAAATCTAGAACGGGACGAGTTGAGTTATTATGTAGAGGGTTGATGGAAATGGTGTATACAAAAGTATAATGGAAAATACAGTACATTAATCATTAAACATTTATCATTCGTTGTTACTCATAGATGCCCGTGCCTGTGGCACGTGGTATACAAACCATCATGATCATCATGCGCGTACCTGTGGCGCGTACATGGTCTAGCGCCCCCTCCCGACAAAAAATATTTCTAGATCCTTCCAAAACCATGACGACAAAATACCCAAAATGGCCAAAAAATCAACTTCCGTTTGATGTAATTTGATACTCTTTGACCATTACCTCCCTTAAGGTAGTAGCAATCATCACCTGAAAGGTGAGGGTCATACCTCAAGGCATGGCGATTTGCATAGCCGGACAGACAAACAAACACAACCTCCTCTTTTAGTAGTATGGATCGGAGTGTACTTATTATGACACTGATACATAACTCGATCCATATTTTTTACGAAGTAATAATAATCAGACTTTAACATTATTCTTTTAATTGTGTCTTGCAATATTTATTTAAGAGGAACAAGGTGATAAAGACGAATTCAAAACATAAGTACATGTTTTGTTCATGCCTTACCTATTTGTTGTCTGTATATGTTATCTGTATTAATACATTAGTACACAAATTGTAGTTCCTATCCATTTGTTTTATGTAAACTATCGAGGCATACTAATTATAGAAGATGACCAGTAGGAAGTATGTATACATTATTACATCAATCTGTTTCATAACATTCAGGCATACTATAAAGATGACCAGTATGAAGGTGCTCTTGACCATGATATTCATCGGGCTGATGATTCTATGTCTGCTAGTCCCGGATGCAGGTAAGCATGCCATCCACCAGTGGCGTCCACCACGACCATCCACCAGTAGGTAGGGTGGGGGGGGGGGGGGGGGGGGGGGCACAGTCACCTATATATATTTTTTTTCTCACAGATTTGCGCTTTGTCAAAAATTAGTTTTTGACAAATAATTGGGTGCCCGTGTGCCCTCGTAGCTATGTCACTGCCAACACCTGTCCATGACATAAACTGAGCTATTCCCGTTTTTCACATTTCCTTCGCTTTTTCTTTTGAATACCGGTAGTGCAAATGTTAAAGGGATCTAGTAACTTTTTTAACATGTGCAAAAAGTGATGAGTGGTTGATACCATGTTTCTTATTGTTATCTGGTATTTCCAATAAGTGTTGTGTGAACATTTAAAAAGACGTTATATGGCCGAGTTATGAGTGATCTTCACTAACTTATCCCACTCGCTTTGTACACGGTTTTCGTGATCCAGTGGATAATTTAACATCTAAACACTTCAATCGTAAATATCCTTTTAACCAAAAGGGAAATTTGAAAAACCGAAACCTGTCCCATGATTTTATTGTTAATAAAAATACAACAAGGTATGAGGGAACTGCTAGAATTCCAATTGGATTTTGAGGATTTGGACAATGTTACTAAGTCCCTTTAAAGGTTGGCTGACAAGAAAACTACCTAACAATTGTGTTTTACTGTATTTAAGGTAGATTTTCATGAAGATTATTACTAATAAATACATATTTTCCGCGTCGCAAAACCCAGTAAAATAAAAAAATCAACTTTTAAATTCACTTTAGTAATCCCCGTAAAAAAATTGAGTCCGGGCGAAGAAAAATGACGTCATCTTTGTGACGTCACATGCAGGCAATTGCAGTATAGCTCGGTCATAGACGTACACGCTGAGTGCAATACTCACGTTGACAGAGAGATATTCTTTCGATTTTTTTCAATATTTGCAAACATTTGTTAAAGTTTATATCATGGCCGATCTACACTCAGATGTGTTGCTGCAAACTGCTATAATTCATTTCTTAGGAATTTTCAGTTAAGCCTCAATTTACAAGCAAAAACGAGTTTGTTTTACAAGCAAATCATAGGCTCTGCATGTAAACCATTCACATTCCTCCGTGTTGCGGTCTGCTTGTGATGTCATGATCCGGGCTGCACGTGCGCACATTCCCGCTACGCTATAAATTACTTTTTTTAGCAGTATGGAACGCCGATGCGAAATCAAGCAAAAAAGTTGCATGAAATTTACCTTTCTTGCCCAACTTAAGGATTTCTTTGAAAAAAAAGAGTGTGGTATATCAATATAGGCACATATTTAAAGATATAAACCTGAATCAAAGCCGGGATTTCACCATACCTTTAAATATAACTCTTGGCATTTCTGATTGTGAATTATTCAAAAAGTATGCCATATATTCTATGCATATTGAAGCTGAAGATAGCTGAAGAATGCATTTTAAATTGTGTTGGGTGTGGTTGTGTTGCGTAATTCACACTCAATTCCACACACTCAATCAATAATTTCAAAAGGAGAAATCAACATTTTGAAAAGAAAAAAAAACTTTCTGTGCAAATTGAGAAAATAAGGAAGATCAAAGTTACAATTCCATTGGTGTTCACATGACAGCCTGAAAAATGCTTATTTGTTATGCTTACTAGTATACAACGTATGAAATAGATTTTGTTCGTTAAATTAGATAGAACACTATTTGGCGTTATTTTCATATTAGAACAAAATCGAAGTACGTAAATTAGAAGAAAAATAATAATAAAGTATGAAGAAAACATGCAATATCAAATTAACAAAAATATAATATAATATTCTTTTTTAAGACATTTGATTTAAAAGTTAAAATTTTCGAAGAAAAAACGGAAGTAGCATAGTATTATTCCTATACAATTGAATTGATACTAATGCAGATGTTTGTAGTGATTGGCCAATAAGATGACCTTTATATCTGTGTGAGCTGGAGCAGTCCAAAACCAGTCTAAGTCTACTATGAGCAAACGTCTTTGATGAAACTATCATTTTCTTATATTTACAAAAGATGCTTGGTGGCGGAGAAGACGGAGAAGACGGAGCCCACCACCACCACCAGGTGAGTCCACTGCCTGTTAATGTTAATAATAATGTTTCCAATGCTTGTGCCTGTCAGAAGCTACTTAAACTTGACACAAGACTGAAGGATGTTAAACCGACTTTATAGAAAAGGTGTAAGTGTAAGTAGATTTATTTATAACAAATTGATGAACTGGATTGATCGCATATAAGTTAATTGAAATTCAAATCCTTTCATGTACTTACAATATTTTACATTACAATGTATCACACCTGGTCACGGGCGTAGACATGACATTGATACCCATTCAAGTGGGGGGGGGGGGGGGGGGGGGGAATGATCTATTCAATCATCCCCCCAGTTGAATAGGTATTACGTAACTCGCTACGCCCGTGCACCTGGTGAATACGTGGCGAACAGCCCGGTCTATATCTGGTAAATTATTTTACTATATTCCAAACACAGATAATCCTCCTACATTCTCGTACTGCCCCGCAAATCAGGGGAATAAGTATTCGACAACGACATCAACGACCGTCTCGTGGCCGAATCCGACAGCGACAGATGACAGGGGATCAGTCACTGTATCGTAAGATTTGTCAAAATTGTTAATTACTTTCCTATAGCAGTTTAACGTACTTTGTGGAACAACATCTGTCTGACATGTCTGAGGAAAGGTAATCAAATGAAGGGGGTTCGTTATAGAGCGAGAACGATTATACATGTACATTATGCTTTACATTTACTTTTTCTTGCTGTTAATTAGTCTACAAAGAAGTTGATTGCTTGCATAAAGACAATAAAGGCAACTTATATTAAAGATAACTTTTCTTTAATAATATTGTACACATCTGTCCGCAATATATTTACATATGTTAGGGTTGCAGTTAAAATCATGGCTTCCATGTTTTGGTAAGATAAAAATGTTTATTTGGAATTACAATATGTTTGAGTTATTATTAGATAATGTATGTTTTGTCTATAATAGGCTATACACTAACCATGATATCAAACAACATAGATGACACAAAATATATATTAATTGCTACCTATCAGGAGAGTTTCTGGCCTTCCTTCCGGGTCCAGTTTCAGTGAAGGATCCCATTCTGTCGTATATAGCGCCATAGATAGTGCAGGACATTCCGTAACATGCGTTGTCTCTTTCACAGTCGTTGGTGAGTGTATTATGAGTGCTCCATTAAAGTGCACCAGTATTATGAGCGAACATTGTGTTCCTCTTGGGTATCAGTTTGATAGATCAATATTTTTGAGACGACAATCATCTGTTATGACTGACCACTAGAGGCTACCATGATTTCCAACGGTACCGCATGAAACGTCATCTGAGCATGCACTAAACAAAATCGGGTTGAGTTATTGTATTTAAGCTTCTATGCCAGTAGTTATGTAAGCCATTTTTTAGTGCATGGTCAGATGAAAGTGGTCTCAATATAACAAATTATATAAATAAATGACAAGAAGTAACACAAAGTATGCACTTATCAGTAACAGTAATGGGAATAAAAGCATTTGGCTTCTCTTTAATCCTAAATATTTATTACAAGTAAGCCTTGCTAATCCAGGATGGGAGGGCAATATACATTGTTAACATGTTGGATATACAAAATAAATGCACATTTAACGAGTTGTGCGCATCTCCTCGGTTGTGTATAAGGTGTGTATAGCAGGATTTCGTGCATATAACTTTAAAATCTAATTTGAACATATTCGTTGCTTAAAACTAAAATTTCGCACTGAACGCAATCACAACAAACAACAACAAATTATATACTTTTCACCTAGATGTTATATGATATTTAATGTGAATGGAATATGTGAGATTCTTTTAAACTATTCACAATTAAAAGTGACAATAACAAGTATAAACAGCCAATCATAACTATGTTTTTAGCCTTTTCCCTCTGGCCTCTGGCAGAGCTTGAACCATTACTGGGGAACAAAACAGAGACTTGCCCCAAACCGATGAGAGTGATGGGATTTTGTGGCTCCCCTTCATGCCAGGAGCCATATCAAACAGTAAATCACTAACTAAATATAACTATGTTTATTACACACAGTCATTCGCTGTCCTTCATTGTCTCCTCTGACCAATGGCAACATCCAGTGCTCCAATGTTCGCTACATCGGCTCTAACTGCACCTATTCCTGCATTCTGAACTTCTTCATTCCGGCTTCCACACAAAAATCACGTATATGCTACAGATCGGGAAACTCGGGACTGTGGACAAATTCTACAATCAAATGTCATGGTAATTGAATGCTTTAAATCAGAAATATAAGGCGTCTGCGAATGTACCAACTATTGATACGAGACAGTAGATATATATTTTACTTTTTTTTAAATGACATATAACTCCACCTTGCTAGAGCTATTCATAGCTAATTTTGAAATGAACCTAACATTTTGTTTAATTCATTGCTTCATCAAAATGGACTCCAATTCCTTCCGCAAGTGGAATCATGTTTCTGAATTTATATGTAAATACACTTTGTCCCCTGATTTGAATATACAATAATTTCAAAACATTTACTTTATCAAACATACAGCTTACGTAGTGTTTTCAAAACATGAATACATCGTTGATTTACTGTACAGTATGGATATCAACTTCATATGCATGACTGCCAATTCATCCCAGTAATTGCTAATTATTTGTTTAAATTATTGAGAAATTAAGGAAGATCAAAGTTACAATTCCATTGGTGTTCACATGACAGCCTGAAAAATGCTTATTTGTTATGCTTACTAGTATACAACGTATGAAATAGATTTTGTTCGTTAAATTAGATAGAACACTATTTGGCGTTATTTTCATATTAGAACAAAATCGAAGTACGTAAATTAGAAGAAAAATAATAATAAAGTATGAAGAAAACATGCAATATCAAATTAACAAAAATATAATATAATATTCTTTTTTAAGACATTTGATTTAAGAGTTAAAATTTACGAAGAAAAAACGGAAGTAGCATAGTATTATTCCTATACAATTGAATTGATACTAATGCAGATGTTTGTAGTGATTGGCCAATAAGATGACCTTTATATCTGTGTGAGCTGGAGCAGTCCAAAACCAGTCTAAGTCTACTATGAGGAAACGTCTTTGATGAAACTATCATTTTCTTATATTTACAAAAGATGCTTGGTGGCGGAGAAGACGGAGAAGACGGAGCCCACCACCACCACCAGGTGAGTCCACTGCCTGTTAATGTTAATAATAATGTTTCCAATGCTTGTGCCTGTCAGAAGCTATTTAAACTTGACACAAGACTGAAGGATGTTAAACCGACTTTATAGAAAAGGTGTAAGTGTAAGTAGATTTATTTATAACAAATTGATGAACTGGATTGATCGCATATAAGTTAATTGAAATTCAAATCCTTTCATGTACTTACAATATTTTACATTACAATGTATCACACCTGGTCACGGGCGTAGACATGACATTGATACCCATTCAAGTCTCACATATTGTCCCCTGATTTGAATATACAATAATTTCAAAACATTTACTTTATCAAACATACAGCTTACGTAGTGTTTTCAAAACATGAATACATCGTTGATTTACTGTACAGTATGGATATCAACTTCATATGCATGACTGCCAATTCATCCCAGTAATTGCTAATTATTTGTTTAAATTATTTATTCATCCACGTGCTTTTTTTTGTTACGAACACACACTTTGGCACTGCAGTTTGAACAGTCTTTAAAGGGAATCTATTAAGAAACAAATGATAATAAAAAAAAAATGATAATAATAATCGTGATATGAATTATCTCACAGTTTAATATAATTATCTAATTTATAAATTCATCAACTTCTTCTGCAACCAATACACACATTGGACACTTCGGTTTGAGCATTCTTTTTTGGGGAACTCCTCATAAACAAACAAATTATCATTACAAAAAAAAAATCCTAAGATATAATATACTGTCTTAATTATATTAATTAAAAGTATCTGTCTCTTGAATGTTACACATTTTACTTATCAAGGAAATATCATCTAAGAAATAATGATCCTGAAATCATGTCTAAGGCAAGCAATATTATTAAATTTTACATAAACGTTTTCAAGGAACAACATGCCCATTCCTCTGAATGGATTGCCTTAAATACAACAGTGTTTTTGGGGAAAGGGTAATTGCGCCAAATCATGAAGTGGGGTGGCCTCCGCGTCCCATGTTTTTAAAACATTGGGACTTCTATCTGTTAGAACATTTAAAGAACAAGCTGTTTAACTCTCCTCGTGACCTGGATGGTCTGTGGGCCGCATTCGACACAAGATGGATGTCTTGGACAGCACACACACACACACACACACGCACACATATCCACACGAATCCCTTAACATTTAAGTATGGCACCATTGATTTCAGGAATTTATTCATTAGTCAAAACTTGCAAAAAGGGCGTTTTGTACCTGACATCTTCAACAACTAAGAACTCAGCAATGCGTGACACTGCTGATTCAGAACAGGTATCAAATGAAAGCTAAATACTCTTTATATGTAAAAAACATTTAAGGTATGAAAATATATCATTTTGAAATAATTTTTTTAAATAAATTTTTTTTTTGAACTTCGAGTACCTTTTTAAAAATGTAGAAATATCCATTCGTTTCACAATCATGTTCAGAATTGTGCAATTTGTCACATCTTTTGTAAACAGATATTATAAAATGGTGCTGAACACCATTACGTTGAATTTACGCAGGGTGTATTTTTGTTTAGTTTTCAAGCACATCAACTTCAATAATTCTCTTGCCTAGTGATCACATGCGCCAGTAGCGACCTTCCAGTTCCCCTCCACGGAGAGAATCGGAACTGTGCGAACGAGAGGGAAGCCTTTGGCACTGTATGCTGGCTTGCCTGCAGTGAGGGATATCTTCCAAGATCGCTGATCGGAATGACTTGCTCTGATGATGGTTATGGTTATGGAACCTGGGAGGGAGAAGATTTGACATGCACGAGTAAATATGTTGTCACTATCCTCTACATTAATTACCTTCTCAATTAAACAAATGTTCAGTTCTGTTGTGTATTAAACATTTTAAAACTTTACTTCTTGTCCCTTAAAAACATTTTCCATTACAAATGGTAGATGGCTCTCTTCTTTTTAAACTTGTATCAATCATATACAATTATTGATTAATTTTCTTAAAAACGAACGAGACCGATATCCTTTATGAACTGTATGAACAGAACACACACGTGTTCCGTTGTTGACCTATCAGGAACGCAATGGCTCATGCGAGATTGTGATGTCGGGAGCCACGGTAGAGCATAAAAGCCGAGTGTCTACATTCGATATTATCATTTGACAAAGTATTGCAGTAGCATACGAAACGTCATGATCGTTTAGATTCCTAGTTTGACCATACATTGCGAGACAAACGAATATCATTAGCGATATTATTTCCGATACTATATCCGCAATGGATTATATATTTACTAGAACACACACTGTACGTAATAATAAAATAACATTTAATATAAACCCCTCAAAAAAAGTTCGGAAACTCAACTTTGATCGATTATATCACTCTTATCGTCAAATTGTATTTTTTTTCTTTTAGTGTCATTGCAATGCATGGTGATTTCCCTTTAAATTGGTACATTATTTGTCATTTATTTCAAATCAGGGAATACGCAGTGCGTTTCAGAATGGAGGACGGTCAGAAGTCAAATGTCGCAAAACGGGCCAAAAGTATTCAATTGGGAAATTTGACTCTTGTGTCGCATTTTTTAATGTTCAAGTTTTATCGAAGATTGTAGCGTGTTCAAATGATTTAAACTTATCAAATTTGGTATTATTTTAAAGCCTATGTATCTATCTGTTCAATACAATTATGTCCGTAACAATTTTATTAACAGGTTAAGTATGGTACAGCTGAATATGGGGAGGGCCGAAAGTGAAATGTTGCAAAATGCATTTAATTTTGTGAAATTGAAGGCGTTGCATCGAAAAACGACTATTGCAGGAGATGTTTTGGGGTTTTACATTGCAAAATCATCAGTAAATTTACCATCATGTGAAAGCGTGTTTATTTTTCCTTAAAATCATGTCTCACCTGTAATAATTATGCTATTAGGGTGTGTGCAGTAAAACCGGATATGGGGGTCTATTAATGCTTTGAATTTAAGACCGTGGCTTTTTGTTTCAAGATTCCGGTAAGATATTGTTGTATTAATCGTAACTCTATCATCATTCCGTGTTGCACTATCGGAAAGCTCGTTAATTTATCTTTAATATGATATCTCATTTGCAATGATTATGCTGAATGTGAGTGTGCAGTACAGGAAACCCCAAAACTTGATGTATTGAAAATGCATCAAATTTCTCTAAACCTACGCAAACTGGCCAGAACTGGCATATTAGCGCCCTCTTTGATCGTGTAGGTATGCCCTTATTACCATATCAAATTATTAACATATCAAACGGTAGAAAGTCGACATTGCAACGTGTCATTTTGAGCCCCATACATTTAGAGGTACTACACACACCTCAATCACATAACCACTATGAATGGGGCATTATTTTATTGACTTTCATAAAGATTATGTAAAGTAAAGTACTAAAATATCCCCACAAAAAGTTTTTGGATGCAACGCCTTCAATTTCACACAATCAAATGCATTTTGTTTACATTTTGCTGTCGATCTTTCCCAATATTCACCTTAATTGTATCTACCCGGCTTTCATAATCATTCCAAGTGAGGTGTCATTGGAAAGATAATTTAATAGGCTTTTGTCTGATACCATATTCAACAGTATTTCTTCATTGTCAAGATATTCATCGTCGAAAGAATTTGAACTTGAGACCGTGATATGGGTGTCAGACCTTCCAACTGAAGTTTTTTGGTGTGCATATCGTATGACTCCTGAACATATTTCAGTTCTATTCTGTTTTAGATTGTCTCAAAATTAAATGTAAATATTATTACATAAGTAGTAATATTAATACCATGGAGAGGATATTACTACTACTACTACGTATACTACTACTACTACTACTACTACTACTACTACTACTACTACTACTACTACTATTACTACTACTACTACTACAACTACTACTACTGCTACTACTACTACTACTACTACTACTACTACTACTAATACTACTACTACTGCTTCTACTTCTACTATTACTACTACTAATTCTACTAATACTATTGCTACGACTACTGCCAATACTACCTTCTTACTACTACTACTACTACTACTACTACTACTACTACTACTACTACTACTACTACTTCTACTACTACTATTACTACCAATAGTAATAATAATAATAATAATGCTAATCTTGTACATATATTATTTCTTTGTTTACGTACTTGTGTGTAGTCGTCACCTGTCCATCGCCCCATCCTCCATCGCATGGTGTGCTCACTAGTTGTGATTACCTTGGTGTCCCCACCAACGTTATCTCCAGTCAGAATTATGGAGCATCGTGTACCTATGAGTGTGCTGAAGGGTACACACACACTGACGGTGACAGCTTACGTACTTGTCAAGCTACCGGATCTTGGAGCGATGATCCAATCATTTGCGAGGGTATATATAAGCGGCATCCTTATCTTACTTTCTTTTCTGTTTCACATATTAAGATATATGTGTCTTGTAGTTGTGTCAAATTGAATGTTTCCATCTTATAGATGTGTACCGGTAATGAATACAACCAAAATTGTATGCTATGCTAAACATGTACACTCTAAAAACACCCGGGTCAGAATTGACCCGGAAAAGAGTCCGTTTGGGCCACACTCCGTTCAGGGTAAACAAATGACTCGGAATAGGGTCACGAAACCCGGAATGGGGTCACATCTGACCCCATTGCGAGTCATTTTTTGACCCGGAATGGAGTGTGACCCGGGTGTTTTTAGAGTGTAAAAAGTAAAAAATCTGTAATTATGGTTTGTTTGATCTATGGAGATGTTGCACTTAAACTGTGTTTTTAATTGTTAACTGTTTCATGTATAATTTTGCAAATTCTTAATCATCTTTAAATCTTAAATCTTGTTCATAAGCGAACTATGTCATGATTCAAATTATGATATTTAATACAATCTCTATATATTGTGTATTGCTTGTCTCGCGTAGATATCACCGCGCCTGAGCTGAACTGTCCTGACGATGTTGGGTTGAAGGCTGAGCGAGGAGAGACAACTGCTGAGATCCCCTGGACACAATGGGAACCAATATATGTAAGGCAATCGATCAGAACCTGTTTCATTGTAAGAACAGTGATAACTGTTTCTTCTTAAAATTATCCCAGAGAATATGATACTCAATATTGTAATTGTCATAATCATTATCCATGCAATTGACTCAAACTCATGAAGAGTGATATCTGTTTAGTTTCCTTATATAATTATTTTGGAGAATATCTCATATAAAATATTGCCATTTCCGTAATGATTACTAATTTTATAATTTCCATCATTATAAGGATTAAAAAGACATGAAGCCCTTTTTTTTATCAGCATCTGTTTCATGTACAAAAAGGAATATTTGCTTGTTGTATATAAACTCAAGATAATATCATATACACAATAATGACATTGTCATATTATTACTGATCTTATTTTTCCACTATATTTATCATTGCAAATTATTTGCTAATAACAGGCCTCAGACCTCAGCACAAGTTTTCTTGCAGAGCTAACGTTCGTCGACTCACAACCAGTAGGGGAGAATCGTCCGTCTGTGTTCTCTGAGGGAGTTCACTCGGTAGTTTACCAAGCGATTGACACATCCGGGAACCCGGAAGTTTGCTCGTTCGATGTTACTGTTACAGGTTTGTACATATATATTAGTAGTAGGGCCTTAAATAGTATTGTGCGAGGAGAAAGGGTTTGTCATGACTATGTTTTTCTCTTTGATGTGTAATGTGCATATTGCAATGTTAATAAATACTGATAAACGCTATCAAATACCAAGAATATATAAATTTTTCTTTGATTTTGGATGAGAATATTCTGTGTGTACTCAATCATTGTTTTTAAATAAAAATGAAAAACTGATTAAACATACATGATTTGAACATTTTCAGTGATAAGATGTCGACCGGTTACAGTACCAGACCAAGGCATAGGCAGACTCACATTCGGACAAGGAAGCTGTGAGGGTGGGGCAGTGCTCGGTTCTACGTGCTCATTGAGCTGTGACGTTGGCTACCAACTATCCACGGGTGGATCTGAACTGAACAAGACTTGTGAGATAACGGCTCCTGATGACAGCCTAGGGTCATGGGACGGACCAGATCCAACCTGCCAAAGTAAGTCTTGGATCTGCGTTTAATGTTTGATTTGATCAGGAGCAATTAGATAGAGTATCTTCAGCTGTAATAAAAATCATAAAGTTAAGAACAAATATTATGATACAATACAACAATACAAACAATAACAACACAAAACAAAGTCGTAGTAAAATCAGTGCAACATGTAAGTTTATTTGCTTGTTATATTGATGGACTGATAATTGCAAAAGTTATACAAATACGTAAATACAAAATATGAAAAAAGTGAGGTTAATGAATCCTTTAGTTCACTAATGACGTATTTGAAATATTAAGGCTACAGCGTTCATTTATTAATTACCAATAAATTTATGAATACGTTCATGTTTCGCCACTTAGTCATCAACTATTGCCAACTGAAAATGGCTTCGAGATTTAGTTAGAGGTACTATTAATACACAAAGGAAAACAAATACCGTAAATACCGGCGTAATCGCCGCACCCGCGTAAACACCGCACCCCGACTTTGGGCATTGAAATTGAAAAAAAAAATGTGGGAGAAAAGTGCGCTGGGAAAATCGGCTGGGAAAATGTGCCAAATTTTAGCATGAAATCGGTACTACAGAAAACCAGGTACTGTGATGTACGTACGTACAAATGCAATGCATTCATAACGCACGTAGCTAGATCGATTGGCAGCTAGGCGAGCGCGGCGCTGGCAGTGTGCATTTGTTTCGTAACTTTGAAGTTAAAAATCAGATTTCGCAAATATCAGCAAAAAAAGGTGAGAAGCCATTCTAGGCCAGGGTAAACGTAGACAATTTGGCTATGTAATGTGTTATCACAGAATACAATACAGTGCAATACAACCAATAGTCCCACACCTGCTGTAATTTGTTGTTTTGAGGCCGGTCAAGAGTGACATTTTGACTGTCTCCGCGTACACGCCGCACCTCGACTTTGCAGGTTTTTTTCGAGGAAAAAGTATGCGGCGATTACGCCGGTATTTACGGTAAATTAACCTGTTACTATTTTAATGCCTATCTTTGTCAGACATATACAGACGCCGCCTAAACCCCTTTACGAACGGATGTAAATTTGTTGTTTTGTCATTTGACAATTAAATCATAAAGAGTCTCAATCTCGCTGCTAAGCTAAGTTATCCTGGTTTCAACTGACGCCAAAATAAAAAAGAGGAGGCTTCATCATGTGTCCTGCCCATTATGTAAAGTAAAGTACTAAAATATCCCCACAAAAAGTTTTTGGATGCAACGCCTTCAATTTCACACAATCAAATGCATTTTGTTTACATTTTGCTGTCGATCTTTCCCAATATTCACCTTAATTGTATCTACCCGGCTTTCATAATCATTCCAAGTGAGGTGTCATTGGAAAGATAATTTAATAGGCTTTTGTCTGATACCATATTCAACAGTATCTCTTCATTGTCAAGATATTCATCGTCGAAAGAATTTGAACTTGAGACCGTGATATGGGTGTCAGACCTTCCAACTGAAGTTTTTTGGTGTGCATATCGTATGACTCCTGAACATATTTCAGTTCTATTCTGTTTTAGATTGTCTCAAAATTAAATGTAAATATTATTACATAAGTAGTAATATTAATACCATGGAGAGGATATTACTACTAATACTAATACTAATACTATTAATACACAAAGGAAAACAAATACCGTAAATACCGGCGTAATCGCCGCACCCGCGTAAACACCGCACCCCGACTTTGGGCATTGAAATTGAAAAAAAAAATGTGGGAGAAAAGTGCGCTGGGAAAATCGGCTGGGAAAATGTGCCAAATTTTAGCATGAAATCGGTACTACAGAAAACCAGGTACTGTGATGTACGTACGTGCAAATGCAATGCATTCATAACGCACGTAGCTAGATCGATTGGCAGCTAGGCGAGCGCGGCGCTGGCAGTGTGCATTTGTTTCGTAACTTTGAAGTTAAAAATCAGATTTCGCAAATATCAGCAAAAAAAGGTGAGAAGCCATTCTAGGCCAGGGTAAACGTAGACAATTTGGCTATGTAATGTGTTATCACAGAATACAATACAGTGCAATACAACCAATAGTCCCACACCTGCTGAAATTTGTTGTTTTGAGGCCGGTCAAGAGTGACATTTTGACTGTCTCCGCGTACACGCCGCACCTCGACTTTGCAGGTTTTTTTCGAGGAAAAAGTATGCGGCGATTACGCCGGTATTTACGGTAAATTAACCTGTTACTATTTTAATGCCTATCTTTGTCAGACCTATACAGACGCCGCCTAAACCCCTTTACGAACGGATGTAAATTTGTTGTTTTGCCATTTGACAATTAAATCATAAAGAGTCTCAATCTCGCTGCTAAGCTAAGTTATCCTGGTTTCAACTGACGCCAAAATAAAAAAGAGGAGGCTTCATCATGTGTCCTGCCCATTGTTCTTGCTTTTCATCATAATTATGACAAGTCACAACAAGTATAATTCCTAGAGAGCCGTGTCTGCCTTCTGCCACACCCTATCTCCATGGCATCTACATTTATCACCAATGTTGCCATCACCGGTGGGTATACATATTATTATCGTATTCAGATTCTATGTTCATCAATTCAATGTCATTTGCACTTAGTTAAGACATGCAATGTTCCTGCTGTCTCGAATGGAGCCACTGAGAACTGTCCGTCTACTTCAGTACCCTACCAGACCTCCTGTCGGTTTGAATGCACCCCTGGTTATTACTCTCCCTTGGGAGCAGGGGGTGTTGTCAGAGTTTGCCAGGTGGACCACACATGGAGTGGAGATGACTTCCAGTGCACAGGTATTATGTTTCACCTTAGAATATACTTGAAATATTCAGAAGAAATGGTCTATTGAACAATAGCAATGTGAAATATTGTTGGCCATCGCATGCATATCAATTCATTATTTCCTTCAAAGTGTGAGATATAGACCCATGACGCTTGAACCGACATGCAAAATATATCGTCATTAGAATTAACCTTTAATCAAATTGAACAATTTGTTAAGTAAATGGTTTATATAAATATTGCATTAATCGATTCCTACTTGACCAAACAGAGAGCTTGCATTTTAATTTTAAATTGATTAATTATGAGGCGTTGTACTATTTATATAAACATTTTTACTGTAGACAAGGAATGACGTAAAATTGTACATGAATATTATTTTATGTAATACGATTATCTATCTTAACAATCTGAATGAAAAAAATAAGTAAGGTCAATACGATCTTATTGAAAACTTATAGAATAATATAAACAAAAAAATTTCACTTTAAAAGTCTTCTGCACATAGATAATGTGAAATAATTGTTTGTATCCTCAACTTCAATATGAATTACTCGTTTGATCTCTTCCAATCATTCCCCTCCCCCACGCCGTCTATCCTCGTCAACATCCTCTCTGATAATCTTATGCATTTATTTCAGAAATCAAGACTTGTTCAGCAGGATTCCATATTGCACATGGAATGATCACACCAAGTATTTGTACTGATGCTGATTCGGTTAACTTTGGAATCACCTGTGAATTCACATGTGATGAGGGGTTTCGGGTCTTGGGGCCTAGCACTTTGGCGTGCCGTACAGATGGGCGATGGAATTACAATGTCACTGCTCGGTGTAGTGGTAAGATTCTTCTTTACCATGTATTTCAAAGATTCTTTTTACGTGTAGTATTTAATTATATTACAGAAAGGTTTTACTTGCTTATTTGCATCTATTGACTTCTCTATAACATTATACCATTCATAATTTGTGTTGTAGATTGCTCATATCCATTTATATGATTATAATGTTTATGTTTTAATTCTCTCTCTACCTCTATATCACTGAACAGGTCCATTCCTGCTTGAATATTATATGTTCCCTTTTAACGTATTACAAAAATATTACATTCATAAAGTATCATAAGCAACTGAAATGTTATAATCAGTTACAAACAGAATAACACACATCCAAACAACTCTTTTATTACTTTTATGTGTTTTTGTTGTGTGCAGATGTACAGCCACCTTCATTCGATGTGATATGCCCAGTATCTCTGGAAATTGATGCTGCCAGCAATCAGACCGAGGCAGTGATATTCTTCCAAGAGCCAATCGCTTTTGACAATGCTGGCCATGTCAATTTAACGAGGTTTGGAATTGTACAAGATGTTATGGGCTAAAATAATATTTTCCCTATGAACAGTGCTAAAGATCACCAGAACAGATTTATACAATATTCATAAAGTAGACATCAATAAATGTAGTTTTACAAATTGGATATAGAGTTAAATTACAGTATTGATAAACCATAATAAGAGTTCATCTTTGTTCTTCAAATCTTAATTAGTTGTACGACCAATAAAAAAAATAATTTAATTTTTGAAGTGACCCTTTCAACACCTTTTTATAATTTGTGTTGATCCACTATTACACAATTCCTCAAACTGGGTATGTATAATGTTAACTACATGAATCACATACATTATTTGTAATCCATCTGTTACATTGTATCAACTTCACACCTTTAATCTGTGGTATTCTCTATATAGCATGATTTGATTTCATATACGTATACATACATTTTGCAACCGTATATATGAGTATTTCTAAATTGTATGTGTATGATTTACAAAAGCAGAAATAATAGCAATCAAACAAATATATTAAATAAAATTCCAGACCTGATTCCCAGTATGGGCCTGGAAGCATATTTCCAGAGGGGGAGACAGTCATCAGCTATATGGCACAGGATTCTGCTGGTCTCACGTCTCGATGCGATGTCATTATCACCCTGAATGGTAAGCAAATGGTGTACACTATGCTCTAGTGATACGTATATTGGTGTCCGCACTTCTAGACGCCATATTTTACGTACTTCTCATAATGATATGGCACCAAGTGCTATTCCCCATCAATCCGTGTTCAACCCGGTAAACATCTTGATGCGCAGTCATTATCATCTTAAATGGTATGCGACCGAGGTTCATGGTTTAGTGATAGATATGTTTATTAGGGTAGTGGCGTTGATAAGTCACACACTAACTTTCCTATTTGTCATCGATATTGTGATAATCAATAAATATCAACATTTTAAAAAGTTAATACATACCAGTGTGTTTTCTCGCCCTTTAACTGGTGAGCAAGTGACTGAGGTGGGGTCAGGGGGGAAGGCGATCTCCCGATATGACGAAAACAAATAATGAATATGAAGATATACAGGTTTCCCCCCTCCCCTCTTTAAGTGATGACGTGCCCTTCCAATCAATAAGAGCATGATATATGACACCAACCATGACCCAGGACCAGCCCTAATTCCACTGATCTCTAGATATGCTTGTGAAATCATGTACGGTTGAATGCGTATGGGCGGTATGTGTGCTCTGCTATATTCTGTTGATTTGTACGTTCTTCTAACATTGACATCGATGAGTTAGAGCCAATGATGCTAATTACCATGATACATGTCGCTGGTCCGTAATCAGGCTTATGCCCTCTGGTATCGTTTGATATAACATCGTTTTATGCACGCTATGTGTGTACACATTTCCCATAGAGAGCCAAACGAGCCGCGCAGAGAATGGCCTTCTAGTGCGTAATTGTTGTTAATGTATCAGAGTATATTCTGGTATATTAAACTCCAAACCATGCACCATTTGTATAATAGTGTTACATTTCAAACTCTTACATTTGTGCGGTGAGTCGCAGAATTTTAAATGCATCATACTCAGGCTGATTCGCGAGCAAGGTGTCTTAAATTCTAGTGTCCGGTATCATACGTGCCCCTTTTGGGCATTACCAACTTCTCATTGTATTGGAAATGTCTATCATAGTGATAGCTTCAGTCAGAACAGATAACCATGTCATTCTGATGTTTTGGAACATCATTAATTCATTAATTCACATTGATATGCAGGTCTACGTTTCAATCATTTCAATATTTATCTTATTTACAGTTTTCTCATGATTATTCTCATATCTGTTTCAGTTCACCGGTGTTCTCCTCACCAATCACCGGTCCATGGCACCATACAGGGATGCCCGGATCCATTCTATGGAAGCACGTGTTCATTCTCATGTGATGTGGGGTATGATCTGCAGGGTGAGAGGGTTGTGTCATGTGACATGTCACCTGATGGACAGCCTGTTTGGGATCACGCGACACCCACATGTCAAAGTAAGATTTTGCACGGACTTTAATATGTATCTCCCCAAAAAGGTCATTATTTATTGTGTTATCCATTTTCCCCCTTCAATTTCTATTTTTTTTTCATTTCCAACAAAATATTACATATCAATTATAATAATTTACACAGCATGAATGAATACATATTGGAAACAGTAATACATGAATTTTTTAAATTTAACTTTTCCATTTTATGTAGCTTCATAATACCTATCATTGCCTTTCCTGTAGTGAAAAGGGTGAAATAATGAAACATTGGTTTTGAGTTCCCCTCGACTTAAAAAAGGAAAGCACCACGCATGCCTTCATCTTGAATAACCAGCATTGTTCATTTGCCTTTTTATATTCTTTCAGTTCAAACGTGTCCACCATTGAATGTCCTAAGTCCAGCAGTATTAACCGGCTGCAGTGAGTCCTCCAACGTCCCCTACGGAGCCAGCTGTCTCTTCAGTTGTCCAACCGGCTATTCAGGGCTCGGGGAAAGCCAGAAAACATGTGACGCGGGCAGTGTGTGGTCAAGTACAGATTTTACATGTCAACGTAAGAATAAGAACTGAGTGTTGTAAAGATAATAATGATAATGATATTTTGATAATGATATTGATAATAACTATGATACTTATGATGATGATGATGATGTTGACTCATTATAATAGTTATTTTGGTATAATTATTCAATTACATATGTGCATCAATGCGAATGGTGCATTATTATAGCTTAGCATTAGGCAAACCTTGTCGAAGAGCTCAATAATTACAACCAAAACTATGTCAAATCACCCCTTAGTATACACCTGGGCTGAGAGCAGCAATTGTGGATATTGAAGTCTCTTCTTATAAGACATTTTGTGTCTGGTATTAGACATAGGAAGCAGATGGAGAGCTGTACGAAGGACATTATTTGGCCGTATGTGACTCAATAACACATCACCAATAAATTTGGTTTGAATATGATCATTTAGAATACTTACCATCAGCAAATTCAGTTTTGCTGATTCTGATAAGAAGTAGCTATAATGTAAAATCTAATAACACTGTTCTCAATTCAATACAGGCAAACGCTGCTCATCGTTGAATGAGACAACAGAAATATCAATAACCCCCGTTTCCTGTCTGGTGGATGCACGCTACACTGATGTGTGTACTCTACATTGCCGGATACGTGGATTTGAAATCACGCCGTCAAGTCACAAGGAGACTACTTGCACTAGCAGCCAATCCTGGAACTATGATATAGGAGTGGTAGAATGCAAAGGTACGTAAGGCCGCTAACATATGAAGCGATGTGTGTTGTTTTCGTAAGCTACTTCAATTATTTACTTTCATGATTTAGTTTCATGAACTAAACGTTTACAGATTACAGCATGTACCAACATTGGCCGGTTGTAAGAGGTTAAATGTCACTCTGTGTGAAAGCAATACATTTCTGGTCGCACGGCTTGAGCCTATGAAGCTTGAATGTGAGGGCATCAACATACCTCACTTGTTTTATAAGTTATACAAACAAATAACAGGACATAATAGTAATCTGTGTAATGTTTCCATTGTCCATTCGAGCATTCCTTGACTTACAATAATGTTATTTATTTATTGTAAAAAGATACTGAGGCACCAGTATTTCAGTACTGCCCACCCGGATTCGTCACGTATGTCCAGAGGGCAGCCAACATGGCAGCAGTAGACTGGCATGTCAATGCGACAGATAATGATGTGAGAAGAGATCCTCAGATCACGTGTGACCCACAGCCAGGCACGATGATCCTTGGCAGGCATGACGTCAGATGCAGCGCTGTAGATGACGCGGGCAATGAAGCATCATGTGACTTCAAAGTCGAGGTCAGAGGTAAAGTCATGTTCCCATTAAACGAGGCAGGATTATATTTCAAATAATCTGTAATACTACCATGATAAAATATGAAACTTTGAAATAGGTAAGAGTTTAATAACCACATTGGGGTGTCACAGTGATGCCATCACGATTGTAGAGTATTTATAGCCCTATGTAAGTCTCGTAATGCATATATTGTGTACTCTTATGTTGTAAATTATACACAAATATCTATGTAAAACAAATTTATTTATGGTAAGTAATTTGTCGATGCAAATGAGCACATTTGTGATATTTATATTTTGTATTACATGTACATTAAATTCTGGTCAAGTACTCTTTTGTACTCTTTTACAACTCTTTTGATGTAGCCTACGTCAAATAAAGTTTGACTCTTTCTAGTTAGCAGTATAAGCTATTTAGAATTAAATTATTTATTGATTAATTTAAGGGAATAATAAACCGAACACAAAAAGTAACTTCACCCCTAAGCAATTGCCCATAATTTCATAACCAAGAATCGTTTCAAGATTTCGTCTTGCCAATATATCCATATGGTAGTTAGGAAAACAATGTGTAAAAATAAGAGGTAACCATTAATCCATGGTTGAGTGAGCACACATTACAGAAAAAATAGTCATATTTCAAACTTCGCAAAAGTTTTATCATCATTACAAATTATTTAGAGTTGGAAAATTAAAATATGCACTGTTTTACAATTCCAATTAATGCATTTTACCACATGTGCCATCAAAAAATCAAAATGAATGGAATATCAAACAGCATTGTTTCATAAACCATGATCAATGCATTCCGCCACATGTGCGGATTCACAACAATGTACAGTCAATCGTAATACCTTGTGACTTTTGAATTGGGCCATTTTGTCTTTAATTTGTGCTCATTCAGCCATAAAGTAATGAATATCTCTGATTTTCGCACATATCGAACATAACAACTGTGCCAATATTGTGGTAAGATGACATCTTGAAACAATAATCGGTTATGAAATTATGGGCAATTGCTTAGGGGTGAAGTTACTTTTTGTGCTCGGTTTAGTTCTGAAGGAACGTCATTATTACATATATTTACTGCATTATCAGTATTTCAATCACGAATTCTCTTTTTTTAGAACGGCACTGTGAACCGCTGCTTCCTCCTGCAAATGGCGGCACTTTAGGGTCATGTGATACATCACATGGATCAACGTGTCACCTGACCTGCTCGCAGGGGTACAGGCTTATTGGATCTGACAGTGCCAGCTGTGAATTCAATGGAACAAATATGTACTGGCAAATCCAAGAAGGGCCACGTTGTGAGGGTAAATATTTATACATACATAGAGAGTTGGTGTATTGATTTATGTAGCTATACAAGAATGCTAGGAATTTTGGTTTGCCTTGTGGCCCAGTCACGCATGCAAAAACAAGATTTTTCACAATCCAGTGGCCCGAAACAAAGACCTTGAAATATGATGTTTTATGTTGAATTTAGCATCAATGGATTTGTGGCCTGAAGCTATTTTTTAATGGCACTTGGCCAGCGAGCCTGTGCTAATTTTTAGCATTGTTTATATTATTGATTATTTAAATCAGAGATTCTGTAGTATCTTCTCAACACATTTTCTGGGTCAGCCTTTCACAAGGATTGCAGTTCCTTTGTGCCATTACCTCTTTAGAAAATTATACACTTTGTATACTACTTATTATGTCATTTCGTTTAGTTCATGTTTATCCTGTATAATTTTGTTATTATTTGTTATGTTTCGAGTGTATTCGAGTGTATGTTTATAGTGAGTGAAATATACTGGAAAGAAATTCATTATATTTTAATTGTTATGCAAATAAAAAGTATAATAAAAACAATAACATCCTGTACTTTTAAACCTCCAATGTGACGTGTGGCTAATAAAGTTGAATGTGTTTATTGCATGTAAGATTGGTTACAGGAAATTTGCATTATTTGTTTTACATATATAAGTTCTTAAAGGGACTTAGTAACATTGTCCAAATCCTCAAAATACAATTTTAATTATAGCGGTTCCCTCATACCTTGTTGTATTCGTATTATCAATTAAATCATGGGACCGGTTTCGGTTTTTCAAATTTCCCTTTCGTTACAAAGATATGTACGATCGAAGTATTCAGATAAGAAAAACTCAGGGGGAGTTTTTCTTCTGTGTACAAAGTGAGTGCAGTGAGTTAGTGAATAGCACTTTGTATTTTCACTCATTACATGCAATGTCCATTTGACTTGAAATTTTCACACAATAACCTGTGGATATATGATATAACAACAATATACATTGCATCAACCCTTCATCACTTTTCGCACATGTCAACAAAGTTACTAGATCCCTTTAAATGTTTATAACCTTATAGCTGCACTTTAAATGTGATGTGTTTGTCTACGTTTGCAATAGGCGTGTTAGTATATTAACATTTGATTGTTTTTTTTAACTGTTTTCTATTCAAGAAGCGATTTTATTGATATTTTATGAAAAGGTATGGAATGCTTTAATCGACTGTAGATATGAAAGGGTTTTTTAATAGATTGATTTGTATACAATAAACATATTTGAAATTGAACTCCTTTAATGGCAATTTTGTACCTTATGAAGAACCCCTCCTAGGTAACCCTTTCCCTTAACCGACCCAAATGGCTACCATATCGCAGCGTTTGTTTTGTTGTTGTTTTGGCTTGTCAAGTAGAAAATTCCTAGGATATTATTAGGGCACTGAAAAAGTAATACTTCCTTGTTACTTGGTGCCCCCCACATTCACCGCCACATCCTACACTCCTAGCCTGGTACTTTATTGTTATGAGGCTCTCCTCGTAATAATCATGCCTACATGAAAAATATGGAAATTCTCACGGCTCAAAGTGACTGTTTATTGCAATAAATGTGGTTTTGCCATGTGTCATTTTTGTTCATCAGTATTGTTTTCTTATCCTAGTTATTGGATGCTCCCCACTTTCCCTACCCGCGCTGGTTCGGATGACACCACCTGCTTGTGAGAACAGTAATCATGGTGACAAGGTTGTACCGGAAACGACATGTTCCTTTTACTGCGACAACGAACTGGTCATCGGTGATGATGTGCAGCCAATCACTTGCCTTGACACCGGCAACTGGAACCGGATTCTCGATATTGGCACTTTGCGATGCATTGGTATTTTTTTGTTCTCAGTATTTGTGATTCTTAAGTTGTGAGAGATAGGTCATAGGTACATATTGTTAGGTATTCAAAAGCCAAGGATTTGCTGCCAAAAATAATTTAGACTATGGTAATTAAAGAAACACAATCACAGTGAGCAGGAATACCATAGTTCAATTGCTGTTATAATAATTACAATACAATAATGAGAGTCGAAATCATGTTACCCTATTTTTTAATAGAATAAGTTTGTTCAATATTTGTTATTAGTTATTTAAGGGTAAACACTTGTTATGATTTGTTGGCACTATCAGCGATAATGTTATTCATGTGTATTTTTGTGTTAACTTCAGATAAAACCCCTCCGATGCTTACCTTCTGCCCTAATCACGTGATGACGGTGCGGACAGAGCATTGGGGTGTTGAAGTGAGCTTTCTATATCCAACTGCGGATGACAACCTTGACTCGGATCTGAGAGTGAGCACGATACCGGGCGATTTGAGATCCCCTTACAACTTTACATCTGACACCACATGTAGCTATACCTTTACAGATAGCAGCAACAACAGCGTGTCATGCGTGTTTCAAGTCTTCTTGAGTAGTAAGTCATTAGTAGATATCCACACATTGATACTAATAATAATTATTTGATTTTCGGCGCCTTATATGTATCTTTGTACAGCATGTTTCGCTTTTATGTATTCTTACTAGATTATTTAAAATCCTGTTCTTTTGTTAAATATGACTACAATAAATGGGGCATTCTGTAATGATTTGTGGGGGGGGGGGGGGGGGGGGGGGGGGTAGACCTTATGTATTTATTTCTTTTTACACATATGTTCCCCTCATGTTTTGTATCTATTTGGAAAATTATTGGAGAAAGATCACCTGCCCCCCCCCCCCCCCCAGATAGCTGCTGCAGCTACGCCAATGTTATGAATAGAAATTAAAACAAAAGTTCACAATCATCCCTTCCTTTGCTGACTGTATTTTACAATAATTATGTATAGACAATATCCAGCCAGTGTTTGAGACATGTCCAGCAGGCCGTAGAATAGTGACCAGTGACCGCATCGAGGAAGTAACCTGGGAGCAGCCGACCTACAGAGCCATCATAGGCGTGGACCTTACGATGACCTGCAACAGGGAACCCGGTGAACTCCAGCTGACTTGGGGTCGGCATGATATCATTTGCCATCTCACCAATACGGGAAACGGTCTCCGGGATGAATGCCGAATTACATTCTTAATCGAACGTAAGGACACATTATTACTTGTTTACTACAAAGAATGTGATTACAACAAAGATAAATTTAGTTTTGAGCTTGTTGTTTGATTTCAACTAAGCATCAGATTTGTGAACAAATAACCATGACCCGAGAGATGCACAGTTTATCGGCCCATTTCATCAACTTGCATCATAAGCCTGAGTATACTCATTTTTTTTTTAAAATCTTAATATACCTAGCTATATACATGGCGAGTAAGTTTATATTATTTTTTTCTTTTAATACATTCCTTTTTGCACTTTACTTTAGCCGCTGCCTGCCATAAGCTTGATATCCCTGCAAATGGAGCGTTGGCCTGTGACAACTTCGCGTTCGGCCGCTACTGCAGCATTCTGTGCCATGATGGGTATGACGTGCCCAGACTGAGTTTTCGGGAGAACGTTATCATCTGTGGAGAATCTGGAGCATGGTTACCAAGTTCAGATGTGCCGGACTGTTCAGGTAAGGGATTGAAACAAAATCACCGGTCTTGCAATTCAGTGGTCTCGGGTTCAAATCCTGGAGAAGCCCTATTTTCCTCGTTCATATCCATAGAAAGCCCTGTTGCTGTTTTCTTCCCTGAAACCCCTTTAACCTTAACCCATTATTTGGAACTGGAACACACCACCTGCGTTTTCTATAGCTCAGCTTGGAGAGGACCGATCTAGCAATTCATAGGTATCAGGTTCAAATCCGGATGTAACCCTATTTCCTCTGTTTCATGTATATTAGATTTTTAGCAGTATGTATGTACACTGGGCCCCCCAAAAAACTAATAATTTTCCTCATGGTCATATCTTGAAAATCCGTCCATCAAAATTAACCAAAATGACACACGGGATTATTTAATACCCTACTCCAATGACATGTCAATATCCAAATGATTACCTTACTGACAGAACTGAAAATGCACTGGCATGGAACCGATTGCTGTATCATAATATCACATCCTGGAAATGTTGGCAACAGAGTTTAGGGCAGGTGAGGAAGTAAAAACAAATTGAAATGAAGGTAATGTCAGTTACCCAAACACAGACATCAATAGTGGATGGGTCCACCATGTGCTTGGAAGCATTCAGTGCATCTGCTACGCATGCTGTTCACCAGGTTTGTGATACAGGCTTGGGGGAGATTTTCCTCTCTTCCTGTATAGAGCTGCTCTGAGTGTGTGCATGAACATGCGGGTTGTCCCTTGCTGTGACATGTGCGTTTTGCTGTTGTGTCAGTTGTGCAACTACTTGTTTACTGACATGTGTAGAGTATTTAAGTAATCCGGTGTGTCATTTTGGTAATTTTTGATGAACAGGATTTTAAGATATGATCATGTGAACAATTTTAAGTTTTTTGTTTGGCCCAGTTTATGTTTGAAATTATTTTTTTTACAAAAAGCTGCATCATTTCTGTGATCCCTCGCACATTTCACCAAGTTGATATTTAATCCTTTGGGTTTATGTCAGGTTTGTAATTATAGTTTCTAACAACTTGAGCATTGAGAATTTAACAATAGGGCCTTATATAGCCCAGCTCATAGAGCACCAGTCTAGCAATCTGGAGGTCTCTGGTTCAAATCCCAGTGAAACCCTGTTTTCTTATCTCCTTTTAAGTCATATTATATATTTCTGGTCAGTTTCCTATATGTTTAAAATAATTTATGCAAAAGCCTGCTTCACTTCGGTCATCCCTCGCACATATGTTTCTGACCATTCCGGCATTACAAATGTAAGGGATTTCAGGGATTTCAGGGATTTCAGAACACAGCACCAGGGCTTTCTATAGCTCCCCTGGTAGGTTTTCAAAAGCTCAGCTGTTAGAGTACCGGTCTAGCAATCCGGAATTATGGGGTTCGAATCCAGGAGAAACTCTGTTTTCTTTGCTCTTTTCCATTTTCTACCTTCTATTGTTAGAACTTAAAAGCAATCTAATGAATCTTCCACTGGACATCATGGACTACCAGCAGTCGTGCAGTGACGCTGGTCTGAAACAGATTGAGGCACAAATCATTGAGATCCTTCAGAATAGCAGCTTTGCCGAAGTGTGTTCCAGTAGCCATCAGTGCAATGCAAGCTACGTCAACGTGTCATGCGGGGCCGGTGCTAGCAGAATAAAGAGATCAAGTCCTGTCGAAGAGGAAACCAGTCTATTTGCTGATGGAAAACATGAAACTAGTCCAATCGTATCAGTGGTAAATCCATTTTGCATTATGTTCATATGAACTTCCTATGTGTTTTATAAAGCTCTAATTCAAAGCGCTCAATAATTACCTCGTTAGAAACAAACACGTCACAAATGTACAAACATAATTATCTTTGTTGTGAGCCTTGTTATGATACACTATTACGAACTATATTCAAATCCTATACTATAAAGGTGCATAATCGTTTCGAAATTTGAAACTATTCTGTGGTAAAAAAACAATTATCATGCTACGTATTTAAAAGAGATTTTGTTGATTTTGTTCATCTATGTATTGTGAAGCACGCATACATTGAGAATACAATGATGTCACCAATTATACGCAAATGTTGGTCAGCCAAAATTCCATTAATGCCCCAATATAAAATGGAATTTAGAACAGCCCTGACTTGTGACAAGCCTTTCGATTGGTCAATTATGTCAACATTTGTAATGATCAATCATGATTTGATTTTTTAAATTTATGCGATACACAACATGAATTACTTATTTTCATGATCATAACAATATATAGTAGTCTCTCCTGTTTATTTGCTAAAAACATTTATATTCTCTATAACGAAAGGGTAATAACCATGTTTTATATTAACAGAAACTCCAGTCATCTTTCGGCGACACGTCCAACGATGTTGATGATGTCGTCATGTCTAAAGACGAGATCAGGCAAGACCTTCATCGCCTAGCTGAATATCTACGTCATCGTGCTGCTGCCATGGCAGGTAGCTCACTTGAACAGACGATGGGGCAAAAATGTAGAATATATATTGTCAATTTAAAGCGTGCAACTTTAGTCTTTATAGCCAAAATCCTAGAAATTAAAAATATTATGGCTAAACGAAACTTTTAGATTTGTTATAAATTATTCCTTTATCAAAGGGTGATAAAGAGGGTAAAAGTTGAGGGCAAACAAAAGGGACAAACATGCTTTCGCCCTAAATATCTTTCTGAATCAATTTTGTATTGCCTATCTTAACCCATTGGTGACAGGAATCTTATGTATCACGTAAGCTCTATTGAGATTTCAATATCTAGGTGTGAATGGTTTTATTCTCTGTCAGTTTCTTTTTGTCAGCATGTTACCAGATACATTTTGCTTTTTACTTGGCATTTAATATTTCTATTTTCATTTGTGTATGTTGGTACATTACTTTCTATGTTGCCTTTGTCGGGTATCATAGACAAGTCAGGTGGTGATTTTCAGAGCATAAATGAAGGGTTCAGCATTTTTATCGTTTTTAGTACATTTTCTTTTAATTTGTATTTTCCATTATCAAAAGGATTTCCATTTTGATATCAATATATTTCACTAATATTTCTTCTGTTTTCATTGTCGGGTGTCAAAGATACAGGTGGAGATCTTCAGAGCAGGAATGGAGGGGTCAAGAGCATGATGAGCGATACGACAGGTGATGGCCACGTAGAAGCAACGTCTAAGTTTGCTCTGTTCCTCGGTGACATGGTACCAGTGTGTGATGTCGGATACATCTATGATGACGAACTTAGAGCTTGCCGTAAGTATATTGCCTTACATAAACAAATTAACAATAGGCGATTAACGGAAAAGCAAATTGAGAGTCCTAGGCTACCCTAGACGACTTATGTCAAGGACCCCACACTATTATTATAGTGTCATGGTCCCCGAGTGTGATATTGGTTACATCATTGATGAAAATTTGGAGCATGCCGCAAGTATCATTTCCTTACATTAACGAATTAACTTAATGGACAATCAACCACCGAGCAACTTGCAGCCTAGGCTACACTAGCCTTATGCCAAGGTCCTCACGCTAATAGACAAAAGGCTGTACTGTGCGAGTCATCCAAGATAATGGTCCTGGCTACCAGGGGTGTCGATCCGTTTTTGAGATTGGGGGGGCGAAATTTGAAACATTTTCCAGAGTGACCACTGAGAGAGCTAAAAGCCCCACATTGGCATGCCCGGAAGTTTAATTTTATGCGCTCATTGAAAGTGTTTTGATGGCTCGAAGACCTGACTTTGGGGGGCACCCACATTTGGGGACAATAATGGGGGTCCCGGGGGCGGAGCCCCCGGAAGCTTTTAGATTTCAGACATTTGCTCCTAGCATGGGTGTTAAAATTGTATAAAATAGTGAACCTACTCATAACGTATTTTTTAAAGGGCATAGCGAGGAAAAGAGATGGATCCACGTGATCATGTATACTATAGAGCCATCGATATAGTCTAGGGCATTGGGCTCCCATGAAACTAAGCAAGGGCGTCAACAATTTCTCAAAAGTGTAGGGGAGACATTGCGAGGAAGCGAAGGGGTGTCCCCCTCCCACAGCAGGGAGCTTTTGTATTTTTGGGCGTGAAATTGTGCGATTTGGTGCACACCTGAGACAGAAATTTCACGTAATATGAAGTATATAGGTATGGAACCAAACATACATAATTAAAAAGGGAGGGGGACAATCTGCTCCTTTTTCCAATGTGGGGGGACATGATATTCCAATTTGATTTGCGTTCAGCGCATATGTACCGAGATTATTTTATTTTCTTTGACGGTGTGCTATCTATAGATGAGGGTTTAATAAACTTCGTTTGAGAAATTACGGTGCCCAACACATTTCAAAAGGTGCTTCCCGTAACCCAAATGAAAGTTGCAATATGAGAAACTGTATGCGCGCGAAGGGCGCGGCAAAAAAAGAGATTTACAGTCCTTTTCAAACTAAAAAAAGGCTATTTTGAAGATTAATTATTGATAAATGTGTCTTTCCCCTCTTTGGCATTATATCACTCGATTTTTTTATTCCTCATTTTCGGAATTATTGGGGGGGCCAAATGATATGTTCGCCCCCCAATATTTTCATTGGGGGGGGGGGGGGGGCGATCGCCCCCCCTGCCCCCCCCCCCCCCCCCCCCCAGGATCGACACCCCTGCTGGCTACTAATTATCTTGACTAACGGATAAAGTTTACCCCGACGTTCTCTTTCATTCCCATTGGTGGACATGACTTTGATTTGTTCTTGCAGTTGCCTGCCCTGCTGGTCACTATTTCGATGCCGGTTCGGATGATTGCCTGCCATGTCAGCAAGGGTTCTACCAGGAGGCACAAGCCCAGGAACACTGTGAGCCGTGTCCAGACGAGACATCCACTCAGAGGAATGGATCAAAACATAAGTCGCAGTGCAAAGGTAATGTGTACTGTGTGTGTGTGTGTGCGTCCGTGTACATCTATGTGTGCGTGTCTGTGTATATGTATTAGGGGTTGTCTCGTAAACCTTAACCCTAATAAGGCCCCCTCCACAATTTGTCTGATTGCTCGGGAACGGGTAAATATGACGCCCCGCTGCTTGGTGAATTTTTTTCAAGTCTTGCGCATCTTTTAAATCAAAATTCTCGAAGATCGGACCGTCCGTTACAAAGTCACGTACATTTTTGTCACTGCATGTCAGCCCGAAAAGCGCTAATTTTCGTGATTTGTGTACGAAACATATATGAAAATATCAGTTTTCCTAAAAAGAGATATATCATTGATTAATTGGTTTTGTTTACATTTAATGTATTTGTTTTGGGGGTCAAAATAGTTGAATTATAGTTAGAAATAAAAATAAAACAACAAAAACAATCAAATACATAAGTTAAACAAAAATAAATACATAAGAACTTATCAAAACAATAGAAAACCTAAGGAATAACCTGGCTCTTCCAAATTTCTTGTTGTATAATTATTAAACATGGTTACAAAAATATATGTAGTGAGAACCAATGTTTAATTATGAATAATATATGATTTATGGGTACAAATATGAATTTGATGACCTTATTTGCATAAATTACCATAAATTTGCAAATTAATGAATACATAAAAATAAAAAAAACTAGTATTCTATACACTACACTTGACATGCGTGCACAATTTCGCGGCGATCGGCCGTTTTACGGCCGAGATCTGAGGGGAGGGGGGGGGGGGGGGGGGAGGCATAAAAGCCCCCCCCCCCCCACCCCCCGGCTGTAGAGAGACCTCAAATAGCCCGGCCGTTTTAGTGTTAAGCTTATGACCAAGGACAGAGCAGTGCACAGATTCCATCGAACGTTCAAGTATTATGTTGTGTCTTGTTTGTCCACAGTGTGAGGATGTATGTGGATGCATGTGACTGAATATATAAGTTTAGTTATGCAGGCCGCATTTATCATATTTTAAAAACAGTTCAGGAATTAGATTAATAAGTGTGTGTAAATAAGTGTGCGGTTGGTGATTAATTTACAATTATACACATTTTCCTTTGAGTTAAATCGGGAGGTCGAATTGTGTTTCAAACGCCAATAATAATCATATCATTTTATTCGATGAGTTATCATCAGTGCTTATCATCATTGTAAAAAGGCTTAATATTAGTTTACCTAATGAGCCAGTATACATGTTCCTTTTAATATAGAGCCTTGCCAGGGAGGTTCCTCCTCCCCGACTGGCTTCAGTCCTTGCGTCCAGTGTGAGGAAGGGATGTATCAACCGAGTCGCGGCAAGACCTTCTGCTTGACCTGTCCAGATGGCCTGGCGACTCTTACAGATGGCTCGGTTTCTATCAGTGATTGTCAAGGTGATAACAATATCACTTTGCACATTATATTGGAGTGGAACATTAGTTTGTACGCCCATTTTACTGGACTAAATGTGTCACTGTTAGTGGCTGTTGTACATAACTAGTCATTGGAAATATAATTATTATAAGAATACCTAATTAACTTTATTGCATGTTTATCGTTGCCATGGTATTTGTTGAATATATAAAACGTTTCAATGGAAATATTTATTTCATTTGCGATATTTTTCCCTTTATTGGTAAATACTTTTTAAGAAGTTTAAATTCAGGAACCTGTCATGTGGTGTTTAGATTAACGTTTTCTCATGTCTGGTTAAAAAACGTGAGAATCCTTGTTGTTGATGTAGCAGTATCACCGAATTTTATTGAATCTTTCTTCCTTTTTTTTCTCCAGAGCCTTGTTCGCCGGGTTCTATGTCCACCGATGGATTCCACCCTTGTACACTGTGCCATGTGGACTACTACCAGCCACACCCGCAACATAAGGGTTGCTGGAAGTGCGGGGGCAACACAACCACCGCTACAACTGGATCAACATCGATTATGCAATGCATAACCTTGACGAAGCCATAGCATTAGAAATGTATTTCAAGCTTCAAACCATGCTTTCTTTATAAACGTATACAAATTATTCCAGTTACTTGGTTATGGGAAATAAAAGTTGTTGTAAAATTATACTTCATTTGCCTAATCTTGTGTGTTATTTGTGAAAACTAACAGTTACCATACTACCATGCTTGAATGGTTTAAAGATATCTTGACATGCTGTCATCATGTGAAAGTTGTTTATGCAAGAGGGTGCTGTGGCAAATATTTTTTGTTAAACAATTGTAAATATGAAACGACTTTTATTTGATACGAACCTTCAGCAGAACAATAATCTGAATAGTCTGAATAATTATGTTCACAATTGTGTAGGATGTATAATATAAAATTTTATATAATACAATACAACGCCCCCGATTTCAATTGATTGACTTTCTTGTTTACGCTACATGCGAAAGCTATGCGAGCGCACCTGTGCACGGCATATCGGGCCTGTCGACCCGATCACCAGCCCAGCGGAGCGGCGCGAATGGGCGGTGAACTAGGCCAAATCTCACTGGCGTGCTGATACGGTGAATTAAATTTCCACCGACGTTTATGCATTTAACAATACTAAGGTTCGGATTTTATGACACAAGCCCTTTAAAAAAAATACTAATTCAACAATATCGATGAACTAGTTTGGCCAATAAAGATGTTTTTGGTAATGTTCCCAATACTGTTATTTGGCTTTATGTCATACAATTTAGATTGAGAAAGTGGGGGTTAAAGGTGCACCTGTAAAGTGTCAGATATTGCCCAAAATTACATTTGAGACTACAATCCTATACCAAAATCATTGCAAGATATGTCCGAATGATGTGTGAAAGTTTCATTGAAAAAGAACACTGGTTAAAAAAGCGAAAATTTGCGTCAGCTTTTATAACGAATTACTGCATAACGTGTATAAGGTTTATGACCGTTTATTAACGCTCTTGAGCTGAATGATTATCAATGATAGATATCTTCATACTAAAGGGGCATTGAAAAAATCTAACCCTATTTTATTATTCTCTTACCATAAGCCAAACAACACGGTAGAAGAGAAATGTGGAAGCTCCAAGTAATTTTCATGGAGTTTAATGGTTTCACTTTAATCAAAGAAACAGCTGAAACTATTGAAATTGTTTATTCTATGAACACGGTTCTGACATTTTAATAGGTACATGTACCTTTTTATATAGGCATATATTGTATATTCATTATGTAGGATTTTATATTTCAAGGCAATTTTACAAACAATTCCTTAATGATATATTTCAATTTAAGATGAATACTATTCTCTAGGTGGAACACAATCATGTATATCAGATTCGAAATTGTGATTTGTACATTGCTTACAATTGTAAATATATTTTGTATACATATTTAGGAGTATATCATTATACCATACTAGGTTTAAAGTACTAGTACATATTGATGCATCAAAATGACAAATTATTAATTTTTGTGTGTGTAACTCATTCATGTATATCAGACTCTCATATTGTGATTTGTACCTAGCTTTTGTATACCTTATGTAAAAATAATTATGTTCACAATATATAGGATTATACATGTATAAAATAAGTTGATGGCTGATGGTAGTACTACTGATGCATCTCAATTTAAATATTATTACATTATTTGTGTGGTACATAATCATGTATATCACATTTGTAATCTTGATTTGTACCTTTTTTCCTGCTCATAGCTTTTTAGGTTTAATGGGTTTATTCGTTATGTTGTTTTTATAACGCTTTCGAAATATGGTCAAATTATTTGATTGTTTGAAATCCAAGATATGTGATTGAATCACTGCTTTTTCCAATTGAAGTTTTGTTTGGATTTATCTGCATTAAATTATGTTTGTTATTAATAGCATTTTGGTAAATATTCTCAATTTCTTTTTAGATAAGACGGATTATTATTTTGGCTTTTCAAAGGTCGTTTTCATTGCATTAGAAATAGAGAATTGATTGATGCTGTATTGTTGGTAATGGAATTGTGTTAGATGGGTGTATGGGCATATTTTTTATTTGTATTTTTGATCTATGATTTTGCCCAAACGTGATGTGACTTTTCATAAAAATTACAAACTTGTCGCCCTAAAAAAAAAACCGTAGATGAAACGCTGTGCTGGAATTTGAGGTTCTTTTTTTCTGATTACGGATTACGTCATGTTTTGCCCAAACTTGAAGCTGCCTTTTGCCTGAAAGTGAAACATTTTGCCTGAAAGTGAAATATTTTGCATGAAATTGTAGGTATATTTTGACAAAATGTTGCTGTTTTCAAAACCCTCAGGGCTTCTGCCCCCACTCACCGTAACTCGTACTCATGTAATCAATGGTAAGATGGCATGTTTGTGAAAAACTGATTAAGGCAACCAAAAAGCTCCTTCTTCACAAGTAACATTATCATAATTAATCTTAGTGATAAATGACAAAATGGAAATGAAGGGATAATTTGAAGTTACATTCCTAAGATATTTCTGTCTATTTGTGTACTACTTTTATAGTATTGTAACAGGAATTAAAGGGAAATAAATGTTTCATAAACAAAGCAGCATAATCGTGTGATTCGATTGTATTTTTAATTGAATTGGACTGTTAAGGTTTCCATGAAAATTATATTACTGAAATAAAATAAAATTTACGGTAGCATAGAAGTTTTAGGTGTTCGTTTTCCTGTCGTGCGAGTTGCATTTAATTGCAAGTCAGATCATGTGCTGAATGCGCAAATCTGATTGGTTCACATGTGCATATGTTCTGACCTGCAATTAATTGCAACCCTAGATTTGATTGCAACTCTGCAACGGAGCCTATATCGTCGATGCACTATTAGTATCGATGGTATTTACATGCTAATATACGACTGTGGTGTTTAATAGAATCCCTTTATAGAGAGAGTTGCGACAACTATTGTGCACAAATGGGTACAAAATGGCGACACCTGGTTTAAGTTGCTGCATGCAGGAATGCTGAGTTCAATAATGCGCTAAACTATGACTGAACCTCTTTGAGCATTCAGTGGTTTAAATTCCTTTTGCCATTTTGTATCCATTTGTGCACAATATATGTCGCAGCTCTCTCTGTAAAGGGACTCTAGTGTTGAAGTTTGAAGAGCGCCACCTTCTGTCTAGTTGAAAACGTATTGACAACTAGACAGACCACGGAAGACAGGCACGTTCTTAATTTGGGGAAGTTATCGATGAGTTATACCGAATATCACATCAAAATTATGACAAGTATGATTCTTGATTTCTTGTTATATACAACTACTGCAAAGGGGAAGTTAATCTGCATCATTGTGTTGCTGGGTGAAGAATGGATGCCAAGAGAAATAGACCTAGCGTTATGAATTATGAATGTTTCAATGTTCAAAGGATAGAGCTTTCAAGATTGTATTATAACGATAACATGTCGGTTGAGAAAGAAATTGGCGTTTAAGTAACTTTGCTTACCCCGGATATCATGTTTGAAGTGTGGGAGCCCTGTAAAAATGAATTGTAGCTTTTGTTTTTTTGATAAATATTTCCTTCTCCTTTTCCGAAAATTAGAAAATGGCTATTATCTGGAAATTTGACAGTGATATTTGAACCTGGGATCTACATGGTATCCAAGTTACTCAGTTTAGACGAACATTTACTTAATGCCCTTATCATCCTCAACCGACGCTTGCGTTCACATATTGCGTAGATCAAGTCGAAGAGTACAAATGTGTGCATAAACACTGAATTGATATCGATAAAAGGGATCCATTTATCAATATAAAGAAATCGTTCTCGTTCGATTTACCATTAGGGATAATGCATTGCTCCACCCTTTATGCCATTATGGAAAAAACAAAAACATTGGGGAAAAAACGGGATGTCATTGTCCCCATCTACCAAGGTATAGCGAAGGGAATCCCCTACTCACCCCCTTATGCTTATGGAAATCGAATGGGGTAAATTAATCATGTAAATATGTACAATTAATGGTGTGTGTTTTATTCGGGGGGGGGGGGGGAGGGGGGTGGGGGGCGTGACACTACTGGCATCAATGGGGAATTACAAGGGGAATGCACATATGATTCAATATCTTGGAATCAATCTGGAAATGATCATCACCCCTCCCACTACCAAATTTATTACCTGCATGTCAATAGCCTCTCACCTCCCAGTCATGTTATCTCACTCTCTTGTTCTTCTTCCTCTTCTCTTTTTTCTTTTCCTTTTCTTAACATCGTTTGATTATGTAAAGCTAAGTAAGCCTTTTTATTTTTTGTAATACTTTGTTTGTGTTGTGTATGTGTATTTTAATGTTTGTTTGTTATATATGTTGACTACAGTTTGTTTAATGTACGTAGCTTATTTATTATACCGACTGTAATTATTTTGTATTTGTATACAGGGCGCACCTGTAAAGCAGTTTTTTTTTTACTGAGGTTGCCTACCCTGTATTTTCAAAGAAGACTTGAATAAATAAAAAAAATAAAAAAAATAAAATAAATAAAAAAAATAAAAAAAATAAAAAAAATAAAAAAAATAAAAAAAATAAAAAAAATAAAAAAAATAAAATAAATAAAATAAATAAAATAAATAAAATAAATAAAATAAATAAAATAAATAAATAAAATAAATAAAATAAATAAAATAAATAAAATAAAATGTCACGAGCCCTTCACATCTAATAACATCGATGATGAAGTATGCTATCATTATGATAATAGGAGCAGCCCCGTGTGTGGCAAGCGTCGATTCGAAATCATTATCAACCCCCCCCCCCCCCCACCCCTTCCAAAAAAAACCTCATTGGCCCAAGTTTTGTGAACAAAGCATAGCTACGCCGTACGCCTCTTCCTAATACGTGTGATGATAAGATCTGTTATCCCCGTGTGCGGCGCGCGTCCAGCGTTGCCAGGGTCTATCCCAGGTTTATCCAGGCAAAGTGGAGAAGGGAAGGTCTTCGAAGAGAGTTGAATCCTTGTGTCGAAATCAGATTTGAAATATAGTATATCCCTTGCATGCTATTAGCCCAAAGGGCGAAGGGAAGGGGGGAGGGGGGGGGGGGGGGGGGGGGGACAAGCATACCAACTAGGGAGGCTCGTGTCAAGCAATTATGGTATACACTGACGTTACACACTGCGCAATGCCTTCACACCATACCGAGTTAAGAAAACAGCGTGTTCACACCGCGCGAGTCGGGAACGGACTGCGTTCACACTATGCATTAAGACTTCGAGACTAAGGGTAGGGCCCGCAATTGGACAATTATTCACGAGTTGGGTTGCTGCGAACGATTGTCTGAGTGTCAATGTGTCAACATTATGCACCGAGTGTTTGAGTGTCAATGTGTCAACATTACGCACCGAGTGTCTGGGAGTCAATGTGTCAACACTATGCACCGAAAGTCGAAGAGTCATGTCGTGCACCTGGTATAGGGGAGTCAATTTGTCAACACTATGCACCAATACTCGCAGAATCATTGTGTCAACACTATGCACCGAGAGTCGGAAAGACATTGTGTTAATACCGTGCACCTAACATCGGGGAGTCAATGTGTGAACCATGCACAGAGAGTCGGAGAGTTATTACGTTAACACCATGCATTAAGAGTCGGAACTTCTCGTATACATGGTATTGGGCCCGCAATCGAAACATCATAGCGTAAACATAGTGCACCAGGAGTTGGGTTGTTGCGCACCGAGTGTCTGAGTCAATGTGTCAACACAGTAGTGAAATTTGAGTAAGACAAATATGCGGGATTTCACCAGTACGGCCCACCACGGGCTCTACAATTAAGCGCACACACTATAATGGTTAATCATCACAGGCGTGCCCCCGACTTCCGATTCCAGTGTGGACATGGGGAAGGGCTGTTAATTTGTGACGGTGACGTGCGCGTCTTGGAGAAAGGGGGCAAGGGAGAAGGGAGAGACAAGTACGCATTCGCGTGACAGACTTGTGCCGAGCGGAGTTCAGAACTTCATAAGATTTTCACTATTTACGGTCCCGGAAAGTTAACTCACAGTCATAGCCTGTCACAGTCTACACCGTCGCAGACGTTGGAATAAAACGTTCTTATTCGCCTTTTTATTAACATATCGCAATAATATGCTCACATATCAGTTAAGCTTTCATCGTTTTCATCACTGTACCATTTTAGTTCAGCTCTAGTTTGAGCGTAATCAATGTTTTAAATTTGAAATTTTGTTCTGCTTGACTTTAAACCAAATCTGCTCTGACAAACTGCTCTGGAATCAGATTCGGATTATATTTTGGATTTTACTTTGATTGTCAAATCCATGATGTATATGCTGCCATTTGCTGGATTATATATTGCAGAGGAATATCCCATAACATTTTTAAATCAGTGATGTGCGCTTACAACTTTAAAGCCAGTGATATTTTGACATTTGCTAGTTCGACCAACATGAAAACTTGATTTCTACCGAGTGAATGTTGATGATATTTCAAGTTCATTTACATTCTGGATCAATCCAAGTGAAAGAAGACAACATTTCTCTGTTATCGGAAAATACAGAGAGCTTGTTTTAAGTACCTGGCGGATATAACTTAATGATAATGGCGATTCTTTTTAATTTGTCGGTGTGCCTTCTGATATCCGTGTACCAAGTCGCAGGAATAACTTTCAGGGAGCAACCCGAGAGCGCAACAGTGATCTCCGGAGACACCGTCACCCTGCATTGCTCCGTCAACAACCAGGCAGACATCTATCTCTACTGGCAGAACCTGGACCGGGCAGCCTACATCAGCATCAATGAGAGACTCAACCCATACGACCAGCTCCGGGGAGACGAACCGGCGAGGTACTCTATCATCGGTGATGCTGCCAGGGGAGAGTATCATCTGCAGATTATCAACGCGACTAAAGAAGATGAGGGAAGGTACGCCTGTGTGTTCTTCCTGGATTTCAACTACTACAGTCAAGTCGCTAAACTCAAGGTTGTCAAGCCGCCAGACCTTGGGTATCCTAAATGCACTGTAGAACCACTCCAGCGGCCTACCATCGGAGACAACATCACATTGACATGTGAGTCGCGGGGCGGCGATCCTCCGTCCACGCTCTCCTGGGTCCGGGAGACGACGCGGTTGGTCACAAAGAGAGGGCGCCACTCTAAGGGTGACCCGACCGTCCACTACGCCATGACGCTGACAGAGAACGACTCAAACGTGCGGTTCACGTGTGTGGCCAATAACCCCGCTCTCCAGCAGCCTAGGACGTGCTCCATCACCCCGCTACGCAGCAGCCTCAACGTCCTGCTCAGACCTGTGGTGGCCAGCGTCGAGGTCGGGGATTCCTTCACATTCGTTTGCATCACGGAGCGCATGCCCAACCTCGTTTACCAGTGGTACATCAACGACAACCCGATCGACGGCCGTGAAAACAGGTTCACCTATCTCCGCGGTGGTCAAAGGCTACTGATCGAAGCTGTCACGATGGAAGATGACTACGCCTTGGTGAAGTGTGAGGTCACGCAGAAGGATTATAGCTACTCCGGGGCCGCCGTCGGGCTGCTTTGGGTGCAGTCTGGTATCAGCACTCCGGACATCATCGAAACCACCGCAGAGCCAAAGCCAACAACGCGAAGGGTTTCCACAAAGAGTCTTCTGACTACTCTAAGGGCCACTACAACAGTACCGGGTGAAACCACTACTACCTCGACAAGCTCGACAACGAGTGGTAAAGCTACTACAAATAGAACTACCACAGCGGCCCCTCCAACAACCACTCGATCAATTACCACCACGCCATTCCTTCCTACTGAGAGAGTAGCAGATGTGTTACCAATCCAAAATCTAGGGCCTATCGCCGCGAACAGTGGCAGCAGCGCTCCCCAGGGCTCCTCTTTCCGAGACTCCTCGTCTGCGTTTTCGTCCAGTTACAGCTCCGTGTCGTCTCTGTCTGAACAGGGTGATGGCGGTCAAGCGACATCGGTGAGTGCCCCCGAGGGCGGTGAAGGGACGCCCGATCAGCCCTCGCCGTCGACTCCTGACGCGGATGTTATCCCGACTGAGGAGGTCGTTGTTGAGAGTGAAACAACACCGGGCGAGATACACCGTGAGGATACAAACAGGACGCCTTCAGCTACCACCTCAACGACCACATCGTCGACCACATCCTCGACCACAGTCGCAGATAGTGGTATTAACAATGCAATACACGCAGTCGACGGTGGATCTTCCATTTCACCCAACGCTTCTCACATCGGTAACGAAAACTCCAACATCATCGTTGAGAACACGCCGCCGATGCCGTCTGCAAATGACACTGCGATCGACAACGAGATCGTGGTCGCTGGAGTTGAAGGGCAGTCGACGGACATACTCGAGCCGGGCAGTGGAGATGGGCTGGGTAACGACAGCGACGTGTTGAAGCTCCTTCCCGATGAGGAAGGACCCATCCTGCCGAACGAAGCAGGGATTGGATACAAAGCTAAAGGAAACAAAGGAATGCCCAACTGGGGATTGATCGCCGGTCTCTTTGTGGTGTTTATTATTATAGTCGTGGCGCTCAGTGCGTTAGGTGTGTTCTTATGTCGCAAACACAAGCAATCGAAGTCTCAAGCGTCGACGTGACATTAATCAATTACCTTGGATACAATGAATAATGCTCTGAATACAGACATTTTACGAATTGTTGCTAAATAATTGAAGATGTTATGCTTTATTAATACTTTTGCCTTATTAAATGTCTTCCACTTACATTAATGTCATACAAATTGATTCATCTTTATGTGTATATATTGAATGATGCCATAATTATTATACAGATAGGGACATTGTAGACAAATGTAAGCTTTTAGTTGAGATATCAATATACAATACAATATTTCAATATATTGATGTATACAAATCCTGATAAATATTTTTCATTACCGTCGGATCCTAAATTAAAGAAGTGCATAGAACCTAAAATATTATAACACATGATTGCGTAAAAACCTCGCGTAACTCTGTACTTTGTTTTTCGTGTTAGATTGTCCGTTTGAATTGTTGAACATAATATCAGGTACCTTGGTATAAATTACTTGTGCTAATTATGAATAATTGTCTTCATTATTTAAATTTGTATTGATTTTAAGTGTATTTTCGAGGTAAAAATATGATATATCAATATTCAATTTTTTGATAGTATTATCATGCTAGAATCCAGCTTTATCCACACATTATGTACGTATTATATTCTTGTGAAACATCATATGTTACCCCACCCCCTTTTTATTCCCCCATTCTCTTTCTAAATTAAGGAGTGGATCGTTGTAAATTACTGTTTAACTTGTGCCTTGTTACCCTTGCACAACATCAACATCACCAATCTTGAAATTATTCAAGGATTGCATTAAGTTGTCACAAGCAAATATTTGCATGATGTTATTCTACTAGTTGGGGATGATGAAGCAATTGTAATAACATCTTACTTCCAAACATGGTAGCTGCATTTTTACGGGTCATCTAAAGCCCGGCGCAGACAGAGCCGACTCGACCCGATCCGACACGACCCGACTAAAAGCCACATTCGGTCCGATTCAATATGTTGAATCAGTTTGATTAGCTTCCGACTGGCAAAATCGGAGTCGTGAGGCAACGCACACAGAGCCGATCCGACTGAAAACCAGTCGGATCGGGTTGAGTCGGCTCTGCCTTCGCCGGGCTTAAGCTAAGCGTTTCTGCAGTTTTTATCGTCTAACATAATTATAACAAACTACTGTTCCTCTCATCCTTAATTATGATTTATGGAAATCTATAACGTTCACATATTTGATGACGCCTGCAAAATCGATCTAGATAATATAATGGAAATTGACAGGATTTAAAGGGTGTATTCATTAATTTAATTGACACATGACTGAGGAACGATGAAAATGTGACATCGTACAATAAATTGTATAATAAGTTTGATTCAATACTACAACACATGCATGATGTTATGCGATGCAATAATTATGTTACACGACTTCTTATAATACAATGTTAAAGGGAAAGTTGAGTTTTGCTAGAGAGGGCGCTAGACTACTTAATTGGTTTGTGAGGTAATGAAAAACTGAGTGTAAAATTTGAAAGAGCATAATATTTAAACAATAAAATCATCTTTGTTTGATCAAAATCGGTTCAGAAACGGCTGAAATATCCATACATATAACAATTTGTAATAAACCCGGGCCCCCGGGTTTATTAGAGAATTTTGAACCAGCCGTTAAAAATTTAAAAAAATGCTTCCTCTTTTCAAAAAGTTACAAAATAGGTATTTAAATAGTTGTTGGTTATTTCTCTATCTAATCACTATTTCAACAAAGCATCACATGCACAATATTTTATTCAAAATGGTTGAAACCGATGAGTGTTTAGAGAGCGCCCTCTTACGTTTTAACGGCTCTTTTTGAATGATAACATGATCTTTACTACGTCATTTGTAATGTTGTGTTCCTTTCTAGTTATAACTATTAGTTTGTAATGTAATGATGCAGGTTTTGGTTACTAAAATTCAGTTTCACTAAAACTGTACTCTCCTTACTAGAACTCAACTATCCCTTTAAGATCATTTGGAAAAACACACGTCACGCGTTTTTGTTTGTCTCATTACCCTTTAAAATGTTTGATTATAAAAATAATGCTTTTTTATATTACAATGTTCATTTTATTACGAAAACACTCGTTACAATTATGTTGTAATTATCCTTTAAAATGTTAAATGAAAAAAAGGATTTGAAGTATTTATTCTTTCACCAATCGTACTTCCACGGGATTTGTGTTTAGTTAGCATGGCCAATCACTGCACACAAAGCATTTCAAAGATTACATTAACTGAAACATGAAATTAAATTATATATAGCGGAAATAATCAAATTCTTTCACGTTCACTAGTTTCATCCGGCGGATAGTTCCTTTATGGGATGTTTCGTTAGCTTTGTCCATATCCATAAACAAACATTGGAAAGAGGACATTGATATTCATATTCCGGAATCCAAAATGAGGTTTTATAGATATACGCGATTTGTTTTTCCCTCACTTGGCAATTATATTATAGAAGAAGAAGAAAAATTATCTAATTGTCGGAAATTAAGTCACCCGAGAAAAGTTCAGAAAGTAAGTTTTAAAACAAATATATTCTTCACTTGTTCTCTTCTGAGGTAGCCAAATTAAAAATGGTAAAGTCGGATAGTTGGTTCGTCGAAAAAAAAAATACAATGTTGAGGGATGCATGGGATGTTTTTTTTTTAGAGAAATCAACTAGCTAAATAATGTCGACAATGGTGACAGAAATTCTAGTACATGTATTTCCGGGACGGATGTAATCTTTCGGTGGTATTTCATTGAGTTTGTGCATATGACAAATAATAAATACTAGTCAAGGAAGGGTTAAAGGCAACAATCAAACGAAAAACAGTTTTAAAAGGGTATTGCGGACATCCTGGTATTCCAAAATAAACGATAGGGTGGTTATTATAGGTAATTTCTTTGGGAAAATGTAGTGTTCCCTTAGGCTAATATTGTAACTGTCATTATCGTGCTATAATAATTTTTAAATTGTATTTACATGCAGGCTTTCCGTGGAGCTAATAATACTATGTGGTGCCCCTTGTCTCACACGTGACATTTGTAAATTATAATTTAATGAGGCTGTATAGTTTAGGTGTAAAGTGACTGCAAATTACATTGCCCTATGCCTTCCAACATATAGCAAGTGAGTTGAACGTTTTACGCATAACATGATTGTAATATATAATTGGTTCGAGTTATATATTGCCCAATGTGATACAATAATCATATAGTATAAGCCCAATCCGGTTATAGGATACAATTCCAGCACACTTAATAATGCACTGATGATGTAGGTACGGCAAACTTTACTAATAATCATTTTACTTAATCCTGTATTACGTATGTTTACCATGTTGTAACAGAAGGAGGGTCATAAACCATGTTGATGTCTCTTGCCATTTTGCTTAAACATAAGCTCCTTTAGACGCGTATACAAACCCATTGCTTATTATTGTATTCTGATGATGTGATTTGTTGTAATTATCTGGTTACTGAACCTCAGTGTGCAAGTATTGTTTTTATATAAATAAAAAAATAGACTTTTATATTAAATTAAACTTATCGACTTGTATGTGATCATTGTGTTTCTTTATTCTGTTCACTTCTGTGCCTTGATTTTGTGAATATGTAAGTATGTTTTAATCTTACGAAATTTATGCAAACATATATAAATGACCATAAATGGCTACTTTATAGAATACGCACAATAAAAGAAACGCCTAAAACTAAATCTTCTTTCTGACAACCTATTTTAGCGGACGAACTACATGTATTCAAAAAAAAGAAAGAAATGTCTGACAGGTTTTTTCTGTCGTTCCTTTCATCGCCCTCATCAATAATTAATCCACAAAATGAGTTTGATTGCTTGAAAACTAATCACCCAAGCCACAAAATTCCCAACTTCCGGTTGTCACGTCAGGCATCAACTGAATCATGACTCGGAGGTTTTGTGTCAGTGTGTGTACTATAGATAGTGTATGGCGTGCCTTTAGTTTCAAGAAACTCGTTTCCGCCTTCGACTGCTCCCATTCAAGCTGGCTCGGATTCGTTTATCAGATGTGCCATCTTGCGAACGCCTTGCGCACCGTGTAGTATTCCGACTCATGACAATCGTTAAAGGGATCTATATACTAACTTTGTTGAAAAAGACTGGGTACATGGTTGATAACATGTGTGTTTCTGTGATGTCCACTGAGTGATGTATGGACATTTCATTGTAAATGACTGTCAAATGACCGCGTAATGAGCGAAAAAGTAAAGTGATATTTGGAAACAGATTGCACTGATTTTGTACACAGTTTAAAACATCCAGTGGAGAATGTCGAATCCGAACACAATCATAAATATATTTTTAACGAAAGAGACATTCAGAAAACCGAAACCTGTTCCTTGATTCTATCGGTAATAATATACGAATACAACGTGATCATGGTGATGTGCGAGAACTGCTAGACATACAAGTAAGCTTGTGGATTTTGACAATGTTACTAAAGATCCCTTTAGGGTCATTACAACAACTCCTTGTTTTAACATCGGTGCAATCTGACCTCTGACCATATCTCGTATTCTGTCACTCTGATTGGTCAATCAAAAGCAAATTTGCTTTACTTTTTAAAGGGGTCCCCTTGTGTATGCACTATTTTTGTCAAATTATTTGGGGTATAACCCCCCCCCCCCCCCCCCCCCCCCCCCCCCCCCCACGGTATATAGCCATACCACTGATTAAGGATCTGGCGTTCTTGACCCTTTCCTCACTTCGATCAATATATTATTAATTTTTTAAAGTTTGACACTAAATGTACGCCATATCCATGCACTTGTTACTGTATCATATTGATTAGTTTTGGACGTATCCCGTAGAGGGGGATTAATCTTTCCCGAACTGAAGTATTTGGCTGAAGATAATTTCTAACCTCAAGTGCCTAAATAAGTAGAAGGAAATCATGCTATAACACTGTCATGTGGTAGCCCTAAATACAAGGGGTCTCGTGCAAAAGGTGGTAATGTTTTGCCTACTAATATTCCTGGAGAAGGTTTGGATATTCAAACCAACGGGACAAAACTGTATCGACAACCTCTGTATTGATATTCTTTTAGAAACCAAACCTTCTAATATGTGCATTCTTCCATGCTCATCTCTCCCAATTCCGTGTTTTTTAAACATTTTTTCTACATTTTCCAGGGGTTTCTTTCGCCATTTACCCTTCCTAGCATGATCCACACGTTGAAGGTTAAGATTAAGTAGGTTTACTGCCGGAAGACCTCGATTTTCGTATCACTTTTAAGATCTTAAGAAGAAAAAATGCATTTGACTGAAAATTCATTGGCGTTAAGGGGTGGTTGGACTGATTGAAAAGCACGCGACTGTTGGGGGCACACAATTTGTATTTCTTTTTTTCGTTTGTAAAGAACTATGTTTCATAATAATGTTTTATTTTGGGTGCACGGTGAGATTATTGGGGAAATGTTCCCGTGCCTCCCCTCCCCATAGCTGCGCAATTGACAGTACCCCCCCCCCCCCCCCCCGAAACGGCATCACGATTTGTGTACAATCATATTATTTCAAAGCAAGCTCAATCTACGTATTTAAATAAATACATGTTCATTATTAAGGTTTATCATAACGAAACTATTAAAACGATTTCGTTTGTCACGTTATGAGCATATATTGTCAATTAATGTATTAAGTTCCCCTTGAAAAATGTAATATTCTGTTAACACAGATACAATGTTTTACAATATTATCTTAAAAACAACACACACATAACTGTAAGATACTATGCATTATTGTCAGATCCTTCAAAACTAAAAGAAGAGAAGTTTTGATAGAAAGTTGATAGTGTGATGCTAGAAAAAAATCCAGTGGTTTATGGATGCTTGGTGTACCACTAATGTTGGTAGGCTATATAGATCTACGAAACTTTCCCCCAACTCTGAGGTTACCCCATCCTTAAACATAATAATAACACTAAACCCAGGGGGGGGGGGGGGGGAGGGGGAGGCCGTAGAAAATTGTCGAAGCCGAGACCAAGTACCTTCAACACTTTCTAGAACCGAGACCAGGACCAGTCAAAAAATTTCGAGGCCGAGACCGAGACCATTGTTTGAGAATCGTTTAAGCATGGGGAGGGGGGGGGGGTGGGGGGGGAGGGGGGGGTGTCCGTAGACAATTTTTCGAAGCCGAGACCAACAACTTTCAACATTTTCGAGGCCGAGACCAGCTACACGTGGTAAAGGTGGGGGGGGGGGGGGGGGGTTCAAAACCCCCCCCCCCCCAAAATAGTCATTTTGTTGGTACCCCCCCCTGCCCCCCTACGCCTATGCCTGAACCCAACTCATATGCATG